>JAABNX020000042.1:16810041-16828255 GCA_015163995.2 Mormyrus lacerda | reverse complement strand
AAAAAATTTTAATAAAATAAAAAAACATTGGTCAGTGAATAATAACTTGTGTTATTTTATAGTCATATATCCCAAAATGTAAAGAATAGTACAAATAAACCATTCTGTGGTAGATCTGTCCACAATTTGGACTGGTACTGCAGGTTGGATAATCGGAATGATTTTAGGTGCGAGATTGCGATACAGTACATCATTATCATACGTCACACACATCACACAAGGTAGCACAGCTATGCTGGGCATATGGCCACACAAAATATATCACATTCATTTACATAAGTTATGTAAACTTAGGTCATATGTGCGAGCTACATAGGCTGTAAGTTGGGGACCATCTGTACTTGGCAATTTCACAACTCCTCATATCCATCCACTGATACAAGTTAAATGCTCCCCACATTTATGGACTGTAGGAAGCCACCAAGGGGAGAAGTCCACACTCAGATCTGGGCAGAGGGATTCTCAGTCCTGCGGATGTGAGGCACAAATGCAAATGATGATTTTGCCGGAGAACTAAAAAGGGTTGAAAGAGATGCAATCTCCCTTCCTGATGATGCACCAGATTAGCTCACCACCTTAAAAGGTATGACACCAGTAATGTAAAACCAAATCCACTCTTTGCGTCTGCCTCCTTTGCATGATGAAAAGACGCTTTGCGAGGAGGGTTGGATGAAGTCATTTTAGATCTGTGTACTAAAATCTGTGTACTAAAACATGTACATTCATCAACAATGTGTGTCAGAATGGGTCTCATTCAGTGTAAAATTGTACTTCTTGCCTACTGGACCAATGCAAGGCTGTCTAAAATCTATAATGTTAATCCATATTGCAGCAGTTGTATTCAATCCCCAGTAAATATTTCACATATGCTCTGGTCATGTCCAGCCCTTGAGAATAACTGGAAAGAGATATTTAAAAGACATTAGCAGGACTCAGATCAAGCCTAGTGCTCTCATTGCTATATTTGGAGTCACTCACCCCATTTAACAGCTTACATTATTAGAAGAAAAAAAAAAGTCACTGCTTTTGCCATCTTGCTTGCTAGACATCTGTACTTAAATGAAAATCTCCCATACCCCATTCCCATCAACTTTGCATTAAAAACATTCTAAATTATAATACACTATAGAAAAATCGATGCTCAATGAAGGGTTCTTCTTATGCTCCAATGCTCTCTTACATTAAGAAATTCAGGTGTTTCACTACCAAACCTTATTAACAGTTTTGTCTTCCTTGTGTTATCTAGTCAGTTTGGGAGTTAAAAGATCCATTGATTGTGGATGTGCGGTGTCTCCTTGATTATATCATTTTAACATTGTGGCTGACCCTGACATTTTTTCTTCCCTTTTGTGTATTTTTGTACAGATGTATATGTATATTATTGTGTGTTCTTATTTGTGTTCTTGATTTGCCCTTAGACAGACATTCTGTGTAATCAGTCTGTTCTGTTCTTGCTTGAAATACTAATAAACAAATTGTTTAAAAGAGATGCAATAAACAAGAAAGAAGTTTCACATCAATATGCAAAAGACAATCAGGAATGTAAACAATTATGAACGTAACAATTAATTAAAATGTTTCCTCATTTTCCTCATTGTCATGGCAGAACCTTTAACACTGAATTGCTTCAAGAGAAAAAAAAAAACTCTAGGTATAGCCCATTATACACAGATTAGAACTGCCGTGAAACCCTTATGTGGAAGTGCCTGCTGTTAATCAGAAGAGAAGCTTCTATAGCCGTTAGTCCTGCATTTGGTTGCTGCACCTGAAGCAGCAGATGTTTAGAGGTGGTTCAAAGAAGTGATAGTCATCAAAAAAAGGCCTTATCTGTCCTAGAACTTAAGCAGTGCCGGTACTAGGTGACTGGGGCCTTTAGCAAAGTCAAACGACAGAAAATGGACAGATCTGAACATTCACAACCCATTTACACTCTAAAACCGACTTTTCTAAACGAGAGTTTCTTAACCTTTCCAAACTCAAGGCTCAGCTATTCATCATTTATCTTGTCTTCCATCCATCGCTCATAAGCGCAGCAAATCTGACACCTATGGTAGGAATCACAGGTGAGATCCACGCACACACTGCACCCCACACAAATCGCACGTATCAGTATTATGAAACAAAACAGAGGTCAAGCCAACAACCCTTACAATGTGAGAACAGCTATTAAGAAGGGTTGTGTTTGGTTCTGCAGGTTAGGGTCCTGTGCCTGTGATCTGCTAAAATACTGTAGTCTGCAGAGCGATGGGCCCTTAACCCCAGTTGGTCCAGGCCCTGGCCAACCTGATTTCTCAGCTGTTCTTTAGATTCTTGGTTGCTACGCAAATGTAAACAAACATTAAATAATAGAAGCTGATTTACTGAGCAGAAGCAAGTGCTGAACCGAATAAATGTGGGAAAACAAAAGGAAGAAGTATAATTATTAAAACAGAGAGAGCAAAGCTAGCTGGGTAGCTGAAATGTCAAATTATTGCAGAAAATTTGGATATGTGAAAATCAATTAATTCCTATGTGCCTATATTAACAGTAAAATTATGATAATTGAAAACAGTGTAACGGTAGCTTCAATTAAAAATCAAGTCTGAAGGATGAACATTTGTAAGATAAACATATGGTTTGATCTTTTCTGTTTTACTGATGAGCTCCCATTGTGCATACATGAGTAATAAATCAAAGTGTGCTGACCATGTACATTGCATCAAATTGTAACAGATTACTTTCACAAAGCACTGTTCTTAAGCAAATAATTGTTAGCACAGCTGTTGGCTCCTTTAAGTACAGGTTGTGATGCATAATGAATTCCCATTGAATTACCTTAAAATGCACAAAATTGCATACTTAGTATTAGCTACCTTGTGCCCACCAATTAATTAGCTAAACATTCCAGTCCTGTGGTGAGCTTACTTGTTCATACCACTGCTTAGATGACTGGCTACATTTTAGATGGACTGGAATCAGGAAAATGAGCCATGCAAGATGTTTGTACACACTGACTCAGCACAGAGAGGATGAGGGGGGGGGGGGTGTGTGTCTAGTCAGCCACAGAATGGGCGGGTGGCTTTGCTGGCTGGGCAGGAGAAGCTCAGCCAGCAGATTGCTACCGTTTGCTTAATTGCTGGCAGGATTTATCAGTGATACAGTAGAGTGCAGAGTGGTGGGGGTGGTGAGAAGAGTTTTAGATCAACGACCAGTTCAGTCAGACACAAAGAAAGACGCTGAGGAAAGAACATCCGTAATGGGAGCCAGCGCACTGGCATGAAGTAGTGGAAGCTGTGCTACAATTCTGGGAAACAGGGTGAAAGACTAACGAAGCAAAAGGTACATAATTAATACAGCATGGAGACAGCGCATGGCTCAGTAGATTAGGACGCTGTGCCTGTGACCAGAAGGTTGCCGTTGAGCAGCGGAATGATTTTACCGTTGGGTGGTTGGGTCTCTGAGCAAGGCCCTTAACCCCAGTTTCTACTGGCTGACCCCGCTTTCTCAACCGTATGGCACCTTGGATAAAAGTCTCTGCTAAATAAATGCAAACATGCATCTTACTTAAGCTTACAAGCAATAGCAGCACAAACAGATGATACAAAAGACTGACATCCAGAGCCTCTCTTGGGGGGGGGAATGACAAAAGGCATCAAATAGATTTAAAAAAATGAAAAACAGCTATTCAAAACATCAGACCTATTAGGAGTCAGATAAATTAGCACTGCATATAGTCTGAGTTACCGGGCTATCCAGCTAGAAAATTTAAAATCTCACTTCCTTTTTAAGCATTATCACCTTTTCTTTTTTGTAAATTATTCCAGATACGTCTTTGTTCATTAGATTAACTACAATTATAAGCAGGGGTGCACATAACTGGTGCACAAGTACGCATTCAGTTTTAAGAACGATACGTGTAAAAGCGCAAATGCGTATCTATAATATATGCATTTCAGCTGCTATGACAAGAAAATACCTTGCATTTTAACCCGTATACTGTGAATGAAGTTAGCATGTAAAGATTAAAATACATATTTTGCTTTCAGAACAGGGCAAATGCACATAAAATAAGTACACATTTGTGCTTTTACAATCGATTGTCGCACGTATCGTTCTTAAAGGTGAATGCGTACTTGCGTACCAGTTTTGTGCACCCCTGATTATAAGGCAGCTAGAAAACTGGTATAAATACATATACAAGGTAACACAAATGTAATCTTAGAACCATTAAGTAAATAATAGGGTAAAGACAGTCAATTCAAAATTCAATTCGATTCAAGGTCATATTTTAAGTCAAGCAATTTTCCTCATGTCCTAATTACCTGAAAACATAATTATTTTAATTAAAAATGAAATGGGGAACAGAATTTGCCTTTACTGCAACCTTGACCTGGGACTCCTTTGAAAAGCCACATCTGCCTTTACACTGCGGATGAATGAGTCCACATGTTGAAAAGTAACTTCCCAGGCAAAAACCCACTAATTTCAGCCTCTGTTATTGACCTCTTTGTGATGATGGATGTTTCCAGATAAATTCCAAATGCCATCCAGGCTTGCTAAGATCTGCCTAGACGTCACACCATAAAGAATGGAAGCCAATTCTTGGCTCATGATACAGCAACACGAGGAGCCGTACTTCAGATTTAGCACAGTGAAGTGGCACCAGTCAAGGCCGTTTCCCTTCTCTGCAATCCCAGCCATTAGCACAGCAAATAAGGCTGCCGCCCACCTTCTCAGCATGGGGCACGTTCCAGATCGGGTATGTCGAGTTCCTGGGCTGAGAGCTGTGCCCTCGACATAAAAACAGGACACTGTGTGACTTTCCACTTAAAATAGTTGACACTATAACAGCGTGAAATTAAAATACAACTGGTGCCAGCAGCATTGAATCAAAGTAAAATGAAAGGGAAGATACCAGCAGCGCTTCAGTATTTATTGGTTGACATGGACTGAAGTACTGACAACAAATGTAGTTATGCTTCCCATTTCTGATGAAGTAGCATCAGTGATGTTGCTTACAGGGCTGCTTTTGTAACATATTCTTACTGGGCTTTTCTGGAACCAATGAGACACTTAGTACTAGGATAATGAGGGTCATTTTGCTGGGCAAATGCAGGAGCTTACTAGACCACAAAAGCGGTTCAAAGGACGGGGCAGAAAGGCGAGAACACAACTTACATTTCTGAAGTCCAGTGTTCATCTGCGAGTGGGAAAGCAGCTGGAAGGGGAGGTCACCGGGGACTGGCAGACACACCAGCATTGCACACGGCCTCCTAGTGCACCATGGATGTCTCAGCCCACGTCACACTGCAGACGACACAGAGTCCAGAGCCGTCAGGGACCAGCTCCTCCAGGGGACCTAAAAAGGCAACTTTAGAATTGACAAATCATCAAAATTCATTTGTTTGCACATAACTAGACATTCACATCTTCATATTTGATTCTGTTGAAATCTGGCATGTGAATTACACATCCAACTACACTTCCACTTCCAGAGCTATTCCAGAAATATTTATTGTTGATTTTTTTTTTAATTATTATTCTTCCTATTGAGATACAGTGCTTTTTCCAACCCATGGGTAGGCAGATATGATCATTCTGAGCATTTTCTAACAACCTGAACCTTTTTTTATTATCACAGCTACATTGCTCAACTATAGCTCAGTGGGAACCTTAGAGTGCTCTTTCATCACATAGAATTCAACTTATGCAAAAGTCTGAGTTTTTCAAGGTCAAAGTTCATGTTGTGGACTGCATATTTTACTCCTTTCAATTATGAAAGAACAGTGAAGTCCATTTTTTTATAAAAGTTTATTTCTTATAATGAACCGACGTAGCATTTTGGTGCAACTTGTATACAAAACAGTGACCTGACAAGTTGCACAAAAATGCTATTTTTAAGCCTCAAGAAAAAGCATGTGAGGTGGGTTCTCCTTTGTATAGCAAGATGAAACTGAGGCATACCATTGGTCAAGTTTGTAGGGCACATTAAACCAGTTTACCAACCATGTTGGTTACTTCGTTTTTTTTTTTTTTAATTCTGTTATTACTTAAAATAAATCTTTCAGAATGCATGTTCATGTAATGTCTCCTTAAAAAAAACATACTACCACACGTGTTGTCACGTGACTCCGCCTCATCCAGTCTGTAACATGGAAGCAACATGGAGGCAAACTCAAACATCTAGTCAACTGAGCAACTCAAGCAGCTTGTACCAAAGAAAAATGTCCTGTCCACTGTTTGGCCACATTGTGGATTTAATGACAATGACACCGAACAAAATCCTTTCAAATGTAAACACTTGTAGTTTCAGCTACCAAAAGCAAACTGTTTTCTACCTTTTTAGGGAACTTGCTTTTTACATTAAAATATAAATGTGAACTTTTTCATAAGGCATTTCATTTCAAGCGATTTGTGCTTTGATTTCAGTTGTTCAAAATATTCAATGAATAACCATAAATGGTTCATCTGTGTGTGTCTCGCAATTTTTTAAATCATAAAGACAGTCTTTCATTACGAAAAATATCCCAGCTTTAGTAGTTGTGCATATATACAGTACAATCCTTGTCAAAGAAATATGAGAACAAAAACAAAAAAATTATCCATTAATCATAAATCGAGGTAAAATGTCCAATTAATTGTGATACTGATTTGAGATATTGCCCAGCTCAATGTTAATATAAAAACCTCATAAATAAGCAGTCATTCATATCAGCATAATTTTCCTTGGTTTTTAAAACAAATGCGCCTATCTGTTGACAGTTTCCATAGTAACTTACCAAATTTGATGCTTCCAGTGAGTATCCTGAACAGTTGTTTCATCCTTTTAGGAACTACATTTTTAAGAGCACATCACAACATTCTTAAATGCTAACTGAAATTTATTTCTTCTGAAAAATTAACTGTGACTAGTCTCATTAAGTTTTGTTTGTTTGTTAGATGTGGCATAAGTAGGATAAACCACTGAGTTATGCAATGAGCTCCAATTTACACCAAGCTGTCGATTATTTTCCTATGACCACACACCTTGCCGTGTTTTATCCCATACCTATTTCCTACTACCTAAGAGTATGGGAGATCCAAACCCAAAAGCCCCGTTTCATTAGTGACCCATGATCAAACCACCACCATTCTGTGCCATTCAGCAAATCCTCATTGACAAAATGAAGCTGGATTATTCCAGGTTTACCAAAATAGTTCATTTTTCAAATGGCTCAGCAGCACAATATAAAAACAGGATAAACTACATAAATTTTAAATTTAAATAACCATTAATAGGACTTTAGGATAAAAGCAGAGCGCCATTTTTTGTGACTCCCAGTGGAATGTGCATGTGACGGGAGTCAGGATGGCTAGCCACAGCAACGCCTAAGTGACAGATCATTATTGGACTGAACGTAATTCTGAACACTAAACAAATCCACAGTAAGCTAAAAGGGCTCCATGAGGGGGTCCTTCAATATGCATGGATACCTGTCTTAACCTTTGATACAGTAAAAAAAAATTGGGTGTAGATTTACAAAAGGATGCTGTCATCCCAATTAATCAAAGGAATTTCCAATTTATTCCACACTGACCGCTGACACAGATATAAAAATAAACACAGTTATGCAAACTCCTGCAACAATCATTATCAGCTGAATGGTTGGCTGTTGTACAGGAGAGGTTAGTGAAGGATAAAACATGTGGAAACAGGTTCAATTGTGAGTTAGTTGACCACACAAGGTCACAGAAAGGGGCCTATTCACTCAACCTGAAGGGCAGAAAATCCAGCAATGTTGCTACACCTAGGTGCAACAATGAACTGAACTTCATAGATATACCCTTGGTTTCATAATGATGTGCTGGACAAGCTGGTGTCTGTACTTTTAGCCAAATAGTGTATCTGTTGTTTTTGTTCTTGTTAATCTGCAAACTTTCAGTGCAAAGTGTAGTCTGCCTAAAGATGACAGATTCATTATCATTAATAAGCTAGAAAATGCTGATTTTCAAAGAGGGTGAAGTCTGCTTGGCCTGCATAATGCTTTTAATGAGGACAAAGCTATGGAACTTCCAGGTTTGAGGGACTGGTCATGCCTTTTGGTCTGTACTGGAATCTTTCCTGTCTTATTACTTGTGCTCTTTTGAGAAAATTAACAGGTCAATGTTTTACATACAAGCAGTATTCATACATATGTATTTCATATGTACATCACTGTTTTTAAAAATCACATGCAATAAGGAATGTAGTTTGCAAGATGAACTTTGACTGACTTTTGACACAAAAGTTAAATTTAATAATTACCATGAAAAAAAAACACTTTTCTGAGCTTTCTAGCAAACTACAGCTGAGCCACATAGCTAAAAAACGCTACAGGTAATTAGAAAACACTCCGAAATATTTTTGTCTACCCACACTGTAGAAAAGGTACTACATCTCAAAGGGAATTTGAAACAATTCTTGAGCTCTGGATGGTGTCTGTAATTCATCGCATCAAAATCAAAAATGGTGATACAAAACCTTTTTTGAAAATTTGTTGAATAAAAATGGAAGGACCCTGCTACTTTTCCCGTTAGTCCTTGGAGAAACTAATGGCATTATAAATGAACATAAATATTTTTTGAATAACTCATTTTCCATTTCAAAGCTATATTTTTATCATTGATTCCTAATAAAAATGAATTACGTCAAATATACCACAGAATTTCAAGATGGCAATTTGTAATTTCATGTAACTATGCAAAATTAGGTTCCAATAGAGCTTATGGCATCAAAAACAGACTGTTTCATCATGCAGAATAATTCTACAAATAATGCATAACACTAAAAGCATACCAATAAAGATTTAAATATAGCAATGCATTAAGAATCCAAGAAAATATATCTCATTACTAATGACCCAAAGTACCTCTAAAAAGGACACATTTAATGCTTACTTTAAGCTGAGCTGGTTCATTACTTAATATACTAGAACCAGTATTCAAGCTATGAAAGCTGTGAAAAATTTAACCATTTCTTTAGGTAGTTGAGCTAGTATTTTAGGTAGTATTGGTTATCTACTAAAAGAACAGTGTGTCCCAAAAACACTGTAACAGGCATTTCTTGCACCAGAGGCAAAATAACTGCCATCTTGAAAGGGAACTGTAAAATGGGGTCAGGATTTCAATCACATTCTGAAATCCACAAATGACGCTGCTTAGCACTGCAATTCCCCTGCCAAACCCACATAACCCTTCATATTAGCATGAGGCAGGCTGTTGGCAAGGCCATACTTGATCCAAGAGCTTTCATGATACCATGTCTAAGATTAATGCTAAATAACAGCCACATATTTTCATCCAAATGAGTCAATATACACATCATATAGGTTTCTTTCCAGTGTTAGTGAAATTAGAGTCCTTACTATCTACCAGAAACTTGAATTCATCTGCTTGAATATCATGAAATGTATAAACCCATATTAAGTAACAGAATTAAGATTTTCCACCTGTACTAAAAAGCACAATACCATCCAGAATGACTTTCACCTTTGGACACTTTAGGTACACAACCTCTTTGGTGCAAACAAATTTCTCCAGTGAATAAGGTGAAGCACTCACAACGAGCTGTGGTAACCAGTTGGACACTTTCTATGGAAAAACAGGGCTTCTATGTTTAAAATATCACAGTGACAAACGCTGTCAACTAGCAAAAATCAAGACACTGCAGAAACAATCATTCAATTAGAGAAATAGTCGATAATGCTTTGCATTAATTGCACCTAAATAATACATTCATAATGTATTCATAAGCAGCATATATGTATACCTTCACATCCTCACATATTTTAACAACTTTAATAAGAAACAAATTACATTATTAAACATTATAATCATAATAATTAATGTTTGTTATTAATATATATTAAAGCTGTTAAGGGATATTCGGATGTTAAGGTATATTTACATGCTGCTTATGAATGTTCTATGAATGCGTTATGGTGATGCACTGAATATTCTACCAATGCATTCTGAATGCATTAGGAAGGTGCAGTTAATGCAAAACATTACCAAATATTCTGTTACAAATACCATATTTGTGCAAACTGTACAGGTCTATAACTTTGTATTATAGTCACATAAAATAATACATAAAAAAAGCCACAGAAAGACAAAAACATAAACATAAGGCCTTCTAATCAAAGCCAAGGGACGCAAGTTTTGGATCTATGCCACGAAAACCAATCACACTTGGAATAGCTACTTGCAGTGCAACTATGGAATGTGGATAATAAGCATAAATAGTCCACTTCCAACAGCCGCATTATCACCAACAGACCTGCCATTCCAATTGCCTCAACTATACCTGAATGGGCAAAAATTTTGCTTTCTAGGACTGCAGACCCTTGTCAAGCTAGCTTTCTGTTCTGGGGCTACTTCAGTAGAAATGAGCAGGCATCTCCGAAAACCCTACACTATTCCAATTGCACTCAGCACAATATCTTTATGAGCAACACATGCTCACTCTGGTTTAGGAGTACAGCCGTCGCAAATACTTGATAACCTGAAGGATTACGGCACTCCAGAATCTGGGTTGCTTACCTCTGATCTATGGCTAACCTTGCATTATTGGTTGAGTCTGTTAGACCTGAATGTCTTCTTTTAAGATGCAATAGCATGGCAGACATGGTGCGTAGATAAGATGACATTTAGCCTCCGAGTAGCCTGGCCAGTCAGTCATCCTTTGACAAGCCCCTTTTTTTAAAAAAAAAATAATAATAAAAATCTTACTTTGTGATTGTAGAATGTCAAAATAAATCAATGCTAAAATGATGCCACACCACATTACATAATATGGTACATAATACCCATATATATTTTTTGTGAAAATATTGTGTGTTTTGAGTACAGCAGAATGACAGTGGAAAACGTTCATACTGTAATATTTGACATTTTTCAGATATTTAGGAGCTGAAAATTAACTATAGCCAAATAGAACTTATCTACAAGTTGTCAAGTAAGTTTGTGGTGTTGCTGGGAGTTGTGCCAAAAGACAAAGCAGGGCCAACGAATCACTTGCTTTTGCTCAATTCCTTATCTATGGATTCTAAAATATTTCTAAACAGCGGCAGACAAAAGTCTGTAATGCTGAAATATACTAATATTCATTAAAATTCCAAAGCTTGCTAAATAACTCAGTAAAAATAAACTTATTGATGGTCTCAACCTTACAATATGGCAATTGCATGTGCACAACATGTGCATCAATATTAAGATCCACATCGTGCAAACCTGGTATTGAGGACATTACCGTAGCGCAGTGGGTACCGCTGTGGCTACACTCTGGCACTTTCTGTGTGTGGAGTTCGCATGTTCACTGTGTGTGTTTTTGGTTGATCCTCTGGTTTCCTATCACTGTCTAAAACCATACAACTTAAGTGAACTGGAGTGCATAAACTGACCGTATGTGTGACTGATGTGCACCTTGCAGTGTAGCTGGTGTCAGCTACAATGCATAAATTATACATAAATGATTACTTGATTAATTGTCAAATTAAATCAGTACATTACCTGAATATAAGATTAATCAATAATGACAGCTATACTTTAGCGCAGGTAACAGGGAGCCATTCCTGGGTCACATGTTGAACGCCCCAGCTTTATTGGCTAATAAAATAAAGACACACACACTGAGGGGGTCATGTCCCTTTTGTGAGGCTCTGGCCCTGAATAAGCAAAGCATCTACAGAAGCCTATAACAGCCCCCAACCACGCATCAACCCAAGGTTGGTGCACACACATATTTAATTTCTTAACCTGATTCCTAAATGATAACCACATACCAGGGAAACCTTATATTTTTATAAAAGAATGAACAAAAACAGTTAATAGTAGAATAAACCAGAGAAATCAGTCTGTTCTCCAATGACCAAAAAGTAGTCAAAACCAATTTTCATCATTATGTGCATCAATCTTTAAAAGCTGCAGAATCCTTAATAGAAAATATCTTAAAACTTTAAGATATGGTGGTTCATCTTTTCGTTGGGAATCTTTCATTAACAGCAGAACGCAGGAACTTTTACTTTAAGAACACACATGAGCATTTTAAAATAAACAATCGTTAGAATATCCATAATTCAGGCGTAAAAGGCCTGTGTGGCTGGGAATGAGGGAGATGGTTAACACCTCTCACAAAGAGAGAAGGAAAGGAAGGAAACTTCAAAAACAAGTGAGGATCCTCCATTAACAAATTACCTGCTGAGAGCTTCTATTCTTTATAAGTAGAGGACTTTGATGCCATTTGAGAATGTGGGACTAGGAAGACAGGAATAACAGGGATGTGCCAATTTCTCTAGAAGCTATTTCAAAAGTTTGATAAAGCCACTATGTTCAATGCACAGACATTATCGGAATATTTGAAGGTAGCTGATGGACTACATAGCTTAATTCTGCACATATAGAAATCTAGATTTCAAAATACAAAGCCACATAAAAATAACATTACTTCCTAAAAACAATACATCCTTCTAACTTCCATCGATACAAGGTGTCAGACTTACTTTAAAATCTAGGCCTCTGGAGTCAGTCTGAATTATAGCAATGGATTGGAATACTCCTGTTTAACATATTATGTGGAATTGTCACGATTGAGTTTCACAGTTTTTCGTGAACCTTTGCATTGATTTATTAAATTTATTGCAGTACTATTATACACTGGCAGATGTTGAATGGTGAACATTTTTTCAATATTTGCTTCTTCAATCATTTTCAATAATTGTTTATGTAGCCTGTGCTACATGCTCTGCAATGCAAAAAATTCAATGTAGTGCCTACGTCTATAATGTTACAAATGTGCTATTCTGTTTTGTCACATTTGCTGTTTTAAGAACAGAAATGTGCACTTTATGTATGCAAAATAAAATGCTTAGTTTATACAATTGGCAGTTGAAGAGCGCAACATCTTTATTAAGATAGTGACTCATCATTAGTAGTTAAATACTGGTAATGCCCATTAATTAAATTTGAGCTATTTTAAACTTTAGTGGTTCCATTATTTCAATATTGTATTGTTAACAATCAGGATACAACAGTACTATCATGATGCATAGTATTGCCTTGTATCGTGAAGCTGGTATCATGATGAGTATTGTATCATGGACTAGCCGGAAGTAACCAGCCCTACCAAACATACTTGAACAGGCAAATAATTTAGTTGGCAAGACATCTCAGAAATCAAATCACTGTGATTTGATAATTTAAGGTGTTTTTGAAAGGTCAAGTACCAAGTGATAAAGACTGTAAAAAGACTTAAATAGCATTATGAGATAAATCTTAAATAAAAGAGATTTGTAGTATGTCATTCCAGTCTAAGATTATATTCCTGTTAGATAGCAAGCTACTACAGTTTAGTTAGCAAGCCAGAACAAAACAGTAACTCTTTCAACACAAATTATTCCGCATGAAGAATCAGATGGAGAAGCCTGAAGACAATGGCACGTTAAAATGAGAAAGAGCACCAATTAAAAGAAACATACATAACAGTTTTAGCTGCCACTGAAGTAGGCTATGCATGAATACAATAAGTTATATGCATCACTTCCAAAATACGGTAATATGATAATTTTACCAGGCACACAAATACATTAATTATTCTGTCTATCTATGGTGATGGTGGGGGATGGAATAATGCCCATTACAAAATATGTTTCTTTCAAATCAATGCAATACATAATGCTGCTGAACCAGCCCAGCATATACTTCATGAATATAAGACAGTCGAGTAAAACATGTTGTCATCAGGGCTACCTTTTTATATGGGTATGACTGACAACGGTGATAATTACAATATATTACAATATATTAACGGCGATTCTATCCTTCTCACGCATACCCACGCGGATATCACACACACATGTACATTCATTCATATACAGATACATACATATTCACAGATATACACATACATTGATTACACAGATTATATAGCTGTAGTAACATGTAGCGATATCTTCATTTTGAATGCTGTAATCCAACAGGCACAATATAGCGAAGTATTTTCCATTACCAGTTCTACACCGCATAAGCAATCCGTCTGGAAAAAAACACACAAGTACACGACCTCGTGAGTTGAATGCCCTGCGAGCAACAAAGGGCGCACATCTTACCCTGGCCTTCTTATTGAGGGAAATTTTTAGATGAGGGGCTTATGACCCTGTTATCAGCTGAACCGTTGGCTAGGCACATAGTTTTCAATTTCCAGGACAACAGCAATTCACTCCTCAAAAGGACGTCCATCCTGCAAAATTGGATGCATCCTGCTCTAGTCTAGCTGAAGCCCATCCTCTCCAACGTGAAAACTCAGCCCACAATTGTTTCGGTTCAATCCGGAAGTCCAACTCAGGGCTATGGAGATTGGATAATAACCAAATAAAAAATTCACACCGGCATCTTCCAGCCAATCAGAAAAGCGATCAGAGTTAAAGAGGCACTGAAATCAAGGGCCGGATATAAAACACCCCGACATCCCTTTGTTACGGTCCTGACCCACATCAATGGAAAATGTATTTTAAGATTCTTTTGAAATTAAACAGAGAGGGTAACCAATCATTAATACGTTCCTCCTGGGGCAGCAAATATATAGAGTGAATTCTGGCACCTCAGGGTTGTTTTTATAATATTGCATGATGTTACATTTCCCGCAATAGCTGAATGTCTAATAATAACCGCACACGAACTAAGTCGTTCGATCAAATCAGGCAACTAGGTTACATCAACCGTTACTAAAATTACTTGCACTTAAAGATATATTAAACACCATTTACGTGGGAAGAAATGGTTATGTATCTACAACCATTCATGACATGCATCGCAATGACCCCCAAAAGACTTACTCCACGTTTTACTTTGTATTGGCTTAATTCTTAATGTTAACGGGCGTAAAATAAAAAGCGCTACTTCAGTCAGTTACAAACAAGATGGATTATTTCTGTACCGCTAAATGGGTTAGTGAATTTCAATTACGTTCACGAATTTCCACTTTAAGTTTATACAACAATATTTTTTTCAGTATAGTAATCGCAGCTGAATTTCGGCAGAGGGGTGAATATTCAATTTGTTAGTAGGCCAGAAAATAAAGTCCCTTTTTATTAAGGACGACGAGAAGTAAAAAAATCGCAAAATAATACTCGATTTAAAAAAGTAACATCGGGTCTTAACATGTTTGTTTTCCACAAAAATCAAGGGAATGACAACACTGCAGGCAATCTATTTTCTGCGGTCTGATCATTTATTGTGACGTCACAAAGCAAACATCCGCCGAGATTAAGATAACTAGCTATCTGTAAACTACAACGTCTAACGAATAACTTTGTAAATTAGTTACAAATATTCACTAGTACTGACATCTGACGCAATCAACTGAATTAATTCGCTATTCCATTCAAGTAATTTCTTAGATTATGTCCATATCGATATGTAGCTTTGAACACGTAGGATGTGACTACAATGCTGAACAACCGTTTATCTTTCATACAATGTCTAATAATATTAAAAAATCAACTGAGGAAATGTGACTTGCCTAGCCAGCTATTCCAAAATTTAAGGCGTTGCAAGTGTTTTGCAGACAATTATATTTTCAGTTGAGTTAGTCACATAGTTACCTCTTACATAGCTGGAAGTAACACATCAGGTCCAAGATCAGCGTGCTTGCTACAACTGTTGATCCTGGTAATTTCACTTCCATTAGCTAGCTAACATTTATAACCATATTCAGTTTATTAATATATATTATTAGCGATGCTAAATGCGAAATTTGAGCTAACGTTGCCCATAGGACTTCTTTGTTGCCGCTAAGACTATACTTTTTATGGCAGTGATTTAAAAAGCAACATTATAAATCGCTTCAAGAACGCTCATACTCACTCTCCACGAAGTCGAGCATTAGGTTTGTTTTAAACAACGTTATACTTTACTATTTCACAACCAGTGTCTGCAACACCGGACCAAATCACTGCTGCTTTCTGCGGCAGGAACTTCTGACGCATGCGCAATAAGGCAAAACATTAGCGACGTTTTGGGCGGAGTAAGATTTCAGATCTGTAAGCATAAATTACCTTTGTTGTATTCCATGGCCTTCTGGGAATACTTGTGGTTTTAGCACTGTTCCCCTGCCGCAGATACTTCGGTATGCAAGTCAATAACTCATAAACCGTTTGACGAATTCTTTTCAAACTTTGTACAGGTATTGGTGAGGAACTAGAACTGATTTAATTTTGTGACAGCCCCAAAATTGAAGCTGCGCCACATAGTGATAATAAAAAAGGCAGCCGTTTTGATAATTGACCCCGTTAAGACCATAATTCAATGACCGTTTGATGGATCTTTTTCAGTCTTTGCAGAGGCATTATAGGGAGCCCGCAAATTGAAGTAGCAGTGATAGTTAAAAAAAAGAGGTTAGCTTTTACACTTGATCCCGTGAAGACGGTAACTCTAACGGTTTTTGACAGGTCTTTCAGCCATTGCAGAGGTGTTTTATGGGTGCTGCAATGAAACTGATTAAATTGCCCACTGGATGGCAGACCCATGTAACTCTTTAGTGCTCTGCCCACCTGGGCCCTATGAGTAGAGGCTGACCATGAGGCCTGACCCCAGGGCAGGACCCTGTAATCCCTAATCCAGGCAAAGTTACAGGGGGGGTTAACTATATTAGTATAAATTATGATTTTCTAATAACACCAATTAAGCAACTTAAATGGTCTGAAATCAATTAATGGACTGGTTGCATTAATGCCATAAATAAACATTTCGTTATTTAGTGTCCTTGTAATGGCAAAAATGTAAAGTTTTAATTTAAATATGAAATTCATATGAAGTCAACACAATTTTTTTCAATAAATGTATTATAAACTGCATTAAACTGTTAATGATTTCTCAGATTATTTATAATTGTTTGTGTTTGTATGAGTGTGTCTATTTCTCAAAGTATCTTACATTATATGTAACCCTTAAGTTTAATAATAATATACATAAGGCAGGGGTGGCCAATCTTATCCGCGATGGGTGTGTATGTGGGTTTTCACTGCAACTCTATAATTAGATTACTAATTAGAGGACTGATTGGCTGAAGAGTCCTCACACCTGGGTTTGAACAGCTGACCTACAGGTTATCCCAAAAACCTGCATACATACCAGCCCTTTGCGGATAAGACTGGCCACCCCTGACATAAGGAAATGCAGACATGAGCTTGTTTTGCTCAGTGAGTAACACCATGGCCCCACAATTACAGAGCTGTGAGTTCAGTTCTGACCTTGACACCACGTATAATTATCCCAGCACACCAGTTCCCTGTACTGGAGAAGCAGTAAAGGAATATGGATGGAAATCTAGATGTATTGTTTACAGTAAAATGTAGTTCAGAAAAAGAAAAGCGTTTTCTCTTTTAAAGTTTGGCAGTTGAGTTCCATATTAATTAATCTTGATCAGCATTCTGTTTTGGATAAATTAAATATTCAGTATGCAGGCAAAAAAAAAAGCATTAGAGGGAAATAATATTTTAAAATGCATTTAGGTGTTTCATATTTGTCTGTTGAGAGAATTTCAACCTGGAGAGGTTTACTTACCTCAGCAGTGACATTCATGCCTCTGGTGCCTCTTCCTATCATGTCAATCGGTGGATTGGGAGACCATGCAGGGTCATGAAGTCGCAGGAATGGGGTGTGTGGCGCTCCCGATATTTTTGTAAGAGGGTGAAGGGCTTTAGAATCCTGGTACTCCTTGTCTTGCTGCGAGACATGGATGTTTTCTAGTGACCAGAGATGACGACTGGACTCTTTTGGTACTATATCTCTTCAGGGAATCTTTGGGTACCACTGGTTTGACTTTGTGTCAAATGAGAGGTTGCTCAGGGAGTCCCGTATGAGTCAAATTACCTGCATTGTAAGTGTTAGGTACAGCACTATGGCCAAGTGGCATGATTCCCTGTATTTGTTCATGATTTGTACTTGAGTAGTTACTGAGTTATTACTGAGTAATATATATTTAAACAATATAAAATACAATAATACATGTGCTATAGATCAACAAACCCTTGTCCTTTCCTTTTATTCAATGCAGGGCTGCAGCAAGACTCACATACTGGCTCACATGTGGGCAATGAAGAAGTAGCACTTCACATGTATGGGGGAAAAAAAGCAGCCAGTGGAATCCTAATTCTAACTCAGTTAGAATTATCTCCCTAGACCCAGGACTGGGGCAGGAACTGGAGGTATCCTGGAGGTA
>JAABNX020000042.1:16798296-16809941 GCA_015163995.2 Mormyrus lacerda | reverse complement strand
CTGGAGGTATCCTGGAGGTAGGTGGTCATAATTTTGGTCACTAAGCTACCTTGATTTATGATATTTAATAGTGTATTTTGCTTGATTTTTTAAAATTCTCCTCTGGCATTTATTTTGCAATACTGTGTTTATAAATTGCTATTATCCTTGGTACATTTTTATATTTGCCAATAATTTGAAATTGAAATAAACATGATTATTATTCATCCATCCTGCTACCACATATCCTGGACACGAGGGCTGAGAGCTTATCCCATGCAGCTCAAGACACAGTGGTATACTGGGTGGGATGCCAGTCCATTGCAGGGAATGCACACACTGTGGGCAATTTAGAGATGACAGTCTATTATTGTTAGAATACCTATAGTTTTTTAGTATTTTTCACTATTGTTATACTTTTTGCCATGGGAGTCCATGGCAGCCCATATAACTGATTGGTAACTTTTGAAATTTGGCAGAAATTGAGGTCAGTTCCAACTATTCATAACAAATTTGGGGTCAATCTATCCATCACTCTAGCGCCACCCTCAGGCCAAATTTCAAATATAAGATATGAAATCAAATCAAAAAACTTGATTTGGGGCATTTTGAAATATGTAGAGCAGCGTTGCACAGACACAGAACCAGACATTAAAGTAATAGAACAAATGATATATGTAATAATAATACAAATAAAAAATCAGGATAAAAGTAATAATAATAATAAAGAAATAAAGTAATAAATTGGTTCTCAATATATACATAAGGTGCAAAATTGCAGTTGCAGATAAGTAAAATAAAAAATGGGCAGGTCAATAGGTAATGGGGAATGAGAATGTGGTTATACCTTTAAGAGATTTGGTACATAAAGGCAGAGGGTAATAGTGGCTTCAAGTTCAAAAGTCGAACAGCCCTTGGAACAAAAAATGCTATTCTCCTTTGAGTCCTGCAATCCGGGCAGCAGATTTGGCACCCAGAACATAACTACTCAAAGGCTGGGAACAGCACATGTGAAGAGTCCTGTAAGATTCTGCATGCTGTTCTCGGTGTTTGCAGCTCACAAACATATAGATATGCTTTTGCTTATAACTTTTGAACCCCTTGGCCTAGATTTGTGATCTTTCATTCCTCTGAATCCTTTGGTCATCCTGATTCCAATGCATCCAATGCCATTAATTTTCATATTGGATTTTCCACTATTTTAAATTTTTCTGAAAACATACTTTTGTGAACTTGTCCTAGGCAGTTGATCCAATCACCACCAAACTTGGTGTGTGAGATCAATAGGGGATTGGGACCAAAGAGTCATGCTATATTAAATGCTATGGCCACTGTCGTCCAAAGAATTTCATATCAAAGCCACTAACACAAACATGATGTGAGGCAATTACTCAGCAATGCTTTGATGTATCAAAGTCAGATTTGTTATTGGATTTTAGTGAACATTTAAGTATTTTCCACAATGTTTGGCTTGGTAAATTGGCACCCTGACAGAGGCCCATCCAAAATACTGCCTCACTATATTTGGAGGTAATCCATTCATCCCTGTAGCACCACCATCAGGCAAAATTTCAAGATATGTTTTTGCTTGTAACTTTTGAAAGCTTTAGCCTGGGATTGTGATCTTTGGTGTGTTTGAATTCATGGCTTGTCTTAATTGGATTTGCTTTTGCAAACTCGTCCTAGGCTGTTGATACTCACCAAATTTGGGGTGCATCATGTAGATGGGATTGTGATCAAAGGTTACTCAAAGTATTCTGCTAAGTCAAATGCTATGACCACTATCAGCCAATGAATTTGATGACAAAGCCACTGAACAGGATGTGTGGCCATATCTCAACAAAACTTTGGTTAAAATTAATTTGTCGACTGGACTTGGGGCCCAATTCTGAGGAATAAGAACAGAAATGGTGTCATTCCACCACTGGGGGGGGGTGCAATAAGCAATTATGCATTTTGGCTAATAACTGTTGTTTGGATTGACCTAGAAAACATTTATTGGAGGGACCCAATCTGATACACTGAGATTTTCATGTCCACCTAATTTCATCAGATGCTACATTGAATTTCATTGGACATTTTGGAATTTAGGCCACAAATTTTGTCCAATCTACACCAAATTTCTCAGAAATAGTCTTAGTACCCAGCCTCACAAGTGAAATCAGAGAGACTTTTGACATTCAAAGTGGTTTGTCCATCACAGCTAAATGAATTTGGCAGTGACGCTGCCAATCAGTATGTGTTAACATATCTCAGCAATTCTTAGGTCCTTTGAGAGCAAACTTGGTATTTCGACTTGGGGCCACACCTTTTGGGTGTGCACAAACTTTTGTGTCATTTGACCACTGGGGGGAGGCTGCAATGAGCTGCAATATTTTTATAATAGATTTTGTATTGGCCTTTCAAAAGTTGTTGTTATGACTGGGGATTGTCAGGGTTTGTCAGTGTTTTTATGTAGCCTTTTGATCATCTTTATATCTATTCATAATGTCATCGTTTTCAAATGTACAACACATATTATTTGACTGTAAAAGTCATGACAGCCAGCTGATTGGCAGATTTATTTGCAAAGCGTTCACTACATAATATTCTTACCTCAATTCTTTTCATTTTTCCCAGCTAACTGCCTCGAGATTCTACCAGTAGTACAGAAGTACAGAGCAGCACTTGGTCACACTTTAAAGTGCAGTTCAGTCTTTGAAAAATCATCTAGCTAAAATGTGATTTTGATGATGTTACCACACATTATATAAGGGGAAAAAAATTCAAATAGGTGACATCAAGTGTAAAAATCCAAAATGTAATGTGCTCAGAGCCAGGTTTGTTTAAAAAAAAAAAAAAACATGAATTTCATGCAGTTACCCAAAATGAATTAATAACAAATGTCACTTGGTGGGAAAATCTGTGTTTTACTGAATTGTAACAGAGGTAGTGAAGAGTATGAAAAGAACTTCAACTGTACATGGAGAACAAAACACCACAAACATACAATTCACACACTGTTATCAGAGCTTCATTTTCTCTGAAGTAGAGTTTAAGACATTTGAAGACAATTAACAGCTACACAACAAAGACAAATGACCCATATAACAGCATAGAAATAGTATTCCTAAGTAAAGTCCAACTTCACAATTAAGCTGCATCTGTATTGATAAAATTGATAAACTTTCTTACTTCAATGATGCATTGTTCAGCATCATGAATGCCCTTTATTTTCCTGTGGGAGAAATAAACACAGCAGTATGATACATATATTTAAAAAATCCAGTTCTAGAAATGATACTTTAAGTTATTATCACCAAAAAGAACTTTTATTTTAAGGTTTCATAATGAAATTTATTTACTCATCAGGATATTCTATTTGGCAAAGTATTCCAGTACTTGGGTTTTAAATTACCCACCGTAATCTTTTTCACCAGATGCACAGTAACAGTGGCACATCATCCCGCTAAAGCAGAACTACACTGTCACTGTATTAAAGGGGTGAGTGAGCACACAGCATCAGTTGCTCCAGCATCCAGTGTCTCCCAAGTTACTATACAGCAATTAACAATCACTGATGGCCGCTAGTAATTAAATGCCTAATAACCATCATGCAGTGATTGAAAATTTCAGTCTCAGCCATGGCAAATGAAATTTTATGCATAGCTATTTAACAACAATAATAGTCCCTGACTGAGGTGAGTACGAGTCCAATCTTTTCATAGCTATTTCCTAGCATTGAGTATGGCTTAAGAGGCAAGTTTATGTATGCAGACAATTGCATATTTCAACTGATATGGGAATGCCACTTTGGGGCCAATGACAGTTTGACCTCAGTAAAATTCCGGAAGATATTTTTCAGCCTGGATACTCCTCTCCTGTGTAGCAATTCTATGCATAACAGCAACAAGTCAAACATGATGATACATAAATGTGATCTACTGCTGAACTCCGAATTTTCAATTAACCGTGTGGACCTTTCTCCATTACAACTGGTAGGATCAGTAACCGATGAGCTCATTCACACGTAAAGCTGCATTGTTACGTCCAGTGTGACAGTGTCCACTCAGTACCACACCCCCACATTACTGACGTCTACATGAACTAGCCTTTAATGATTTACCTGGGTCTGAATAATCTTCTGATGAAAGTGCTGCACGCGTTACAGTGTAATTAATGGGGATGTGCACCCTTCTTAATTTAGAGATCAATACCATGCAACTCTATTCCAAATGACTGGAATAAAATCTGTAGCTTCTCTGAAGTTAGAATAAGCATAACTTAGAAGTTATACTAAGTTTTTATTTTAGAATATGAGTAGAGTCTATTTCATGACAAGGTTAACAACGTAAATAATGAAAACAGTGCTACCCTTGGAAATCTACATTAACCATCTATCCATCCATAAACTGCTTACCCTTGTCAGGGGTGCAGGCTGTATTAATCAATGAACCAGTAAATAATTTTAGCTGAAAGGGCAACTTCAATTCTGAGATACTATTTAACAACTATTTGATCATTCATATCATTTGGTTAATAAGGTAACTGTGACTAAGGGTACTTGGGAAATAATGGCAAGGAAATATGTATATGGAAAGCGTAACTTTCTCAGCTGCTTGTCATACGATTAGTAGTACATAAAGAATCCTTTTTGTCAGGAGCTACACATCCATCATAATCACATGATCGCATGACATTTTATGCATATGTTGCGGTTTTGTGTCTTTAGTTATTTAAAACGAGGAAATATATTTGTAGACAACAGAACCGGTGATAGAACTGGATTACAGCAATGTGGATTGCAGATATTATAAAACTTTTGTTGTAAGACAAAGGAAATAAACATTTAGCAGCTTAGCAACACATACAAGAAGCTTTCAAAGACTAATGTTAGTATATTCCTGTCAACTGCTACCCTTTGTATTCTCAAATAAAAGCAATATTGTTATGGTAACAATGACTCCTGAGACTTTTCTTCACATTAGTAGCCTGTGATAAGTTTAATAAAAGTAACAATAGATCTACCATTTACAGTAGCATGCACACCTTCTTAAACAGCAAGACTGATATTACTGAATTTAAATATGTTCTGATGGTTTGTCAAGTTTGTTTATCCATTCATTAAAAAAAAAAAATTCAAAATCCAAATTACAAAAGTGGCATCAGTACATGAAGATGTCCTGTTCCTCCCAAAATGAAGGCACTAGAGGTCCTGAATGATTGTTTCTTTAGTAGACCATCTGTGTGTATGTGCAGTAAAGTAGACCCAGTAGAGAAGGATATTTGTGGTCTACTTCATGCCTGAGCGCTGCTCATCTTCTGCAACAAGGGAATCTGCATTGCAATACAAAAAATTAACAATATTAACAAAATCTCCTTTATGCTTACCATATGTAGACCTACAGGTAATCACTGCCTACAATTCACATTATGCATAATATGAGCACTATTACTAATGTGCAGGATGAAAAATACAACATTCAAGCCAACATGGCAATTCAAGGTTACTTGGATTTACACTGCATGTTAGTTTTACAAAGGGTTTTCTGCCATTCAATGTCCAGCAACATTTACTAATTATGATTTAAGTTAGACTGGCTGAGAAAAAATTGGTCTCGTACTTTGGATAGATCAATTCCTGTAAGGGCATTCACAGACACAGGCAGCTCCGCCAGAAGGCGATTCACCTCCCCGGTCACACGGCTCCCATCCCCACTCAGGATGACAATCTCATTGGTTCTGCCTAAGGGGGCGGCAACATTTGCTGCAATCTGAATAGACAAACCAAAGGTTAAAAAAAAACTGACCCATGCATCAATATCTATTCAGCATTTCAGTCACGTTAACAAACTGGATCTTAGAAAAATAGTTATATAATAAACATAAATGATCACAAAATGAAGCATTCATAGAATATTTGAGTTCTTGAGGTTTTTTCAACTACCCCGACAACATACATTTTTGTTATGCATCTATACATTTCATTACACAAATGTTTTGTGCATGGTCATAAATACTGTCAGTGGTGGAAGTGATAATTACTATCCCTCATACGTTATTCCTGTATTTCATCAAATGGAAACATAATCCAAGGTGTTCTTTTACAGTACTGGGCAGGATGGATACAAATTATTCCTTATATTACAAGCAATGACCAAGGTAATCTTGAATATAAGACTAGGTAAGGTTAGTAGGACTGATAAATTGCATGAATTTTAGGTACAATAAGCATTACTCCTTTTCATCATTGTATTAGTGCTGTTTTGTAGTGATGGACAAAATGCTGCTTCATGAACTATTTACTGTTTTTTGACTCCACCGGCAAAGCAAAGCAAGAGCACCATCTAATGTGGTCAAAAAATGCTGCAGATGGTTCATGAAGTGTCAATTTGTCCATCACTACCGTTTTGCCTTTTTCGCTTTTGTGTGTGAGGAAAATTAATACATTTCTTATTCTGGAATGATAATAATATATACTTTATTGAATGGGGACATTTGAGTAAGCTGCCTGTGAAAGGCAGCCACCTGTTGCGGTGCCCAGGGAGCTGGGGGTTAAGGGCCTTGCTCAAGGACCTGCAGACATGTCAAAGCCGGGTTTGAACTGGCAACCTTCGGATCACAGACACGCAGGCTTAGCTCACTGAGCCACGTGCTGCCCACATTTGTTGGTGTTTTTAAAAGAACACTTTTGTTAAGACTAGATTTCTGTAAGGGAGGCTACCTAGTGCACCCTTGACTGTCTTACACGTGTAACATGTGTATGTATGTACTCTGCACTTTAACTTCTTATTATCTTACATATACACAGAGTTGGGTTATAAAGAGGAAAGCATTAATAAAAATTAACCTTTGGGAGAGCCTCAAGGACCAGAGCAGTTTTAGCTGCCTCTCCATACTCTTGGTAGGCTTGTGCTTTGAGCCTCATTTTCTCAGCTTCAGCTTTTCCCAAAGCCTCAATCGAGCCAGCTTCAGCTTCACCTATCTTCCGAATCTTCTCTGCTTCAGCCTGAGCTATCAGCACTTTCTTGATCCTGTTGAGGATGATAATAGGGATTGGTCAACATGATTTTTCAGAATCCCAAAATGAAATGAGACTACCCCTTCAATTTAAACATACAATTTGAATATAAACTCAAACAAATGAGACTAATAAAGAAACAAACCTATACAAAAAAAGCAGGTATCTTAGAATAAAAGGAAATGGGGTAAGTAATTCCTACTGACAAGACAATAATAATAAGACAATAAAATACCCACTGATGCCGCTTATATGGTTTACATGCAGGTGAACAGATGCCCCTCTGACTGTACACAACGACATAGATGTATGGCTTTTGGGTACCATAGTCGATAAGTAGGAGGGGCTTACTTCAGGCCTTCTGCCAGCTGCTGTATCCTGTAGGCCTCAGCTTCTGCTGGTCTCTTGATAGTAGCAATCAGCTCTTTCTCAGTCCTGGCGATCTCATTTTCCTCAACAGAAATCTGTTTCTTTCTTTGAACCACCTCAATCTCAATCTCCTCCAGTCGAATCTTCTGCTGCTCCTTGGCTTCTTGAAGTTCATAGGCCAGCTGGGCCTCAGCTTTCTGTTTAGAGTAGAATGAGAACATCCATTTTGACTTTCCTACAGTTCAGACTATGATCCCAATGGAAAAATACTCAAGTATTCAGCTCACAATATACTAAACAACAATACAAACAAATTCTTGTGATTCCATGTACACTACAGCCCTATCCCAAACAATGATAAACAACAGTAATTTAAAAAATAATAGCGATGCAATGGTAGAAATTGCACGATATACCGGTTAAATTATCGGTCAATCTTGGTTATGTGTCAGTCTTTGTTGACAGAGCTAGTTGATATTTACACTTTAATTACTTTAATCAACATGAAATTGTTAGAATTAGGTATTGTTCTCAAATAATCCGTATTATGGTATACTGGGGCTCTGTAAATTTTAACACACTGTAGAGAAAGCTAATTGTTGTCAAGGCTATTGTCAAATAGGCCATTTGTGGGTGACTGGCAACTCTATACCAGTCAGTCAGCCAGTGTCAATCAAAATGTTTAGTGTATTAAACCATTAGTCCGAGTCATACTAAATGCCTCTTCAAGCTTGGCCGGATAAGCTTCAAAGTTAAGACCTTTTGCTCACTGTCTGGTCCCCCTCCACTTCAGAAATCTCTCTTGCTCCCCTGCCTTTACCACTTAGAACCTCCCTACAGTCTCCCTTGTTGGAGCCACTGTGCATAACATTACCCACATAAGTTTGACTACAAATTTATGGAGCATTGAGGTTATTGGTAATATTAGATAGGAATATATTTATTATTATTCCTGGTCAAAATTTCTTCATCAGTGCACTACATTGTGCAAATAGTAATATGTCTCCCATAGACTTAGTGCATATTTATATTCAAATATATAACTGTTCTATCAGCACCACTCCAAAATATTCAAAATGCTGCACAGTTATTTTACAAGACAGCAAACTACATGTGTTATATTTTGTATATTTAAAACTACATAACTTCCCAGTACCTTGGTGTTTACTTCTTGGTTAAAAGAAGCTTTCTGCATTTCCAGCTCACGCTTGGAGTCAGCCATTTTGGTGTCAGCCTGGAATTTAATGTCCATCATCTCCTTCTTACACTCAGCTTCCTGGACAGTAAATAACATTACAGGTTAGAAATGAACAAAATACTGACGAGGCATTCCTGTTTCCTTCTTTCGGCGTCTCATATAAGAGCTTCTCACTTTTATTCCAGCATCCCTCTCTGCCTCAGCCACACCAATGTCTGCATCCCTCCGAACCGCTGCTGTCTGGGACTTTCCTAGGGAGCTCAGGTATTCCACTTTGTCGTAGACATCCTACAGGATCAAGAACCATCAACTCAAATTCACATACAAGTTTCACCTTGACATTACATGCACTACCTTGGTCAAGGCAGTTGGACATTGATCATTCACATATACACCAATTTGAGATGCCGTCATAATCTCTATAACAAACAAAAACATGAATAATGATTTAACAAGCACAGCAAGCCCACTTCATATCTAGATTTAAAAAAAAAATAGATATTCTTGACAGCATAATAGATATACTGAAGTTATTGTTCTAAATTAAAGTACTGTGATAAACTGAACACAGAATACTGATAAACCTGCATAGTGTTACCTTTATGGTGAAGCTAAGTATTTCAATACCCATGCGTCCAATGTCAGGAGCTGCAACTTCTCGCACCAGCTGGGCAAATCGGTCCCTGTCCTGGTAGATCTGCTCCACTGTTAGTGTGCCTGTGTGTGTGAGAGAGAGCGAGAGAGAGAGAAAGAGCTAGGCATTCATGCATACCACACAAGGTGTACATCTACACAAGCACACCTATGCTAAGAATGTCTGGCTTATGGACAACTCGTACTTACAGAGAGACTGCCATGAAAACTATTATATTAGGTTAAATACAATTATTCATAATCACGAACACATGCACTCGCACTACTGTGTGATGCTCATAAGAAATACTACCCGACTTCAGCAGCCAAAGGTCCAATGCAGTACCCTATGTTTTATCATTATTATTAGGGGGCTGGGGGGTTGTGTTTGCCGGTTTTGATTATATACGCCCATTGGACTCCCTGTAGTATTATATAAAAGAAACATTCCACAGAGGAAGGGAGAATTTACCGAGAATGGACCGCAAGTGTCCCTCTAAGGTTTGCAGGATCACACTTTTGATTTCTGACACAGACTTGCCCAGGAACTGCTCGCAGGCAACAACCAGAAGATCTCCCTCCGTCATCACTTTCACCTGGTGAAGATTAGCATGCTCTGGTCAAAAGGTCTCCTAAGCACAACTGCTTTCAACTCATAGCTTAACAGTGTAAATAAAAAAAATGGCTATCATTGATGCAGACACTTATTTACACATCATTTCCTCGTTATACAGCATGTATAATAAAGGCAGCTATGACACAAAATGTTACATAATGTATGGAAACAGATGTGGGTATGTAAGGTTATGGTTAAACATATTTATTGCAAGACCAACTTTACTAATATCACTGTAATAACATGTCATGAAAATATGCTCTTTCACATATGCTGTCATGATCAGCCCGAACGATCCTCCTGTGTGCCACGCCCACCTCGTTACCTCGTGTTCCTACCCTGATTGTTCTCACTTATGCCTTGTTCGGTTTGCTCTGTCTTTTGTATTTAGTCCGTATCTCGGTTAGTTTCCCCAGATCCGTCATTGTATTGTCTTCAGCGCTTGTGTGAGTACCTGACCTGTCCCAAATAAACCCCATTTTCTCATCTGTCTGGCTCTGCTCGCCTGCTTGACCGCTCACCCTACCAACGAACGTAACAATGCTCTGTGAAAATTTGTTTATTAATGAAACTAACCCAAATTATTCATTAAATCAAAAATCCATTCTCCTAAGTACAGGTTTCACAATTAATGACACCCCTGAAGATTACTGGGAATAAGGTCCATCAAATTTAAACCAGGAATGAAACCAATTGTACTTAAGTTCAGGTAAGTGTTACGGAACATTTGTAATTGCATCACTTTCCCGTTTCACTTGTGTAGAAAAATGAGTCACCATGCAAGCAAAATCCCCCTATCATCCCACACCATGAAGAAAACAAAAGAACTGGCAGTTCAAAAGAGACAGAAGGTCGTAGAACTTCATAAATCTAGTAATGGCTACAAAAAGATCCACATAAGATTCAATAAGCCACTGAGCACTGTCTAGGTAATTATTCAAAAACTTGAATAAGTGTTGAAAACTTCACAGGCAGAGAACACATATGCATTTTGCCCCCTAGGATAGGAAGGAACGAGAAGCAAAACAATCCCCAAGAATCACTATGAATAGATCACTGACCTTGGAGGCATCTTGGGGTCACCAAGTTACAAAAAGCATCATCATCAGACACCAGCTCCATTAGTACAGGCTCTTTAAAAATGTCGCAAGACCCCAAGACACAAAAGCAAGTGCTTGGCATTTCTCAAAGGTTATTTAAAGTATGACTAGACAAAAGTGCTGTGGTCAGAGGAGACCAAAACTGAACATATCTGGCATGGTGATAGAGAAGCATACAAGGAAAGGCACCTCACTCCCATGGTGAAAGATGGTGATGAGTCAGCGATGTTTTGGAGCTGGGTAAGATCAACTGCTTACTGAAGGCACTAGGTAAGATCAATTGCTTACTGGATGTCACCAAGTATCAGGCAATGCTGCTGACAAACTGGTTGCCTCTGGTTGCTATAGATTGATTTTCCAGCAAAACAATGACCCAAAGAAGACTACAGAATCCTGTTTCCAAAATCAAGGTTCTGCAATGACCATCTCTGTCACAGAGGGCAGCTGATTGGCGCAAACCTGAGACTGTGGCTATGCTTCTGTGGCCCAGTTCTAAAAGATCGCCAGTTCAAATCCCATGGCTGGCAGAATGATTTCACTGTTGGGCCCTTGCACAAGGCCCTAAACCCCAGTTGTTCCAGGGACCATCTGACCCTGCTTTCACAAATGTACATTACCAGTGCTGGGGAGCAGCTAACTAAAATTAGAGATGTTCCTAACTACTTTTTTCTGTAGCTTATCAGTAGCATAGCTACTTTTAAAACGCTGTAGCTTTTCCAGTAACTACTTGAGTTTGTTTTTACAAATAGT
>JAABNX020000042.1:16777526-16787683 GCA_015163995.2 Mormyrus lacerda | reverse complement strand
CAGAGGGGGAGTGGGGAGGGGGGACAATCGTACTCGGGCGCGGTTCATGGCAACCATGCCTAGTGTGAGTACACCCTCAATGGAGACTCTGATTGGGGCTCTGGAGAGACTGAGCAAGGAGTATGAGTGTCTGGGATTGCGAGTGTCCTGGAAAAAGACCAAGATCCAGGCCTTAATGACTTCTTAGGTGCAGCCATCAGTAGTGTGTCTGACTGCAGGGAGATTGTCAACCTTGTCCAGCGATTTACTTACCTCAGCAGTGACATTCATGTCTCTGGTGACTCTTCCTATGAAGTCAGCATACTGATTAGGAGCATGGGGGGCCATTAGGTCGCTGGAAAGGGGTGTGTGGTGCTCCCATTATCTTTTCAAAAAGATGAAGGTCCAAGTCTTTAGAGTCCTGGTGTTCCCTGTCTCGCTGTGAGACATGGACACTATCCAATGAGCTGAAATGAAGACTGGATTCCTTTGGTACTGTGTCTCATTGGAGAATCCTTGGGTATTGCTGTTTTGACTTTGCATCGGATGAGCGTTTGCTAGAGGCCGAATGAGGCTCGTTACCTGCATTGTGAGAGAGCCTCAGTTACAGTACTACAGCCATGGGACATGTTTCCTTGAGAGTCATCCGGCTTGCAGGATCCTCGTTGCTGAGGATTCGAGTGGCTGAGCCAGGCCGAGGGCACACCCACTTAACACCTGGCTGCAGCAGACAGACGGCCCTCTCCAGAGTATGGTACTGAACCATGTGTATGCCCGAGGGCTTGATTTCACCTTCTCCCTCATTCCCTAAGGACTTATCATAGTCATCTCTTTTTCTTTTTTATTGACTAATAGAAAATTATTGCACATCCACTGATTTATACCTGATACACAAGCATATAAACTGTTACATCACCAGGTTCTACTGCTACATGGTTTTCATTGTTATGTGGATGATACTAAGTGTATTTTCTGAAGATGCTCCCAAGAGGAAGCGTATAAAGCGAGAAGAGCAGGGGACCAAGGATACTACCTTGTGCTATCCCACAGTCGGTTGTTAATGGCGATGATAAATTCCCCTAATTTGACCTGAAAAAAATTGTGAAATTTAAATTTAAATTTAATTTGTTCCAGAAACGTGCTTGTAATCCAAAGCACTCGTATATCAAAGCGAAGTTTCCCATTGATAATGGAACTTCAGATGATTCGTTCCACAACCCAATAATATTCATATAAAAATGATTAATACAAAATATAAAGTAAAAATACATAAAACAAATTAACCTGCACTTTGAAAAGAATCGTGGATATTATGAGGGAGACGAGAGAGAGAAGAATTGGAAGGTTATTTTGTAGGATGACTTTCACTATAACCGAATCACTGCTATCTGTTAGCTTACTGGAATCTATATCTTTTTGTGCGACTATTCAACCTATCCAATGACAGCCGCTTTTGCCTCCTTTTCGATTTCGCGGATGTGTGGACATTGCATTGTCGTTAAACAGATTCATTGCTCGCACTGCTATGCCCTTATTTGGGTGGTGCCGTTCTACTAAATTTTGACTATACGAGTGAGACACGCCGACTGTGACCAAGCATGGGAGACGATTACCCACAATCCCGCAGCAAGAGAGAGCAACCATCGGCTCAGTTGTCATTACATGACGCTTGGCAGACAAAGTGTATACATAAAATTTGTATTGCCAGACCTCATTTATCAAGTTAAAATCTTAAATTTTTTTACTCATCTTGCAAAACACTCGCAGACCAAGTTATCACAATCCAAAGTTTTACTGTATATGCATTTACCTTACTTGAAACCTAAGTTTTCAACATAATTATATCAGAATTCTCAATTCTCAGCTTGAAAGGTCATAACAGAGAAACAAAACCTTGAATGTAAAGGTTGATTTATACTTCTGCATTAGATGGACACTGTAAGTACAACATAGTTATGGACCCTACACCATAGCTTGACATGCACCTCTCCAGAAATGTAAGTACGCATTGTGGCCATGCAGACCGCAAGGACTGTGACTGGTCTGCTTGGTAGCATTTCTGTTTTTTATCGGAGCAAAGAAAGTGTACACGCAGGTGTACTTATATTGGTGATGGAACCTGTAGCATTAGTTATATCGAACATTAAATAACATTTGATGTTAGATATAAATAATGCTTCAGTTTCATTTTCTCCAGAATTTGCGCCAAAGTTTATTGTTGTGGTTTTTCCACTGCTAGCCTTAGCAAACTGTGTATTCTGCACTTTAATGCATCTTTAGATGTTTTATGAAATTGCTTGTATAAATGACCTGCTGTCCCTTCCTCCTCAACACAATAGGAGAACAGAGCTTTCAGTCTGCTCTACCTCTGTCATTGTCCCTTATCTTAAAATATGCCCAAATTACTGCCTTCCTGCATGTATACTCGGCAATTTGCCAATGCCGGTATTCTGTGCATTTATCCTTCCCAGATATTTCTGGTTGACATATCTCTTGCTAGATGCCAAAATCTGATTGGGCAACACAAAATGCAGCAGCTTTGAGTTTTTCAGTGCAAGTGGTAAGTGGTCGGTTCTTGGTATCAGACAATTTTTTCGAGTACAAGAACGAGCTTACGAAGGCACTCACCGGTATCTGTGCATCCCTAGTCCAGACATTACATACAGGTATATGCATGGCCTGGCAGTGAGCCGGGCATTAAGCACAGGGCCCACAAGAGGAGCGACAACATTTTAGCAGCACAAACTGATTTTAAGATGGTGTCTTTGGAATATAGACAGAGATCCATCCATAAAAAGTTCAGTGGGTGAGTGCCTTGGAATTTGTGTGGATGGCTCCACTCCAAACATTACTGAGCAAACCAGATTATAGGTCCATCAATGGCACATAAGATATGTTTGTAGTGCGTCTGAGCAGTACAATTACATTAAAAAAAGAACTGGATTATGGTACGACCGTTGAATATAATCAATAGAAAATTAAGATTTAAAAATTTCCTTGGATGGAGAAGCGGCTGCCAAATGCACCAGCATCCTCTCACAAACTAAATGACCAAATAAATAAAGTATAGCCATCACCTGCCATTAATGTTATGTTTGTCAAAATAATCCCTTGTTTTCCCATAGTATCTTTCCAGGAAGGATGGGCATTATGGACTTAAAATTTTATCACAATATTTTCTGGTAATCCTTGTGATAACGATATAAACGACGATAAATATTACAATTCAACACCATCTTTTTAGAGTGACAATATGTCTTTAGCCAAGCAAAATGCCACTGCCTCCATCAATTCCTTCCATCGTTTACTTTGCTAATCATAAGGAATGCAATGAGAGAATGTGTCAGCAATTCTTGTCTGAGTAGGAGTCTTCTTAACTATAACTTTACTCGATCTAGCTGTCACCTCCTTGCTCATCGTCTGGCTTTATGTTCTGGTTTGTGTTTGAGGAGGTGGGACAAAATAGATGTGGTACCATCCTTTCTAAGCACTTTTTTTGTAAACTTTGCATACTACAGTTATTTGATCCATGTCAAGTTTTCTGTAACCAAACCAGTTCCAAATGATAGAGGTAGCTCCTTTATTTTTGCAAGGAACTCCTCCTCAGCTTCTACTCCACCTTCCACCATGCTTGCTACAGAGAGCTGGGCTGTGAGCGCATCACAAACACACACTTCATCAATTAGAGTTTATTATCATCGTAGGATGACTAATCATTATTGTGGGGATTTTTTTTCCCCTGGTATATCACAAACAATAAGATATTTCCCATCCCTACTTTCCAGGCATAAACATGACATGCAAGAAGATAAGTTTATATCAGTAGTGGCTATAAGTGGCTTTCTTAAGAACATAAATTTACAAACAAGAGGAGGCCATTCGGCCCATCAAGCTCGTTTGGGGAGAACTCAACTAATAGCTCAGAGTTGTTAAAATCTTACCTAGCTCTGATTTAACTTAAAGGGTCAACGCAAATAAACTTGCAAGGCTAAAAGCTTCCAGGGCTACTGCTTATTTTAGTTCATTATATACAGTCCCCCACCCACCCAAACTCAATTTGACATTTGCAGTTTTGGTTATTCATGAGATACCATTGAACAATTAAATAGGATTGTTTTTGGAACTTGCTCACAGAAATATATAAACAATACTGAAAATGATTTCCATAATACAAAATACATACATTTTATTGTTTTATAACATTTGTTAGTGTAATAGCGTTAAAAGTTATTTTTGGTTGGAAAATGGACTTCATCTGAGTGGATTTTTTTTAATTATTTTACTTTCGCTACCGTTGTAGAGCGTCTAGACACTGTGGCTTTCCAGTTGCCTAACTTTTCCCTTTTTCTTAAATTTTCTCATTTTTATTTGAGCATTTTAATACACATTCAATTAGAACGTACATAATACTCTTGCCAAGAACTGTTGAACATCAGAAACAAGAAAAATCTTAATACAATATTATAATTATTATAATAAAATAATACGTATAATACAGCATACCACTGGAGATAACTGGCCCAAAAAGATTGTCAGGGTTTCCATGGATCCTTGTGCTGGTCATGATGAAGCACAGGTGGCGCAAAGAACATATACAAAAGCGGGACAAGGGGGCCAAATGAAAGCACCACAGAATCCTCCGCTCCCAAGTACTTTCCTTGCCAACATGTAGTCTCTAACCAACAAAGCAAATGAACAGGACTTGATATTTACAAAAAACATGGGTGAACTCCTCAACACCAGGTGTTACTATTAAACTAGCAGGTCTTAATTGCAGACAGTACAAAAGACTAGGTAAGAGCAAAAGTTGAGGTCACTGTATTTACATTCAAAAACAACTAGTGTGTGGATTCTCCGACAGTCAATTGTCACCGCTCCCTCTCACTAGAATATTCAGCAACTTTACAGGTGCAATAATCAAAGCTGTATATGTACACCATTAACACAAAAGTAGCACTAGACGGCCTGTTTCATGCCATAACTCAAACCAAAAAAATGCATTCTCCAGTGGAGTATTGATTATGGCTTATAATACAAAATCTTAAAACAGATTTGCAAAATTTTTTAGCATGTAAAATTCCTCAACAAGGGCAGCACAGTAGTGCAGTGGTTAACACTGTCGCCTCACCCCTCTGGGACCTGGGTTTGAGTCTCTGCCAGGGTTCCATGTGTGTGGAGTTTGTATGTTCTCCATGTCATCGTGGGGTTTCCTCCGGGTACTCTGGTCCCCCCCCAGACCAAAAATATGCCGAGGTTAACTGAAGCTACCCAATTGCCCATAGGGGTGCATGTGTGACTTAGTGTGTGTTTGTGCATCCTGCGATGGTTCCTGGGTTGTTCCCTGCCTTATGCCCATAGGTTGTAGGATCGGCCCCCGGACCCCCCGCAACACTGAACAGGATAGGCGGTTTCAGAAAAAGGATGGATGGAATTCCCCACCAGAGGTAAAAATACATTGGGCCATGTTTATAGCAACATAAAAAGCACGTACAGAGCTCCCCCCCCCACCATTTAAGACAGTCTGACCATATCTCACTGACCCTAAAACCTCCCACAAACCCATCATAAATAGAATTAAATCTAATACCAAAATGATAATGATATGGCATGAGGAAACCCTCCCCCACCTACAGGACTGTTTTGAGTGAACAGATTGGGACAGCTTGGAAGAACAAACATCACATACTGAAGTGAGACATTAACCCACACATGCTCTTTGCCCGATTACATCAAGTTCTGTATTGATAAGCTGATTGTTGATAAACACATGCATTATCTACAACCAAAAGGTCTGGATGAACAGTGAGGTCCGACGCCTTCTAAAAGTATGTGATGCAGCATACAGGTCTACTGGTGCTGCAACATACAGCTTAGCCAGGGCCAACCTGAAAAGAGGAATCAAACGTGCCAAGATAGCACATAAATACCACAATACAGTGGTACCTCGGCTCACAAACTTAATTTGAGATCCATATAGTTCGACGACCTGAATCAATTTTTCCCATTTAAAGTAATATAAATACAAATTGTTCAAACCTCAGAAACACTGAATTTTCTCAAATTTTTTAAATGTTTTTCTATGACCAAGAATATAGACTTAAATTAAAATAACCTTAATTATACACAAATAATGCTAAATTAAATACAACAGTACAATTGAGCATACGCTTGTTAGAGGGCTGGTCGCTCGAAAGATGCCAAATGACAGAAAAGAACCACAAAACACCCCCCCCCCCCCAAAAAAATAAACTAAACAATTAACATTAAAAAAAGACTGAGTAACAGTCAAAAACAATACAGTAATTTAAAAAATGATTTTTTTTTATCATACTGTACATTATTTTCATATGCCTAAAATTTTTATGTACATTTCATGATTCAACACACTGTATGCCGATGAAATTCTTTGTACTGTAAACAAATAATACGCAGTTGGCACTATGTGTGAATGTAGAACACAACACTTAAATAGGAGTTAATTTATAATGTATGTTATTAAGTACTGCAATTTTATGTATAGTAATGTGACTGTTAAAAACCATCACAATGTTTATCAATCACTGAAAGGTCCCGCTTTAAAACAGAACGTTCTCTATTTTTTTTTTCTTTTTTCAGATATTTGACCTCTGAAGAGATACAGTAAAGACATACATCTACAACAAGTTTTCCACAACCGTTCTTGGGCATAATATACACTTGTTTCTGGTGGTTCTTTGGGGTGCTTTTGGGGGATGTTTGTGTGTTCACAGCCTGAAACACGGTTCGCAAACCGGAACAAAAAAATTTCCAAACATCTGGTTCGTAACCCGATTTGTTCGTGAACAGGACTGTTTGTGGGTCGAGGTACCACTGTAGTTCCAGTGCCAAAGAAAACTGCTACTAAAAGCTAAATGACCCTCATCCAGTTGCCCTGCCACTAACTGTCATGAAATACAATCATATATTTAAAGAAGTATATCACCCACCCAGAATCCACATCAGTATGCATATCAGACAAACAGATCCACTGAGCATTAGATGACTCACTGATATTCCTTTAGCCAAGGCTGCAAAGATTTTGGTGTGGCAGGCCACCACTGTGAAATGTTACCAGCAGAAACAATCAATTCAGAAAAATTAAGGATTTACCTGTGCCACCCCAGTAACAGTAAGAGCTACACCTTCAGCAGTCTCCACATCCTCACATTTGGGCTTTACGGTCATTATTTCAAGTGAAATCCTGTAAGGAAAAACAACAGCCAGTGTATCACCAATAAGACTCCATTTTTGTATGATTTGTGGAGCCTAATTTGTGGAGCCTATGCTAAAATGAAATATTAGCATATTTTTCAACTGGTGACAGAATGCATTCGATAACATTATTCAGGCGTTATACCTTTGAATATCAGAGATACACCACCATGCCCAGGTCCAGCCTCCAACCACATATGACTTGTCATCAGAACCACAACAAGCACCTGTGGGGACACAGAGAGCACTTAATGATACAGGGAAACAGGAAGTTACAACCTGAACGACTACGGCCTAATGCTAAACAAAAAAAAAGACAGTACGGCAAAGAGAAGTAATATGATGAAGGGACTTCATTTGGAAATGGGAATGGAGGTGGTTGGAATAAAAATAGTGGGGAAAAACTAAAACAAGAACTGGTCATTTCAGCATCAGAACAGAAGGAGCCACATGAAAAACAGATGTCCGATTATGGAAAGCATTACAGCAGTGTGTGGCATCAGCCGTCAGGGGTGAGCTCCTATTTTTCGCCAAAGCAACCAAAATCTGACTGATATATATGAATTGAGTGAAAATACCCACCCACCCATGGCCATCTGTCTCCATTTTTACACAATTCTATTATGTATATTTTGGAAATTTCGATGCATAAAATTATACATAATGCATTCCTACGTCTATAAAAACCACACAAAATGATTTAGCCAAGATGCACATTATTTTCGTTAAAAATCAGGACATTGATATCAGTCTGACTAGGACTATGCGATATACATCGGATGTATATTGTTTCTTATTACGGTCATATTATGTTGTGTCACAAAACACACTGTTTACAGAAACATTTTGTCCATCATTGGGATGAGTTATGCCACCACATGGCACTTGTATGGAAGTTTTTATTAAACTTGTATTGTGTGTAACTTCCCTCCAATTGATTTGTGTTTTTTTTTGTCTAGTTCATATTGCTACATAGCCCCTAAAAGAACTGGGTGTTAACTCCCAATAGTTTTGCAATCCCACTACACTTGCCCACTTGCTGCATGGATAAACCAAAATAATATAGACATGTCCTGTAAAGTGTGCTTTAAGCATTAAACTATGGGGGACAATGTACACCATTTAACTTTAATATTATGTGTTTTATTGCCATTTATTAATAATTGTACTGTGTCCATTCACTACCAGTGACTTTATGCAAGACAGCGGGGCTACTTTCAACAAAATCTTTCAACAAAAGCAAGCCACACCCCATGTTTCTCCAGATTTCTCTATGGGTGAATTTTAATCAACATTTCAATGTTTTAGTGTGCCCTTCATCTTCAACAGTCCAGCTGTTTTTCCAATCGTGATGAACGGGCACAGTGCAATTATTAATAAATACGTTTAAAACATATATGTGAAAATTACGTAGTGTGCATTGTCCCCCATTTAGTTATTTTTATTTATTTATGGTTGATTTGACATGGACACTGCACATTAATAAACATAAAATGTATATGTGCCAGAAATGGCTATTTTACATCTGTTGTCCATGGACCGATGGTAACAGGTCAAATACATATTAGCAATAGTTTTTAATAGCATATTTTAATGCTTAAAGTACACTTAACTGGACATGTCTATCATTTAGGTTTATACTTTTTAGTCCATTAATTCTGTCTTTTGTACTTTAAATAGACAAAATACAGTTATTGGTAACAGAAAAGCATTGCGAGTGTAGGAGCCAAATGTCTCCTAGAAGTTTTTATAGTTAGGTATAATATTTAATTATGTTGTATTTTCTTATTAAATGTCTTAGTACTTTAATTGTGGTTTAATAATGTATCTAATGGGTGTGTTACTTTAATCATGTGGCCCAAAATGTAGGACAAATTGTGTTGGCGCTGCACAGAAAACAATTTCTCAGGTCTGTGCTATACTATACATTAGCTCAAAGCATTACAAATGAACCATTTCAAGTTCTTCCTCAATGCAATTGTTACAGATGAAGGTATACGGTCATGTCATGTATAGTGGAGGAAGTGCATAAGTTACGTAATTTTTCGCAACGCAATGCTGGTCAAAATCGCACCCTTCAAGTGTCATTATAACAAAGCAACACCCTATAACATTCCAAACCTCGCACTGTTTGTGGCACAAAAACATCGTTCAGTTTCACTGGGTGAAGTTTTTCTGGAGAATTTGTTATAGTACCAACTAAGCAGAAGACAGTAAATGTTAACCTTTTGGTAATCCATTTGAGTGCTAACAGCAGTAAAGATATCGTACACATTAGAAAAGGTGGAGTCTCAGACCTGGATCTACCATTGAGGACAAATCGAACCTTGAGGGATCAGAATAAGAAAGCAGGCAAAGGGAAAATCTCTGGAATGCACAGGGGATAATGTTAATGACAGCACTGTGGAGCACAGGATTTGGAAGCACTTTTATACAAAGACTAACAAAGGAGTAAATGAGGGGCAGCTGGAGAGAATCACATGAGGGCTGGAAAAAGAGGTAGGACAAATGAGGAACAGGCATGTCTCGTTAGAGCCACACTAGTGTGAGGACAGTAAGGGTAGGTAGAGATGGGTAGGGCGTGACAACATTCCGAAATTTAATGTCCCAGGGACATGTGTGCGCTGCCTGGGTATGCTTTTCATATGCTTACATTATGTATTGGCTATGTTATTATTTTAATGTTTATGCAAACAAAAGGTGCATTGTGCTGCTAATTATAGTTGTGGGTTTCAATGTGGTTTAATATATTTGTTTATGGATCAGTAACTTTTAACATTTTCAGTACATTTTAACAATATCTCAATTGCTAATAACCATTTAGCTGTATAAACTCATTAATTACCATCAGTGTATGCTATGAGTAGAGAAAGAAATTAAGTTGACCAATGAAATTGCTTGTGGGATGTGGCTTAGGATTAGGCATGGTTTTGACTGGAAATACAGTG
>JAABNX020000042.1:16762721-16777513 GCA_015163995.2 Mormyrus lacerda | reverse complement strand
ATATGCATATACATTATTGTACGTTAATCAATTTAAACTTGTGTGTGCCACCCTAAAAAAAACCCTTAAACCATATCTGAGAGTTAATCTTGATGGATCTGAAAAAAATGCTGCCAGTTAACTGATTGTTCACGTTACATTCACCCTGATCTATGATATTGTGAGAGCCTCCCATTAGTAATGAGAAAGGGTTTGTTTTGATCCCTACTGCTTCTAGACTTCGCAAAGGCCCTTCTCAGCTGTACTGTATAAGGATGATGCAGCCTAGGAGATTTGGTGAATGAACTGGGCTGAGGTACTACAGATAATCACACTACGGCAGCTGTACTTCTGGCTCCCTAAACCTTTTTCTCTTTTCAATACAATAGTTCCAACATTTGACTCATATTCAGGTTGCACTTTTGCAGGTGTTGGATAGTAGCATGATTATTAAAAATATGCCCAACAACCTGACCAGTATAAACAGTTAGACGTTGGTTGGGTAGATGGACGGATGGAAAATTCTCTTATCCCTCAGTTTATCAATTGCAGGGGTACTTAATTACTTTTCCCCAAGGTCCAAATTTCATCGGTCACATAAACTTAACTAAAAAGTTGAGGATTACATTGTGTTTTGGTCTGGACGTGGACCGGAGTACGCCATGATCTACTGCATTACAAACCTGTATTGCAAGTTCCAGACAATTCAAAATGTAGTAGATAAATCTGGTCTGATCCAGGTCAAAGAACATTAATCTTAACTGCAAGAAATATGACTAATGTTTTCCTAGAAAAAAACTATATTTTTCCATTATTAAAGAAGACCTAATGTCAGTTGACAAATATTAAATTCCTCCAAAATAGTCATCACAGGCCAACAGCTAAACTATTACTATAAGCACCCGAGTTAGTTGAGAGATGCTGAGCAGCAAGCAGATGTTAAAAGTAACTCACATCACTTGTAACACACACACTAGGTTTGTCAGACCACGTGTCATGTTTAGATATGCATATGCGTTGTTTTTTGCCTAAAGAAATCATTAGCAACCTATCAAATGTTTGGTATACCAGGCATGAACTGCCATCAAGAGTACTGATAACACAGAAGATATGACCAGTTCTCAGGAAGTTCAACAGTCAGCAAGTGCTGGGCTTAAAATGATTATAAATGTATTTTGCATTGATTAATAAAAATGTGTGTGCACTCAATGACAAAGTGTATTTTTTGTATGTTTTGATCCACGTTCGGAATTACATTATGCTTTATTAAAGCATATAACAGAATGTTCTTAGAAGAGCCACAATTTCAACAATAAATCCTGTATCGCTGGGTCTGTTCCTGTATCATAATTCACAAAGACGACAGTTTTTTGGAAAAACTTCCTGTGCTAACCTCCCCAAATCCAAATGGAACTGTCCCAAGCCATAAGTCCTGAAATCATCCTAGTCAAAGCTCACTATTCAATTTACTACTACTACTACTACTACTAATAATAATAATTACAATCAATAACAAGTCTAACACCCTGTTTGTAATGTACTAGGGAGACGGGAAGGAACTATTATGCCTATTACGGGCAGAGCGCCTAAGAAATTCAGTGCATTATGCTTTTAAAAAATAAAAAAAAAATTTAAAAAAATTACACAAAACAAACCAGTCATGGCACAAGAAACTACAGTGTCACCATTTAAGACCTGGAATATGCAGGCATCATGATAATTTTATGCAATATTGCTGCATATAACTACATAACTCTCTCTTGGCCAATGAATATACTGCAAGGTTTTTTTTCCATTTCTTCAATGATTTTAACAGATTTTATTTTAACAGATATTTATATCCTTACATAAGCTTGTTATATTTATATAACAGGGCTTAGATAACAGGCGTACCAGAGTATTTACACCCAGAAAAATCTGTCCAATGCCAGCATTTCACTACTATACGGACATTTGCTTATACCACAACTTCATACTGTAAGTTGATTGGTAGTACATGTAAGATATTACTGAGAGGTGTATAGTGATGAACTAAAGTTAGTAATCTGGCTGGTAAATCAATCTATTTGATGAAAGTATACTGATTATTGATTTCAATGAAGGAATATGGAGACCCAAGAAGAAAGGTATTCATTAATACATTAAACATTACTGAGGTACAAAAAAAAAAAAAAATCCATATGTTCAATTTTTGCTACTACTTCTCTTTTCCCGCATAACTTTCAAGTTAGCATTGGTGTTTGTGGTCAACTAATCAGCATGTTTATTGGTATAAGACAATGATATCATGCATGCAAAATCAGCATGATTGACGACTAGACTATTGTTAATCAATATGCACATTCGTTGTCAGATGAACAGATGTGTGAATTAGTATTGATAGAATGCCGCTAAATTTTGTAATCTGTCAAAATGACAGATGGCGTTCAGATTTTTACTTTGTTAAAAATACACTGCAATGCAGTCAAAAGAAATGTTTAAAGCTGTTTATCTGAGTAGTAAGTGCACATTTTCTCAAGACAAGAAAACACAATTTAACATTAGTATATATGCAAAGTAAGTGTAACACAATAAAAACTAGCAAGACTGTTCTGTTCTCCAAAAGTGACTGGTGTCTAGTTTTATGGCTATTGGAGATAGACGTGGAAGATAAATCATTTTTATCGATTAATTCAAATTTACAGTTTTTATGAAAATCGATTTTATTACTTGTTTTACACGCGAGCGCCAAAAACGGAACTAATGCGACGCACCTTTCTTCATGGGTACATTAGCGTGGCGCATCCAAACACTGCGACAGATTCTCAAACATGGCAACGGTTCTGTTTTGCGCCGTTGGACACAGACCAAAGAAGTCCTCATTGCAAAGTCTGTTTAAAAACTCTTGCAACCAAAGGAAGAAGCACGACAAATTTATACCAGCACCTAAAGCAGAGGCACACAGCACACTGTGTGCCATATGATAAGAACGGGGCACGGTGGAAGGCAATAACAAATGCTGTTGCGATGTATAGTGCAACAGACATGGTGCCCATACATACTGTGGAAAAGCTGGGATTCATTAACATGCTAAAAGTTTTTACAAGTTTCTAAAAGTGTTTATAATGGTGTGGCCTGCTATCTCACTTACAAGCATCTTTTTTGGCTTGTCATATTGCACTTTAACTCTAAAGTAAAAAAAAAAACAAGAACAAAATAAAGTTAAAACTTGGTTTGAACCATTTGTCATCTGCAGTTTGATTTTGAGTAGGGGAGGGGAAAATCAATTAAAATCAAAAGTCGGATTTATCGCACAAAAGTCAAATTTTATTTTTAGGCCATATCTCTAATTGGAGCACCTCTTCAGTTTTGAAACCTCTCCTCAGGGGTACCATTCCATGTATTTATTAAATGTCCCCACCAGCTCACTTAACTTAGTGAAGTCAATGGGATATCCATCAGCCATATGAGGTGAGCTAGCAGTCGAGAAAAAGGTTAAAAAAAATAATACATGGGGTGATTTTAGCTGGGGTTTTAAAATAGCTAAGGTAACACACTCTGACAGGGATAAAAGCATCATCTTACATCAACATAAACATAATTTTCTTTGGCTGCACAGTACGCCATTCTGTCAATGATTGAAAATATTCAGTCAACACAACCTCTGATCCTGGCCCATTCGCTCAATTCCATATTTTTGAAGTTGTAAGTCCCATTACTTTCAATTTGGAAAATTTCTACTTCCTGAAAATGCTGAAACTGATGAGACCTTCCTGTTTTCAGAAATACTTTACTTCCTAACTAAGAATGTTATATAAAAGCCCTGTATATAATACACTGTTTAAAACACACTGCAATGACTGATTCTAAGACTGAACTAAAGCTAAGTGGCACTGGGTTGTGAGTTCGATTCCAGACTTTGCTATGTGTGCATGGAGCTTGACTGTCCTCCTGCTGTTGTCCAGGTTTAATCACCATAATCTTCCTCCAATGAACCTTTAATTTTTTTAGCATCCAGAAAGTATACACATGCTTCAAATTGTCTAAAATAAGAACATGATTAAGTACTGTCCCTCATTTCAAAACTGGAAATGTTAAAACGTTTTCCAAATTGCATTATTAGCCTATAAGATTTTAATTAATGTGATCTAGTGGTTAATATGAAAATTACAATAATAATAATAAATCATATTTTTTCCATATTAGACAAAACTATTTCTTTTTATATAAATGAGTTTTACGGGTGTACAAAGTCACTGATGTCCCATGTATACTATGTGGTTGATTGAAAAACATCTATCATGGGCGTAAAAAGTAATTACTCAAGTGTAGTCTGTAGCAAATGTAAAATTAAACATCATGGGCCTAAAACGAATTGACAAACGGCATAATATACTCTGAGGCAAATTTTAAACGACTATCGTAGGTGAAAAAAATCGGTTAAAGTATCATACTTAGGGGTATAAAAACGACTCACTTTAATGTAAAAATTTACGAAATTATCATACTCTATGTTAAATTGAAAATGAAGTCCGACAAACAGCGGTTCAATGTTATAGTGTTGCGCTGGGCTTTTACAGTCCAGATAAAGAAAGCCAAGTAACTCTTGCGTGGTTTATTCTACCAGTTCAAAACAGCACTTACAATGACAAGTATTTTGATGTAGCTACCATGCCAGGTAACCCTACACGATTTAATAACCCTGCTAAACGACACCTTTTCTAATTTTGAGTCTATTCATTCGGCTATTGACACTCGAGATGGACCGGCGTACCATACTGTTATCAAACATGTTTATAATTAACGGCGGATTGTTTTTCTCCATCAACTAAAGCGGGGTATTTTTTCTACAATATCAGCTCCCAGAACACCACACATTTGGGATTTTTATTCCTTGTTTCTCAAAGTTGAGCTTCTTTTACATCTCGTTTAAGATGCACATACGGTACGTAGCCGTACAGGCCCGTAGCCAGAAAGAAGTTTCGAGGGGTGTCCGGCACCCTGCCGATAGGTTTCAAGGGTGGTTTGATAAGTTTTCTATCTGGCTAAGTGTCTGGTCGATGGTAAATGTACTTCTGGGCTTTACTACGTGGCTACGTGCCTGAGGTCATGTCATTTGTTTGCTCGCACATAAAAGAACGACTTATTTACCGCACAAAAATGGAATCACACACAACTCCAAATAAGTATATATATATATATATATATATATATATATTTGTGTGTGTAGGTGTTTTAGTAAACATGATTTTCGATACCTCACTTAACTAAGGTGAATGATCCTCTTAAAAGAAACTGCTGCATTCCCTGTAGCTGCTATTTTTTCAATCATCTGCTAGTATGAGAGGAAAAAATACCCTTACCTGAAACAACGAGGGCTTCATTTGGTCCAACAGTATGACAGTTACCCATACCACTATAATTTAGTTTTTCGTGATAAACACCTGAAATTCCTTCCGAATACTAGTAGCAATGAACGCTCACTCCCCCAGGATCAAACTCCTCCCTCCAGATATCGACATTCTCCGCACCGCCCCGCATTCCACATCTTTTTTGCTGGTAAACCTCATCACATCGTAAGCGACACAGTCTCTATAGCGCCATCATATGTTGTGGAGTGCGCATCAAATGCAATCAGTTTATGGGTCCGTCTTCCCCCGCATTTAACTTTTGTCAGAACTTTTACGAAAGTAAAATATTGTTTGTAGGACCTCAGCTATTATGTCAGTCACCTCTAGCCGCTGTTCAAATATTCAGTTTATATTTTATTTTATGAGCGGGTATAGAAATTGGATGGAGTTATAATATTCATTTAACGAATTTGACTGTTGTCAGTCAGCGTGTTTATATTCGTATTTAGCCATGTCCTATATACTAGATTTCTTAATCTCATCCCGATAGATATGCGTAGAATTCAACAGACTAAGCTGGTCGTTCACAGTTTATCACGAAATCTGGAACTTAGGCAGAAAAAAATTATTCACCCAAGAAATGCAGCTTGTTAAAATCTGTATTTTATTGAACTTCATTGCAAATTAATATAATTTCCAAAATTAGGGTAGCCTACATTAGATTTCGATACAACATAAGTGAGGGGTACAGCTGTTGCCCCGACAAAGGTAAAACCAGTTAAATCAGTACAAAATAATTCAGATGCAGCCCCCGCTCTGCACTTTCTCCAGGTTTCCAGTGTCTTCAGAGTCCTCCATTTTCTCTAACAATATCAAAAAGAGTTGTGTGTTTATGATCACACATTTTCATATAATCTATGGTTGCGTTGTGACTGCAGGTTCCATGAAAAACATATTCCTATTTATACAATATATATTCCAGGATCACTGTAATTCCAAAATTAAAAAATAAATGGATGTGTAGAGATTTTACACAATTTCAAACAATACAGGATAAAAGTAAATTTATAATTCAAAAAATCAAGTTGAGAAATGAAGAAAAGGCAAGTAGTGAAAATAACCCTCTTCCATATTTCAACTAAGCTTGAATTCAGCATTAAATTGACAGATTGTAAGACATGGAATAAATATTACAACTGAAGATTGTTCAATTTCCATTTTCACTCTTTTCTATTCTTACCAGAGCTCCCAGGCCATGGTGTTAAATGTTTAACTTTAGGAGAAATGTCCTATTTAAATCACATTTAAACAAACCAACCTCATTTTGTACCTACATTGTAAATCAGTTCTGCATTTATAAACCAAACTGCGCATAATGACATATGCAGAAGAAATGGAAACCACCTAAACAAAGAAAACTAATTATATCTATTGGGAACAGCCATTAGTGTAGAATTAAGTAACAGGAGTAGTAATTTTAGTGATTAGCTAGTGATTCCCCCTAAATGTGATCAAGTGTAACACAGTTACCGCATAAAAATTCAAGTTTCATTGGAACAACACAGTAAAAGCTGGGACATTTCTTCAAACACATTTTTAACCTAATATGTGTAAATCCCACCACCATGCAACTGACTGTACATTGTGTGGCCAAGAAGTGACCGTATGGACAGGGAAGCTTTGCTGGTAATTTTCATTAAAAGTCTGAAGAAACACCTTAATTCTTGCACACATTCCCACTTTACTATGAATGACTCGTTAAAATTCATTCTTTCATAGATCATATGTAATTCTTATGTCATGGCAATTTCTCACCCCCAAGCCGTCCTAAACCAAATAACCAAAGTGCCAGCAGGATATTGAACAGCTATTGATGATGCAGACTTGACAGATGCAACTTTCGAGAGTTGGACTCCTTACTAGGACACTTGCTCTACAGGTCTCATTTGAATATCTCCAACCTGGAAATGAGAGAATTATAAATGAAAGGGGAAAAAACAAAACATTTTCCCAAAACTTCTATAATCAATTATCTACATCCTTTTCAACCAGTTTCTTTCACATACACTCCAAAGGCATGATTGTTATACTGCCCTCTGTTAACAGAATCACCAAAAATTATTTTCTTAGTCTCTCAAAATAAGTAGTGTCCAATACACAAAGGATGCACTCTCATATGCTTAACACAAACATGTCAGCACATACGCTCATATACTATGTCACTTCCGCATACCTGCACATGAGGGGGGGCACTGAGGACATATGTGACTGCACTGGCTATATCTTGCACCTTTAAACACTACAAGAGAGAGGACACAAACTCAAAGTTTTGCAGGAAGCATAGGCCATGTATGAACGTATGTATAGATGTCTCTAATCATCTTCTATACTTTTCATCCCAACAAAGTGCATGAATACACACTATATCATGGGCGTTGTTTGGTCCAATCAGTCGGGACTATAGCCCCGAGTATTTTAGCCCTGGGGTCAATCTTCAAGAAAAAACTTGCCCCAGGTAAACTTGACTTAACCCCTGATCTTTCCAATAGCTAGAACTCCCCCCTGCACTATACATTCAAATTCAAGAAATGAATTTATTTAAAAAGGACTATTTTCACTATAATCTGATAATAATAATCTATTTTTTTTTAAAAGTCCATTATGGATTTTCAAAAAATGATTAACATCATTATCAAGCATCATCCACCCATGCTTGTGACCCACAGTTCCTGTTATGTCAAGCTACGACTTTGTGTGGTTAATGTTAATCTTAATGAGTTAATCACAGGGCCATCACATGTCCTTTTTGGTGAAAATGCACTTCATCTGACCTCAGGTACTACTCTTGTATCCAAGCAACCTGGGTTCTCCAAAGCATGGCTCAGTGCACTGATCATTACCAAAAGAGCTTATTTGCATTCTCACCTTTATACTCTCATATGTAGCAGCTGCCTTTTCTGGGGTCCTGTCATAAAGCCTAAAAGCAAACTCAGACTCCACCAAGCCAGGCGAGATACACTGCAAAAGTGTAAAAAAAAAAAAAAAAAAAGATGTAAAAGGATCTCACTTCATCAGAAGGATGAAGTTTTTACAGGGCATGAATAAAAACTACTTCCAAAGATACAAAAACCACCTTCACAACTCTAAATTAATAGCTATGACTGCTCCACAGCTGAGGTTCCACTGAACTGCAGAGATGCCCCAGATGGGGGTTCTTCCGCAGCACAGGACAGCACTCAGCATGGGTTCTACCTGCTCATACCGTGGCCCTGATGTGAGTCTTGGCCTCGCGCAGCTCCTGCCTAAGGGCCTCAGTCAGCGCAGTCACTGCATACTTGGTGGCTGTGTAGAAGTGCACTTCAGCATTTGGCACTACCCTGTGTCCACACAGGCTGTGCAGTAGGGGCAGAGGAAAATAAAGGCTAATTATTTCCCCCAAAACTCAAGTTAAATTTTGTGACTATAAAGACTCAATTTCGCTCAATTTCACAGAACAACACATCTGCAACTGGATAACAGAAACTTCTGAAAAGACTACAGGACTCAGAGATGATTATTTCTGCCTTGGGATTTTATTGGAAATATTATTTTTGGAAGGATAAAATAAACTGAGGGAACTGAATAAAAATGACTATACGCTCACCATTCTTATTATCCTTCCGCACTCACAAAACGTCTTGCATACCAGGTTTACTAATGGTTGGGATCGATCTGTACCTGTTAATGTTGATAATGTGGCCATCGTCTATGTTCCTCTCCTTCATCGACTGGTAGGCCTCTCGTGTGCATATAGACAGGGCAAGGATGTTTATCTGGAAGAAAACACCCACTGAATAGGCCTTGGTCAGACAGAACAGCTCGCAAAGAGGAGTTTTTTTTTGGCCTTATCTATTAGGGTGCTGATATAGTTTGACCCATATTGTCAGTTTGGTGTCATAAACAGTAGGTACATTAACGGACATTGACAAGTTACACTCCTGAGCTCTTCAAGTAACAGTGTTACTGCCATCCTATTTCCCTGGCTTACATTTTCACCTGTGTACCAATGCAGTGCAATTTACCCAGAAATACTTCCCCAGTGACACCTGGGTTCACAGCTGCAACTTCAATGATATGGCTAGTAATACAATTACAGTTACTGAAACGAAAATGAATAACTGATAAGACATTGTTTAGCCTGCATGTCGATTTACAGCAGTCCAAAGTAACAAAGTAATCTGTCAGCCCAAAATAAGGGCAGAAGAAACAATACCTGTGAATCTATGGCACAGATAATAACACTAAACACACTGAGAATAATTTAAAGGTGTGTAATATGTCCAATTTCCCCATACAAAAATATTTCATTGAGTAATGTAGTTCATTTAATTACTGGAGCTCAGTCATTAACAATTAATTTCTGTATATTAAAAAGTAGGAGTTCAGTTTGGAAGGTGGACATTTGTAAAATGCCCAGACAGAGGTGTGTAGCTTTAGTACGGGCTATGGTAGATATGGACAGTAGGGAATGGTTAGGAACCACTTACATCAATCATTGTCCTCCAACCTTCAGTCCGGCCACTCAACAACGGCTCCGCACAGGCTAAGCCAGCATTGTTGATGCACACGTCTACACCTTGGTGAAGAGTCTTGATAGCAGAGAACATGGACAAGATCTCCTCTTCAATGGAGAGATCACATTTGTAGGGGAACAGGGTGCCTGGGAATCCTGCGCTCTGACACTCCGCTGCCAGTTTCTAAACCACAATCAGAAAAGATGATGTTGATATTGCAATGAGACCCCCAGAAGAGCTATTTTATGACCTCTTAACTTCAAGTAAGAATCATAATAATAATAATAACCAATCTAAGTGGCCTAGAACCAAGCCTTTTAAGTAAAGCTGGGCAATTGACCAAATTTTAACTTAAATTACGAATTTAGCTTCCAACAATCAAGACAAAATAATCAACGTAGAATTATGATCGTGCCGCGTTTTGTGATGATGCTCCCGTTTTATAAATCTAGAGCACCCTTTTTCAGCTCCTTTTTATTTTCGCAGCTGAATTATATTTAGTCCAAGAAATCTACAGTTAAAAAAACATTTGCGTTAATAATTCTTTATGTTTTAACTTGTGGAATACGATAGATAATATTCATATAAAGGATACCCATTACTGAAACTGGCCCAAAAAGCCTACCACATTCTAAATAATATTAGTAATATTTCTCAGAGGAAACCGTAATCCGCGTAAACACTCAATCCTACAAAACTAAGGGTAGATTGATGCAAATTGGATTATTAATAATTATTATTCAGATGTGGTGACGTCACGCACACCCCAAAATATCCTAGAGCGTTGCCCGTTTAAAAGAAATTCACCTTAAACTACTTATTAACCGATACATCTCAACAATTTCTAGCATTGTATACAAACAGACTTCTAGCAGCATCCTACACATGTAGCTCACATAAAATGCACAATGAAGAAGCTAAACGCCACATGAACGCGCAACAGTTTCCGTGATCCTGGACTTCACGAACCACCTAGCCAACTAGCTAATCTTAGCTAAGTAGCTAGCCCAGAGCATTATGCCTCGGCTAATCGTGTGTTTAAATCAGTACTTCGACAACAGTTCCCGTGTTCTGTGCTACTGCTATAAAGTCTAACTGTTGCCCCGATTTATTAAATAATAAGAATGAACCTCAATTTTGTCCACGCTCCGGGCACAGCCAACCACCTTCATGCCGTGCTGCACAAGCTCCCGGGCAACAGCCGCTCCGATTCCGACCGAAGCCCCGGTCACCAAAGCTACTCTGCCTTTCCAGCGCTCCATTTGTTCCAGAAATACACAGATAAGATATGAAATTCAGTTATTATATATATTCCAATGAAAATCGGCTGACTCTTTTCTAAATAGTTACGAACAGTCCAACCCAGCCCCCAAGTACTTTCACATTTACTGTTTTCAGGCAAAGTTAACGCAAAGAAAGCTCCAATTCCCGCCCACTCACTAAATATTAAACAGCACGCAGTTCGTTTTTTTTAGTTATTCAGTATTTCATGCAGTTTAACTACTTGTGAATTTTAGTTAGCTTAACAAATTATCATAGCTAACCAAGTTTCAGTTAAAGTAAAGTAAACTATGTGAAATAATATCCTTAACTGATTAACAGAAATAGCTCCAGTACCAGTGAAAAATCCGGACCTGCCTGTTCTTTACGCATTGGTCTCTAATTTACAGTAGCAGTGTTATTCACTTTAGAGTAGAAGGCCTCAGGGCAATTAAGCAATACATATCAATTATTATAAAGACCAAAAGAAGTGTCGACAGTTTAAAAAAATCCCAAATTTTACATTCTTCAAAATAACCCCATTTTTCTTTGATGACAGCACTGCAAGCTCTGCATTCTTTCAACCAGCTTCCAGATTTAGTAACCTCGAATGTTTCTCCAACAATGGTACTTTTTATGAACATTTTTCATTTTGTTGTTCAACAACTTAAATGTTGAAATCTAAGCAAGTCTACAGGGAGAATTACACAATCACATGCTTTTGTTTGTGCATAATTACCAGATGCATGATGAAATATTCTATCCAATGTAGGGTGTGTCCTGCCTTATTCTTGTTTTACAAAGAAGTGTTCAGTGCCAGTTCTGTTATATAGTGATTTACATTTGACAGAACAAATATATTCATCTACCCCTTCTCCAAATGCATAATATAGACGGACAGACACACACATACACACACACACACACACACACACACACACACACACAGATGTTTGTATTCACATGTTCGTAGCGACTGCCAATTCATTTCTATGGGAAAAACCCTAATCCAACTAATGACAACCTTAACCCCTACCCAGCCATAATTAACCATAATTGGGCAAACAAAATCCATGACTTGAAATGTTTAGTTTTTTGATCGCAGTTACTGATTTTTATAAAATTGAGTTGAGGGGACTGGAAAATTTGGGCCCCACACCGTAACTCATACATAACCACAGGCACACACATACACACACACGCACACTTTTGAAATAGTTTCAACGCTCTTTCACTGTATGCGTAATCCACAAAAAAAACGGAAAAGATTGCTTCAATCAGGCTCTTCCGCTTTTCGTATCTGTGACATTGTTATCCTCATTATTATGTCTGACATAATGTTCCTGCTTCCTTTACTCATGTTTAAGTTCGTACCAATTTTTCTATATAGTTTTTGCTGTGCCACTGTTATTGACACCTGTCCCCTGCAACTTACAGCACTCACAATTATAAAATAAAACATTAGTCTATTATTGGTAATAGCCAAAACTACTGTGTTTAACCCGTTTACTTCCACTAGTCACAACTGTGACCACATGTATAAAATAATGTTTTTAAGTTCTAAAAGAATGACTGTTGACTGTAAAACCAAAAGACTTCCTATAAATGAAAGTAGTGGATGTCTTGATGGTGACTTTTGGGGGCAATGTCGGTGCTGGGGGGATAGCAGAGTACAGGGAAGCCTGACTGCTTGAGGAAAGAAGTTATTGCGGTGTCTGGCAGTGACTGTTTGGATGCTTTCGAACTTTCTGGATGGGTAAGAGGGGTTTGTCACCATGCAATTTGCATGTCCCTCAGCCTCTGTAGGAAGCGGAGACACTGTTGGACTTTCTTGGTGATGGAGGTGGCGTGCAGGTGTAGTTTTTTGTTTGAGCCGAATCAGGAGTCAGAAGTCGCTTGTGTACAATTTCAGTCAGTTCTTTATTGCAACATCAAAGTTACAACCAAAACTGGACACCCTGCAAAAGTGTGTCCCATGACGAATTACACTGATTTGTATACATTTTTTCATATCTCTTATCAAGATATTTGTTACAGGGGAACCTGTCCTAAGCATCATGTTTCTGGACCAATTGCAATCATTGTGTTTCCTTACCGGGGCTCTGGTATTCTGCCCCTCAGTGTATTCACTATTATTCCCTGTCTTTTGGGGTCAATTTTCTTCCATGCCCCTATGTGATAATATTGTCAATCATTTCCTTTTTTGGTCAAGGCTTCTGAAAAGCACAATCCTAGCAAGATGGCCTCCACAATGTTCTATAGTCTTGACCGACCAAGGACATTACAGAGCAGACCTGAGCAAAACCTCCAAGGAGTTCCATGACAACCAAGGTGTCTTCTTCGATAATAACCAGTAATACTCTTGGCACTCTCAGCTCGCCATATATTGCTACAGAGCCAATTATATTCCTTGGTCTTCAAACATAACGATAAGCTTCATCACTAACAAAGGCAGCTAGTCATACATGCAAAGTTACAATAAGATGCAGATACAAAAACTTTAAGGTTATTATCAGGTTCAGCAGTACTTGGTCTATATTCTCTAAAGGTCACTAGGTCACACTCTATATGGTTTACAGCAGCTTCTAGTTGTATCTTTAAAATGTATTAATGATTACATTCTCTAAGTGTTATATAGTACAATATAATATCCCATACAGGGTCCAAGAGAGGTTGTCTGCCATGTGCACTCCCAGGGACTGGGACTGTCTTAAAAGTAAAGCCATTGATGTTCAAGGGACAGCAAGCAGTCAGATTCTTCCTGAAGCTAACAACTATTTCTTTTGTCTTCACAACATTTGCCATGCCCAGCAGGTTCAACTTCCCTACCTGCCTCTGTGGGATGATTGTGTTGAATGATGAACGGAATTACTGAACAGCATTCTAACATGGTTGTCTTTTCTATCCATTTGTGAGAGGCTGAGGTGAAGGATAATGGAAAGGGCATCATCAATGGTCAAAGATGCCGGAGCTCATAAAGATCACAATGGCGTCAAACGCACAAATCAGTCTTTACCAATGAAAATAAGCTATTAATTACTTTAACATGTAACAATTCAATATTTTCTATCCACATCTGTCAGTTTCAACAAACTTTTTATCTGCATCAGATTTTTCTTACTCCTCTTTGTGGTCCTTCTCATTAGCATTAGCATCCACAACAGCTGCTCTTTTCCTCACTGTCTCTGCTTGTTTTCATTAGCATTAGCATCCACGAATGCTGATTTCTCCTCGCTATCGCTGCTTGTTCACATTAGCATTAGCACCCACAAATGCTACTCCTCTACTCACTGTCTGTTTGTTCTAATTAGCATTTGCATCCACAAACGCTGCTCCTCTTATTGCTGTCTCTGCTTGTTCTCATTAGGATTAACATCCACAACTGCTGTTCCTCTCCTCGCTGTGGGAAAAGGCTGCAGCATCCACAACAGCTGCTCCTCTCCTCACTGTCTTTGCTTGTTCTCATTATCATTAGCATCCACGAATGCTGATCTCTCCTCGCTATCTCTACTTGTTCATATTAGCATTAGCATCCAGGAATGCTACTCCTCTCTTCACTGTCTGTTCTAATTAGCATTAGCATCCACAAATGTTGCTCCTCTTATTGCTGTCTCTGCTTGTTCTCATTAGGATTAACATCCACAACCACTGTTCCTCTCCTCGCTGTCTC
>JAABNX020000042.1:16716414-16740795 GCA_015163995.2 Mormyrus lacerda | reverse complement strand
ATTAATTAAAAGTCAGGTTAATAGCAGGTTTTTCTACAAAATAGATAAGCGACAAGACTTTTGTCAGGGACTGTATAGCCAGCCTGACCTATACTTCCCACCCAGTTACTTTTTTGTGCTAACTACAGTTTGTACATCAAATCACTTGACAGTAGCATCACAGCTAAATGAATAGCTTCAAAAAACATCAAATCTGTAGGTTTGTGCACTAATTATTTTATGTACTGAGAAATACTGAAAGGAATGGATGATGGGGACAAGGGCCTGACTAATTTTCAGAAACAAAATGCTACAGATGACCAAATGTTTATTCTTTCTGTTTTATCATTGCTCTCATTCTTCTACTGCTGATGCAGCTTGTTCCACTAGCCTAAAGTAATGTGCAGCTCTTACAAAGAGGAGCTGTTTTTGTTTTATGGGGAAACAAAACCAGTCAGGGGTGATCTAAAAGCAAAGTATCAGGCTCAAAACTCAATCAGAAGATGCAAATTGGACAATATATTTAAAATTTTGTACATATGAATATATACACCCTTAACTATATATATTAAAGGTGCATATGCATTAGGATCAGGTAGGCCAATGCCTTTGGCATATTGCAAAAAAACAACCCTATTTTTTTAGTGTAGTGTGGCACATAAATCCCCTCCCCCACACTTCCTCATCCTCATGCTCTGCTAAACTCTGAGGTTAGGGTTGTCTAGACAACGAGCAGCATATCTCGCCCAGAGCAGGCAAGAAGTTTCTGCTGCAGCTAGCGAAGCACTACCAACAGGCTCTGAGCAGTTTCCTGTCAGCAAAGTGAAAATAACACATCAGAACAACCGCTATAATCGAACATCTTTCGTTCAATGCCTCCTTATATCTGAGAACCATTATTATTATTGCCCTTATATAGGCGAATAATAAATACCCATATATAAATATATAAACACCAAATCAAAAAAATTTCACAAACAATATGAATTAGTTTTTGTGATGACGATAAGTGTCCTAAAATTGCATGACTTCTTCAAATGAAGTAAAATGACTTTCATATCATAATTAATAAATAGTTATTAAACCCAAAGTATAGGGTTTGTGAGAATGATAGCTTGTGCCTTTGTAAACCACAATGTATCAGTGATAAAGTGATGTGGTGTTTCTCAGAAATACAAGTAGCTAAATGAAGTATGAAGTTTTACCGTTATCATCTGTCATACTGAAACATCTGCAAGTACAAACATTAAAAATGATTGACGCGGGTAAAGGTAGCTGTGCAATGAAGCACGTAGACATGCTAGCCATGCTTGGGTTGCAATACATCTGCTGTGTAAGTATAATATACTGCTTATAGGCTTTTTAAATGCTGATGAGTTACAATTTAATAATGTCCCTCGTTTCCTGGTTACAATGCAAAATTATGCCTTATTTTATTAAGACATCTGTCCAAGAGTCATTGAAATCCACAGTAGTGCATATTCACAGGGTACCAAATCTGTCCTAGTTTGTTAGACTCAAAGACAGTGTAGGGTAATTTCGAGCGGGAGTTCATGGGATATATTCTGTTAGAAAATAGTGGAAAACATATTGGCATGTTGTAAACACTTCATGCACCTCACTGCTTCAGTTTAACATTAAATAGTTTTGTCATTGTGTTTGAAATAATCTTTCATGTTATTACAACAGTTACATACCTTAATTAACATAACCACATATAGATTTGATCTAAACCAAATTCTTTACTCACAATGGAAAGGGGTAAAGCAGATAATTTAGCAGATCAGATTTTATCAGTCCCTGAAGCCAGTGGGGTTTATGGGCCTTACTCAAGGGGCCAGGAGTTAAATTATACTGCTTACCATGAGATTTGAACCAACTCTTTTGATCACTGGCATACAGTTTTAACTGACTGAGCTACACACTTTCACAAGTGTTTTGGCTTATGCTGCTTGTATGTCTCTTCCAAACTATCATTCCACCTTCCATATGATACACTTCTACTTCTCCACTTCTACAGGGACATGGTGACCATCATGAACCACTATTATTAAACCATTATGAAGGTTATTCCAACTAACGAGCTCTTGCAGATGAACTTTTGATTAGAGATGGTGAACTGAATGTAGCCTGATACAGAAGCATGCTTTGGAGGCACTGACCATCCTCACTCACAGTTCTTTCACAATTTTTATTTGATTTGTATTTTTTGACTCATTAACGTCAATAAGGTTGTCAGAAGCGGCCATCCACTGAACATGGTGAACACCACACCCATTGGGTGTCTTTCGAGTGCAAGCGGGAGGCCTTCTTCCTGTGGTTTACATCACGTGGGTGACAATCAGCTAAAAAGGAGGAGATCTCTCTCTTACTGGCCTGTTTCTTTTACAACCTCAAGAGTGGAAGCCGGTAAGATTGTTGGGCAAGTTTTCCCTCCTTGAAAAGTGATTAACAAATAACTAAGAAATGCCTATATTTCAATATGCACTTATTTTGAATCTTCTGAAGTTAGATATAAGGTATTTTTAAATTTAAATTTTTTTTTAATTTTAAATTTTTAAAATTAATAATCATTTCAAATTTAATGATAAAAACATTAAATGAAACTAAGTTCATTTTCTAAACTGTGACAATTTACTTTGACTTATTTTTAATTTGTGCTTAAAATGATTGTGCTTCCATGTTATATATCAGGTTTCTGGTCTTCGCCTGAAGTGAAGCGGAAATGTAGTAATATTAATGTTGTAAAATGTAACTTCTTCAGCCTGGTGCAAGCTGAATAGTACACATTTGTGTCAGCATGTAAGGTCAGATTTTAAAATAGCGATATTCTGTATTTGACAGCTTAAATACTTCTACCATTATGAAGTCAAAAAAGGTATAATACTTATGCACCACAAAATGGCTTCTTTTTACAAAGCAGGGCTTCATACTGTCTTCATCGTCACTCAGGAAGTTTAATGTTCCTAATAAATGAATGCTGTTGTGTGAAAAAATAAGACTTTAGGCATGAATAAAAGTACTCTGTCAACAGCTCTTCAATGTAACTTAATTTGTCTTTTATAGTATTATTCCATACTTTTAATATTACAATTTAATGTGTAAAATTTCCACTATGGTTATGCCTGAATCTTTTTGAACCTGAATTGAATAGAAATGTTTGAACTGCTTCAGAATTTTTTTAATATGGTGTTCTTATTAATGATATGTACACTTGTTACTGGTAAAATGGTGATTCAAAAAGAAGCATCTTATATGAGAAATTCTGTTAGCATTTTCTAATTATTGTTTAGTTTTATTTCATTTTCAGTCTGTGACTGAAGGTGGGGGGTGTTAATGGAGGGATGATTTGGAGAGTGAATGTAACTCAAGAGTGTGGCCCAAGAAATCAACGTCGCCACCTGCTGGAAGAAGACCCTGGAGATACAGTGCAGTCATCCATAAAGTAGAAAGCAGTACTAAACTCCGCTGCACAGTGTAGTGTTTCCTACTTTATGGATGAGTGTACTGTTGGCTTCTGTGGAATCCGGACCAGGAAATAAAGATCAGACAGGCTGCCCAATGTGTAACATGTGCTATTAATAAACCCAAGGAAGTTTGTTTGTGTTTATTAGTGACAATTATTATCTGTCATTTGTTATGGTAAATTTTCCTTTATGCAATTTAGATGAATTTTCACATTTGCTGTATTAAATAAAAATATAATCTACAAAACCTTGTCATATTTGCATTTTATATTTTAGGACACATTCTAATATTAAAATTCTATTGTTAGTAGTAAGCACTTAATTATATTTTAGGGTAACTTAAGGCTTTGTTCTCAAACTGGTGATAAACATCAATACTCATGCATCAAAATTACAAAGTTTTTTCTAATGTAATGCCAGTGGCAATTAATTGGGGTGTCCATTTAAACTGAAGAAAACTGAACTAAACCATGTTATCATACAACATTGCTACATCATTGCCAACTCCACCCATCTCTTTAGGTAATATTACATCATTAACTGGAAGCTGTATTGAAAAACAGCACAGTGTTTGCATAAAAATACACTTTATTCTTGCAAAAATAAATTTTAATTTAGTCTCAAAATCTCCCTGGACCAGTTTTTTGGCAATTGCCAGCTAAATGTCTACAAGTACATAGATAATGTGAAGGACAAAGATACAGCTATATGCGGCTATATTCACAACCTCCATTTACAGAAATGATTTTTAAACAACATATACTACAACATATACTACTGATTGAGGAACAAAAACTCCCTAGAGACATGTTAGGTATCCGTTGAAACTAAAACGTGAACACTCTTTTGCACTGTATGTCATTGAATAGATTAACTATACTTACACAAAGTAGCAAACTGTCAGCTCTTTTGTAAATGGTACGAATAAAACATAAGGCAGAAACCAGGATACATACATTCCCATCATACTCCAATAAGTGTATTAAGACTAACAATCATCACTTAAGGCTAAAATCCAGCTTTTTTAAGCTTCAGCTTCTAAGCATCTAATACTGAGATACTAGTTTAAATAGTTCTGTAAAGCAGCGACGTGCCAGAGAAGCACAAAAAGTACCGTCGTAGCAGTTACAGAAATTTATTGAGGGACAGTTGTCAAGAAGTTGTTCCTTTCATTAAGGAAAACTGTCAGCAAACCTTTAACAATATCACAATAAAGAATTTCCTTTTTCAGCTATACAAACATTCATTGTGTTCTTTTCACAGTTTGAAAAGCACCTCATATTGTCAAAAACTTGATTGTATGTTCTGCAAAGCTATTAGCTGCACATGCTGCAAAAGAAACTTCATTTAAAACGAGAATCGGGGCTGTCCAATTAATAGTATTGTATTACCCAGAAACCCATGTCACCCCCCACCCCCCAATCTAATACTTACTCCTCCCACACTCCCCCAGCCTGTACAATTTGTAGATGTACTGGATGGACTAACTGGAGATGTCAAAGCCAATAAATATAAATAAATGTTTGTACTTGAATACCAGGAGTCCTAGTTCTAGCATGTAGCTCTGAAACAACACCTCCTATTTACTGCACATTCCACTTACATGCCAGCTTACACAATCTTTCCCCACCAATCAGGTTTTTACCTGTATTTCTATGTCCTAATGTCCATGTCTTAAAGTGTCATTTATATTATGAATATGTCTTAATATTTACATTCTATGGCCAGCATTTTCCATGACATAACAGCTGTGTAGTCATTTAGTTACCATTTACATGTTTATTTGCTATCAGAGTTTGTGTCCCCAGAATGCCAGCTCCTGTCATCCAAAGACATAAATTGCATCAATCAGCCTTTTGTCACATGTCACAAGACTCAGTGCCATTATGTTTGGGTAAGAAAAGATGCATGTATGCATTTGTTGATTTGCACAACTGCACTGACATGTCCATTTTGCACATTAAAAAAAATGAACAAAACAAACATAGTTATTTACAGTCTACACAGTATACTCTTGGCTCTATAACTCATACATAAATATATATATATATTGTTTTGAATCAAGGACAAGACATATTGATGAACAAGTGACTTTAAGTTGCCTAATGGCTGAATGGTTATCATAGTTTCTGCTTCAGATATACACATGTATATACATATACAGTTGAGCGAAGCTTGGGATCCAGGTACGGGGTCAGGTCATTTATCTGCCAGCCCTGGAGCACTTTGTGTGCCTTGACTTAATGTAATCAGCTTCACCAAATTTGAAAATGTGCCACCGCTGACTAGGACTACAGTTAAATGACATAACTAAAGTCTCCCACAGTAAATTTAGCTCAGTATGGGCAGGGGGATTCACTTTTGATAAATTACACTGAATGAAAATATTGCAATATAAGAAAAATATTATTACAAGCATACCTTATTCTCCCTACCTCTCCAAAAAAACTTGACAAAATAAAATTCCCCCACAGTAATTTGCACCCCAACATATTTTGCTGACTGGCGATCAGACTACTGCTGATAGAATTTGCAAAATGGGGAGGCTGGCGACCAAAAAAAAAAAAGAACAGCATAAACTATATTACAGAATATTGTGCCCCACAGGTCCTGTTCCTAGGATGTCTGAAAAAAGATCCACGGAATATGTTTAGAAGGCAGATAGCTGTGTTTAATAGTAGGTGGGTATAGCCTCCATTTCACCCTCTGCTGCAATTCCAATTTTAGGGTGATTTGGGCTCTATCATGGAAGATTTGCAGGTGTAGATTTTCATCCATATAATGTTCTTATAAAGTGTAAGAGTAATTAAAGTAATAATAATAAACAGAGTTATCCTGTTCACAAGGTTAAGGTTCTTATTTACTGTAACTTACTCAAGGCTTTCCTATCAGTATGCACTGTTGTTTCAATTTTCATGTTATTTGCCTGAAAATTTGAACAGTCTTCATCTATATAATGTGTCTACAAAGTTTGGAAAAGATCAGTCAATTATCATGCTGGCTGAGGCTGCTCTATTCTTTGTCATCACTATGCAGCACTGCTTAATTTTTCGGCTAATCTCCCTCAAAATGTTGTCAATTTAAGTTTGTCATCCATATATTCAAAGTTTGAAAAACGTCTATACTTTTAGAACTATGGTGTTCACAAGACCAAGTGCTAATATTCTACTGCTTCCATTTTCTTCCTTTGCTACTACACTGCTTGATTTTTGGGGTAATTTGTTTGAAAATGAAATCATGTGTAGGTCTCCATCCATATAATGTTTGCATGAAGCAGTAAAGAGATCCATGATATAGTTTTTGACCTATCATATTCACAATGTCAAATGTCATCTGCTTTGACACTTCCCATTGCTGCCACTAAGCAGGGTTTAAATTTTTGTGTGATCAGTCTCAGAATTAAATCAGTTCCAGTTCAACACACAAACAACCTGCAAAGTTTGAAAAGATCCATCAAATAGTTTTTGAGTTAACACCTTAAAAAGAAAGCATCTGAGGCACCCCAAAACTACCTGTCCCAGGAATATATTTAACAGCTCCTCACAGAGAAACAATGTGCCTCATTCACCAACCGTTCTTATGAACAAATTTGTTCTTAAACCCCACATACACACTTTTTTTTACAAAGATTCTGACATTTACCAATGTTTTCTTATCTGAATTTGTTCAGAATCTATGCACACTCAAGACCATTCACACGCACAATTGAGTACAGATAGTTTGTTCAAAATAATTGGTTATAGCAGTTTTGTTCATTCTATAGTTCATAAAATGATAGTATTTTAATAATTTATAAAAGTAAAATATAAAAAATAATTTCAAAGTGTAAAAATTATTTTCATGGTAGTACTGTAATGGCGATCATGTGGATTATAAATAGGTCAGAATCTGCATAAAAAATTGAGTACGTGGGGTTTAAGAACAAATTCGTTCGTAAGAATGGTTGGCGAATGAGGCCCTATGAGTGTTTCTTGAACTTAAAAATTCTACCCAGTAGTGTAATCATAACAATGGACAATAGTCCCTGGAGATAAACAAGGCCATACTGGCAAAAGAGCACACAAATGTGCAATATATGAAGATGTATGCTGTCCATAAGAACATAAGAAGTTTATAAACAAGAGGAGGCCATTTGGTCTATCAAGCTCGTTTGGGGAGAACTTAACTGGTCTGTCATACTGAAAACTAGTAGCTAGAGATTTCTTCATCTGAATCAAAAACCTACATACTAACAAATCAATGGAGGACAGAGGACCCAAGGACCCAAACCAGAGAATGTGCTTCAGGATTGAAGAGAGCCACTGAATGCTGAAGAAGTCTTGCTTGAAATTACTCCATAGGGGTTCTGTCTTTCATAACCAATGTAAAGCTTACCTGCAATAGGGATAAATAACAAGCAGGCAAAGGATGTGTTTTTGAGATTTTCTAACACTTTCTTATTCCATCTATTAAGCAAGGGTATACATGAGAAGAGTACAGCAATGAGAAAGATTAGAAGGTTACCATAGACTATATGAAACTTAAGTTGGGATACCCAGCTTGCTAAATACAATGGTTCCGAACAATAACACTTACACTTAATGCTTGTAATGCACGGTCCTCCTGCATCCCTGTTATTTCCACAGAAATACAAAAGACAAACAAGGGAAAAAACATGTAAAGGACTGAAAGAAACTTAGAAAAAAACAAAACAATGTAAATGATGGATTTAGTAACCTAATACAGATCATTGGACATAAACCTCTGAATATTTCAAAAGTGACATGAAGTTTTTTATATCTGTGTATTGTGTTCCAACTAATTTGTCATAATTAGCCTTTCCCCATCCACATGGGGTGACCAGATAATTCATTTCCGGGAGGACACTTTGAGCTACTTCAGGTTTTACAAACTAAAACTGAAAGGCTCCTCTGCTTGGCTAAATAGATCACTTCTTTTTGCACTTTGACTGGTTTGTTTCCTTGATTGAAAGAGTCATCCAGTTGTTTCACCTTAACATTAGTGACACATGCATGAATATAGAGACTAACCAATCAACGCACAGCAAGAACTCAGTGCTTAAGTCAAATCCAGGTCCTTTTGAACCTTATGGTAGTTTACAAATTCTGTCCTAGCTCAAAGTGTCCTCCCTGATATGGATGATATGGTCACCACAGTACATAATTATCCCCCTTGATTATTTTAATGAATGTTTAGTGATATTGATTCTTTGGGACTGTTACTTTGACTAGGCATAAAGATTTTAAATACTTTGAGACATACCACTATAAAAATAGTAGGCTCTAATGATTCGGCTGATCAGCATTTTCATTGATCTTTTTCTGTTTGATGAAGGTTAGAGAAATATAATTTCCCACAAATTAAATTTTAAGAACCTTGGCTCCTTTGAAATTGTAATGAAAATATTTCTTCACTATTGGAACAATAAAGTGAAAGGACTGTATTTATCATTTATATAGAAAACCAGACATTGTATTCAATGAATATACTGTACAAAGATATATTTTTCCTCACCTTTCCTGCCCCCAAACACTCCTCAACTTCAGTCTCAGATACAGCTCGGAGGAAGTTGGATGGAACTAGGCCCCGTTGTCCGTTCAGCTCTCCCTGAAACAGAGCTCCATGGTGAATACTCAATCATATTCCAGGCTGAGCAGTCCAATGACACACAAGTCTAGTCACACACTCACATAGAAAAACCCATCGCTGTCCAAATTTCCAAACACCAACACAGTGTCCCCTGCTTTGAAGGTCAGCTCAGCCTGCAAAGAAATACAGGATGATTTGTATGATGGAGTAGTGTCTTCGTCAGCAAAGCACAACAAAGCACATTTTTTAATGTGGTTAGACCTCAAAGCCATCACCTCAATATCAATGTTCGGAGAACTCTGCCGAGGATCGTAATCGAAGATCGCCACCATCCTGCAGGGAGTTCGGTCCTTAAGCTTCATAGCTGAGTGACGGGAATCTATGTACAATGACAAGACAATCAGCCAGGTCCTTTTGACTGAAATGGTTTTCAGTGTTTACAATGTTTACAAATCCTGTCCTAGCTCAAAGTGTCCTCCCTGACGTGGATTATCTGACCGAAACGCGCAGCTTAACACAGCACTGCTTCTGTGAACATAATTACGTGCTTTATATGGATGTATTTGTTTTTTGTGATTTTTTTTAAATACAGCTTCAGCTATGAGTTTGTTTTTTAGTTTGGGAACAGGGTTGAAATTTTTTAGAATTTTTTTTGTAGGAAATTTAAAGATATTAAAAAAATTGAAAGTATCATGATTGCCATATTTTCTTCATGCCAATACACATTTTATCTAATGATATGTGGACCTAATTTCTGTGTATTTGTAAGACACAGTATGTTCTGCATATGGAGGCAGTGTCATGGTCTGGGATCGTTTTGGGTTTGGTGAGTACAAAAAGCATTTGAAGACTGACAAGCAATCCACAAAGAGTGTGAAATCCTCCCTCATGCTGAGGCAGAATGCAAAAACACACGTGGGCCTGCTCCCACAGCTTTGCCCATGTCACGTTCCACTTCCTGTGTTAAAGTTGCCATTAGTTCTCAAAATAAAATGACCAATTTTTAATTCATTATTATATGAAATCTAATCTTCTACACTGTAAAAACTGCCATGTGCCACACTTCAATTCATAAAGTTTTGCACTTCATAGCACCTCTGTCATGAGGTTGACATAGATTTTCTTACTGAAAAAGTTCAAGTGCTCAAAAGTAAGATTTTCTGTTCTGCAAAAAAAATTAAAATTTCCCATTGCTACTAATGCCAGAAAGTAACGAAGGGGAGGCTACGTAAAATTCCACTGGAAGATTTGAAAACTACAAGGTGGTATATTTTTGGGTTTGTGTGTGTAAGAGAGACAGACTGAGGTACCTGATATCTCCATGGGGACCTCTGCAGGCAGAAATCCACATTGCAGTAGCTGCTGTCTGCTCTCTTCATCCTCCACCTTGACCTCAGACACCATGTTGCATGGAATATAGCCAAAGTGGCCATTTGATTCTCCATAGTAAAAACCGTCAGCATCTTTATCTCCATATACCTGATGAAAACGCACAATCAATGTATCACATATTAACATGGGTTCTTAAAATTATTCCAGATGCTAATTTACTTTCATATACCAAAAGAAAATTTTCATTTAGCTGATATTCTTATTCTTTTTATCTGTAAAGATAAGGACCTGTTACTTAGTTAAGAGACAATGTTTAAAATTAAGCAATTGTAAGAAATTATATGGAAGTAAAACTGTCTCATCACAATTTGAATTTTATATGCCACTGAAATTCTAACATTGAATATTTATACAATGCAAATATGCATCAGATTTTGTTTGCCTCAGAATTCAAATTTTCTATAATGCTGTTTCATTGCTATTTTTCCATGTTCACAAATTCACAATAAAACAAATTCAGTTTTTTAAAAAGATACAAATTACAAAAAAGTTTCAAAAATTCTAAGAGAACATCTCAGAGTTGCTCCAATTCGATGGTGGAAGCCCTACTTGATTATTTTTTGTGAATTAGTTACACTCTCCTTTATGAATATGAAATTGAGCATGATACCATTTCATATTATTAGGGACTTGAATTTAGGATAACCAGATAATCCATGTTAGGGAGGACACAGCAATTTAATTGTAAATTACCATTTCAATTAAAAGGACCCGGATTTCACTTGAGCACTGAGTTCTTGCTGTATGTTGATTGGTCAGTCTCCTATAATCATGCATGTACTAATGCTAATGTGAAACAGCTGAATGAGTCTTTCAGTCAAGGAAGCAAACCAGTCAAAGCATAAGAAGAGCTGAATTATTTAGCCAAACACAGGAGCCTTTCAGTTTGAAAGTACTTTGTAAAACCCGAAGTAGTTCAAAGTGTCCTGCCTGACATGGTTTATCTGGTCACCCTACTTGAATTGTATTGAGACCCTGTGGTCATACTTGAACGGCCCAGAACACAAATGCAAACATAAGACTATGAAGGATCCTGATAATCCAGAATGACAGAAATGTTCTGCATGGAGGAGTGAGGTACAGTCTCTCTATGTACTTTCCTATATATTAAACAAAGTGATAATAATTTAGATGTAAATGCACTATTCCATAAAATGTTTTATGTTTGTAAAACTATTAAAACTATAGTTTCCCTAAATGCTTGGGCAGAAAATATGAATGACTGTATTTATTCTTTATCTCACTTTTATGAAAGTTTCCAGTGATTTATAAGCTGACTTCATTGGCACACATTGCTGTACCACAGTCGATATTAGATGCAATATGCATGATTTTAAAAACATTAACTGTACTTTCATAATGCTTTTATATTGCATTCATAAAATGTTCAGTGCACCTTCATAATGTCTTACAGAAACATCATGTATTTATACCTTAACATCCTAACATCCCTTAACAGCTGTAATATACATTAATAACAAACATTATATAATAATAACAGACATTATAATTGTATAATCATGTAATGTTTGTTCAAAATGTATATTAAACCTGTTAAGGGATGTTAGAATGTTAAGGTATACTTACATGCTGCTTATGAATGTTCTATGAATGCATTATGAAGGTGCACTGAATGTTCTATGAATGCATAATGAATGCATTATGAAGGTGGAGTTAATGCAGGGCTCTCAAGTGTCACGTATTGAGTGTGACAGTCACTCTTTTTAGTCTTTTGTCACGCACTCCCACCACACATTGTATTTCTCACGCGGAAAAGTAATTTGTAGGCTAATATGCTGCAGCACCAAATATTTCTGAGACCGCGGCACAGTAGCGCTTCACTATGAAACAAGCGCGTCTCCGCTGGACCAGTCCTACAGCATGTCACTTATCAGCCAATCAGATAAAAGAAAGGGTCTACACAATAGCTAATCAGAAAATAATAGTATTGTATCTGGGTAAAATGCAACACAACAACCAATGAAAAGGCATCTTGTGGAATGTCACTCTTGCCTGTCTTCAAAACTTGAGGGCCCTGGTTAATGTAAAGCGTTACTGAAGAATATTATGTTGTATATTTTACCCAGATTGGTATCATAGTAGTTATGGTAATTTCTCAATACTTACAACTGCTAATCAAGAACTTTACATAATCAATGATTTGAAAAAATATTACAAAAAATATATTTGGAGGGCAAAAAGTGTACAACTAACAATAGCAAAATTATTCATTATTTAATTTGAGTAAATGAACCGCTATGAAATATGCATTATTTTCCCAGTTCATTTACTACAGCAGGGTAGCAAACAGTGTTACCTGGATGATCTGACCCTCCATGAAGGGCAGCTCCTCATCTGCGGTGTCCGGGTTCGGGGACATGACAGCAGGTTCATAAGGAAATAAAGCCACAAAGATACGTGTAGGATTGTCTTCAAAGAGGCCATCCAGATTTTTCCCAGCATCTGGGCCTGCCAGTCTCGCTCCATCTGGTTGTAAATAAAGGAGTATGTCTAAATATATATGTATCCAAATTTGTTCACAGATGCACTACCAAGATCAGTGCTTGAAGTAAGGAAAAACATATACCGGTATTCCACTTGTTATTCAGCATCAGGAGCTGGTATTCCACTTGTTATTGTATCAGAAGCCGGTACTCCCCTTGTTATTCATCATCAGTTGCCAGTACTCCCTTGTTATTCAGTACGAGGAGCCGGTACTCCCTTGTTATTCAGCACCAGGTGCCGGTACTCCCTTTGTTATTCAGCACCAGGCCCCGGTACTCCCTTGTTATGCAGTACCAGGAGCCAGTACTCCCCTTGTTATTCAGCACCAGGCGCCAGTACTGCCCTTGTTATTCAGTACCAGGAGCCAGTACTGGCTTTATTATTCAACACCAGGAGCTGGTACTCCCCTTGTTATTTAGCATCAGGAGCCGGTACTCCCCTTGTTATTCAGAATCAGGCGCCGGTACTCCCCTTGTTATTCAGAATCAGGCGCCGGTAATGCCCTTGTTATTCAGCACCAGATATTTTCATCCAGTCGGACTTCATCTGCAAGCGATGTAAGTTAGTGGACTCACTCATGGTCAAGGTTCGTGACCTTGAGGAGCAACTGACTCTCATCTGACACAACAAGGAGTTAATATGCCTTTACGGAAACGATGTGTACATCACAAGCGGGGTGGGGGGAGAATGAAGAACAGATTGGTCGAGAGAGCTTTGCTATTAAAAGTGGGCACTGCAAAAGGCCTACCCTTTGCGGTATGAACTTAAACGCTAGGAGTATTAGAAATAAAATTCATTATTTAGAGGCTTTAATTTCATCAGACTCTTATGACATTATAGGAACAACAAAAACATAATGGAGTGACGATGATGGAGAAAAATATACAGTAACATGGATGGTTACACGTTGTTCCATAGAGACCGGATAGGCAAGAAGGGAGCTGGTGTTACAGTACTTGTGAAAGAAAACGTCAGGCAAGGGAGCAAACTGATAAAAAATAAAAGCACAGAAGCTGTATGGGTAAAACTAAATGCTAAAAACTCAAATGGCCTAATTGTTGGTGTTTGTTATAGAGCACCTAATGTAGCTGCAGAGGAAAGCAGAATGTTATATGATGATATCAGGATTATAATAAAAAATGTCATAAAAATGATGTGGTGGTTATTGGTGATTTTAATTCGCCTGGGATACAGTGGGACACAGTCTCTGACTCTTTTGTAAATGAACTTGAGATAGAAGAATTAGTACAGGATTGTTTTTTTACTCAGTTTGTTAATACCCCTACCAGGGGAGAAGCCCTTCCTGATCTTGTTTTCTCTAATAACCAGGATAGGATTGGAAAATTAGAGGTTTTAGAACCATTGGACGGTAGTGATCATAACATGATTCAATTTGAGGTTAATTTTAGTGCCCGAAGAGCAAAGTCCAAAACAAAAATATCAAAGTTAGGAAGGCTAACTTTAATGGAATGAGACTGAAACTAGAAACTGTAAACTGGATGGAGTTAAACAGCAAGATTGTTGAAGAGGCATGAGAATTTTTTAAAAGCACATTGTTGCAAGTACAAGAGGAATTCATACCTGTTTCCAGCAAAACTAAATCTGGGAAACTGCAGCCCAGGTGATTTACTACAGAAATTAATAATGAAGTCAGGAGAAAAAGGTCTCCCTTCCACAAAATAAGTTTTAAAATAAAGCAGGAGTATCTAAATCTACAGGTTGAGTTAAAAAATAACATTAGACTCGCTAAGAGGAATGTAGAAAGGAAGATTACATTGGAGGCTAAGGATGACATTAAAAGCCTGTACTGCCCTTGTTATTCACTACCAGGAGCCGGTACTCCCTTGTTATTCAGTACCAGGAATCTGTACTGCCCTTGTTATTTAGTCCCAGGTGTCACTACTCACCTTACTCAATATCAATTATTCAGCATTATCAGCAGATACTGAGAGGTGCTGGTACTCTAAAGAAAAAAATTAAGAGGTGCTGGTGTTGCATACCGGTGAATACTGGCAAACATCGAGCACTGACTAAGGTCTAAGAGGAGGCAATCAGAGCAGCACAGACAAAGATATTGCTGCTCAGGGTCAGACCAAGGTAGGAGTTAGCTAAATAGTATTTTGAGGCCCAAAGGCCACCGGAGCCATATATTTATTAATTAAAATATTTATATTATAATGCTAGGCTAGTTAAGAAGAGCATGTATACAAGAAACTGACAATGATGTATTCCCAGAATGGCCCTGTGACCCCCTCTCCCCTATCTAATCATTACTCCTCCCACACCCCTTATACAGTATCTAGCCCCACTACAGTTGGCTTTATGTTTAAGTATTTCTTGGACCTTAATTGTCATTGTTGACACACCACAGCACACAGTGTCCACAAATGTGTTCTCTGCATTTAACCCATATGTGTTAATGTGACATAGCAGGGGGCAGTTAATTTAGCGCCCGGGGAGCAGTACTGTACATTGCTCAGGGTACTTCAGTGGTGCCTTGCTGGTTGGGGACTTGAACTTGCAATCTTTCAATTACGAATGCGCTTCTGTTGGAAAGGCCATCTCTGAAACGGATTGCTGAGGCGCATGTGCATGGAACAACGTCAGGAGTGTCTTGAGATTTCGCCGTTCATTTTCTTGTTGTGCTGCACTAGACAATCTTACCCAGCGCTGAGGGATCCTGGCCTGTTACTTACCATACTCAGGGGTGCAGTATTGTGTGTCACTGACGAACTGTAAGTGACAGGTCTTGGACTGGTTACATCTGGTGTTGTAATATTGCAATGCGGTCAACTACTAAGTTATTAGTGTGTACTTTGAAGAGATCTGTTACCGAATGTATCACAGGCAGACTCTGTGTATTCTGTGTTCATTATTGCTATTGTATTTCCTGGATGTTAAATTTGTTTGTTAGTTAGTTCTTGTTAATTGTGAAATGTTTAGGAGAGACGGGATAATACACTAAGCGAAGGTAGTAGTATCACGGATATTCAGTATGTACCGAGGTTAACCGGTAGATGGCGGTACTGTGATGTGACTGCTGATTAGAGATCATATAAGTCGTTGTATTTCTGTTATTTAGCCGAACATATCTCTGTGTTCTTATTGCTTTAGTTATTTACATAATATTATTTCCCTTTTTAGACCACATGCAAACCATGTGTACAACTAAATCAGTGCATCTGTAGGAGTCACTGGCCAATCTGTAAATTCCAATGCAATACTGTATTGCCTAATTGAGCGCAGTAAAGTCTGGAACTGCATCTACCTTCCCTGGTGTTCTTACCAACACCACCAGAGTGGTCCAACCTTACGGCACATTCCTTATACAGTCCACGCTCCAGCAATTTAATAGCTTCCCTAACCATTAAGCCACCACTGCCCACATGTGGACCACTGATTAGAACTATGGCTAAGTGACTAAATTCCTCCCTCGATAAATTTTGCCAAATCAAAATAATGCAATATAATTTTATCAAGTTCATATTTTCACCCTTACAATGTATCTGCAAATACTGAAAAAGATATGTTTAATACTTTCTGAGCTATCATAGTAACATTTTAATTGAGGCTGCGCTTGTCTTTGCTAACATTTTGTAGTACTGCTTCAATTTTGGTGTGATTTGTTTCAAAATTTGATATAATCCAGATCCTCACCCCTACAATGTATTTGCAAGGTTTGAAAAAGAGTCAACTAATATTTTTACAGTTATTATGCCCACAAGACCAATTATTTCCTATAACTGACCTTTACATCCTTTGCTATCACATAGTGTGGCTGTTTCATTTATTGGGCAGTTTGGGGGCGAGTTGTCTCAGAATTTGACCATTTCCTTTTCCTGACCCACAATGTGTCTTAAAAGTTTCAAAAAGATCCTTCAGATACTTTTTCAGTTATTACTCTAGCATCATCAAGCGTTAAAACAGCCCCTTTCTTTGCTATGATTATGGTGTGATGCTTCAATTTTGGGGTGATCGGTCTCAAAATATAATCAGTTTCAGATAGTTGGAAAGAGATCCAGAAAATATTTTTTGAGTTATCATGCTAACAGTCTCATGTATCCAAAACGGCCATTTTCTTTGCCCTCACTTTGTGATGCTGCATCAATTTTAGGTGATCGGTTTCGAAATGTAATCAGTTCTAATTCATCATACAGGCAATATGCCTACATTAAAAAAAATAATTAGAAAGTGTCTGTGGCAGCACTGGAGGCAGATCAGTCCCAAAACCATATGTATTCCACATCCAAGGAATACGACAACTAGCTTCATCAAATTTTGCCTAGGGCCTCAAAATGGGTTGGGCCGGCTCTTTTACTACTGCTTGGTTATCAGCTTTGGATCTGGTATAAACTGACCTTTAAGCCTCCTGGTTTTTGTTCGCACTCTCATTAAGGATTGCCTCCGTCTTTCCTGGGCGCAGCTTACTGTAGCCGAGGATTTGCCTTCATTGCTGCAAGTATCCTAATAAACACAAAGTCCCTTGGTTACATTTCTCTATTTTATCCATTAAGGAGGGCTATATCATTTTTAGGTCTCTTAGCTGGATATTCATGCAAATCATTAATAATACATAAAAAAGAGAACTGGTTAGCACAGTTATGATACTGTTCAAACCAATGCTTTAATGAAAATGGGTTGCTTAAACAATGAAATCAAACGTACCCTTTGATAGTTGTCTATGATGCTCTGACCCTTCATTGCCTGTTCAAATTTGGCACATTGCTGGTATGATTTGTGGTCGTCTTCTGTCTTATTATAGTGTTTATCCACATAAGAGCCCTCTGTCTTTGAGGCACCCATTCTTATTCTCCTGTGGTGATGCTGTGGGATACGGGCTACCTTGTGCTCAAAGACTTTATCAGGCAGCAGCTGTGGTTTCCTGGCCCTGTAGGTATCTGTGGTGAATTTATTCAACTGGTCAGAGCAGCTCACAACCCCCTGCTGCAGCTTTGAATGTCCACCCTCCAACCACCATTCTGAAGACATCTGTTCTACAATAACGTCAGCTGGACTACCAAGGACACTGTCGTCATCATCTTCTGTTCCATACTCTAAGTTAATTTCCATTCCTGAGCCTTCACTGGCCTTCGTTCTTATAACAGTCTTACTCCTTTGGTACTGGCCTGATGAATGCTGAATGGGGGACATTAGGTTCTTCTGCAAGATAGCGTTCTTCAGTTGGTCTCCATCTTTGTGTGAGCTTTCCACATGATAAGACTGATGTACCCTTTCAGGTGCCTTAAAAATTTCTGTGATGGTGGCATTGACACTGTTATCTGAGTCCTCTTCCTGGTAGCTGATACTTTCCACAATATCTGAGTAATGTACTCTGCGCTCTCGTTTGCTCTTAGCATGTAGGATTCTTCCACATTTTCCACTTAACCTCTCACCTTGGTCTCCATCAATGTAATGCCTAGGTTTGGAAGTAACATATGAAACCTCAGAGCCTTGGGGTCTGCTGATCCGTTGAAGATGATCACCTCCTACAGCCCCAGAGCTATTGTTTAAGTGTCGGTCTGGTGGTGATGCCATGTTCTTGGAAGCAATAATTTCCTCCTGCTGTGGTCCAAGTTGCTGAATCTGTGTAGAGCTTGGCCATGGTGGCTCTACACATTTTTCTATGTTATCCTCCTCCTCTGTTCCTTCAGAAATGCTGACGAGATTTTTCTTATTTTGAGCTTGCCAGGGTAGCCTCATAAGTCTTCGCAAAAGTTCCTCATCACTGTCCGTCTCATAGTGGTCTGGCTGGGTGTGTAGCCATAGGGAAAGAAGATAAGGTATTTCATGGAGTGGAAAGCACACCACCATTAAGGAGGAAAAAAAGGTAATAATTAAATCCCCCGGAATAAAAGTATTATTTTAGATGTTTAAATTTATTAGTAGCATGAAATGATAACACTTTACTCGACGGGGCACCAAAACTTCGTAATAACTCAGTTACTTTTGTTAGTATAGTACAAATTATGAACAAATCATGAACAAATATATTTGCTACAGGAGATAAAAGATGTCACAATTCATTAATGATGAACAAGCATACAGTAAGAATAGTATTTCACTTGTGTTATTCACTACTTGTTCCTTCAGTAGTGCCTTCAGTAGTTCACAAAGGTTTACAGAATTAACAGATATAGCAACAAATACAGTAACTGATTGATAACTGATTGCATCATGATTTATTAATGATGAATTAACATGAGATCAGTATGTAACTAAGGCTTAGTTTGAAGTTAATTAATACATAAGTAATTGTATTATGCTATATTATTTGTGCCCATCCAGTAAAGTGTTACCTAATAAATTTGTAAAAAAAAAAAAAAAAAAAAGATGCCTATAAGATGCATGTGGAATACAAATCTCTTGCATCTTCAAAGTAATAAAACACATTGCTGCTACCTACAGACTCAGAAGCACACTATTCCTCTTGGAAATATTTTCTTTAAGTATATTAAATTTTTATTTCAAATATAACAACAGAAATACCTGCAAATAGTATGATTATTAATTAGGACTGAACTCTGATGAGCAGGACATCCCAGCCAGCAATAATGAATTACTACATATATAGTAATTAAAAATGTATCTTATTTCTTATTTCACAATTTTTAAATAAGTAGGTTATCATAACTGTGTAGTTAACAGAATTAGAATTAGAGTAGTATATGCAGCAGAAATATGAAAGCAACTGTTATGTAAGATTAGTAGGAATCTTTTATTTGCCATTTGCGCAAGTACATTGGAATTTCTCTTTAGTTTTTGCATAACCCATCTTGCTCTCCTTTGAAGCATGCATACACATACAGGTGAGACAGAAGGGTAAGCCATTAAAAAGGTACACCTGGAACATGCTTCAGAAGTTTAAGACCTTACTTAAGGGTCTAGCAGAGATGTGGCTATTTCGCCAAGGAGAGGATTTGATCCAGTGACCCTCCAATCACTGGCACCAAGGCCTAATCCACTGAGCCACACTCCAACCAAGCATGGTTAAGAATGTGAACTTGCAACCAGGTCTTACCCAAGAATTATTGATGTAGTATTGAGCAAATGGAACTGCTCTCATAAAATACTAGGGCCTACAAAAGATGGTAACAATCAGATTGTTGAAAAGAGCTACAACTTGATATGTCCTTTTTTATTAATGTAGGTTCTGGATCACCATAACTATTACTGGATAAATGGGTATTAAAAGCAGATGACTGATCTAGCAAAAATATCCCACAATGTAGATATTTACCTTGCAACTAGCTCCACCAGACTCTGGGTTGTCAGAGTAGGGTTCCTCCTCTTCCTGGATGTCCGGGAGAGGGGGCATCTGAATTTCGCCACTCTGGTGTTCTCTTTTAGGAAACTGAGTCAATAGTGATTTTCATGATGCAAAGAAGCCACAGAGGCTGTATAGCAAGGGTTTGCAGCCTTTCTTAAATGAACACACCGCCGCTACAGTCCCTCTGCCACTAATGCTATATCACATAAGTAACTAAGAATTAATGCTTACTCTTTGAATATTTTTTATGTTGTGTAAACTGGGAGATTATACTGACATTTCGATGATGTTTCTGTAGACCCTTGGAAGCTGCTCTCTGGACCTCTGGGGAGTGTTGTATACCCCAGGTTGAAAACCCCCTGCTCTAAATAAAGTTGACCTTTATATTTTTCCCAGTTTTCAAAATAAAAATCAGCATTACAGTTCACATAAGATTTAATTATCTAAATAATTTAAATTCTATACAGTTCTAAACTAGTGATGGTTGATCCTTATTTGCATCATTACATTTAGCGCAACCGAATGAAACAAAGGAAATACTTTATTTAAGACTTGATGTGAATAACTATCCATGGTAAAGCAAAAGTGATCTAGTAGATCTTTGTCTTTCAGAGGATTCTTGGCAATTATACCAGACAATTAAAAGATTAAATGACAAGAAGCAGTGAGTCCAGTGACTGGAAATCTGACATGATGAAACCATCAGCGTCTCACAAAACAACATGCACTCACTAGAGGATCCTTGTGTACGTAAGATGACCTACAGGCAGTGCTTGAAATGAGCCAGTACTTACCGGTACACAGTACCGCCACCTCTTCGTCTTTTTTTTGTGAAAAACCAGCACCAAATAACCAGGGGAGTACCGACACCTGTTCTTCCCATACAAACACTGCCTCCAGATGGGTGCATGGTGAGATGAGGGAGCCTACCTTCAGAGAAATGTGTTCCGCAGACAGTTGTGTGGAACAGCTTGTGTTGGCTTGGGTGATGTGCATAATTTGGTCCGAGGTCTCAGAAAGATTCAACCGATGACTTCCTTGGTTCTTGGATGATTTTGAAGGTTCTCCAATAGTAGAGGGCAAAGGCTTGGAATTGCCCTGCAGCCATGGGGGTGATACACACTATAAGACTTATTATTGAACACAGATAGATAAAGCATGATTATGACCCTACATTTATATAACAAATTATAATTATATAATTATAATTCTTATGTAAGAATTAAATGTGAATTGACTTAATACAATAATAAATGTAAAAATAGTCACGAAGGCCTACACAAAAAACATTTGTTTACTAAATTCATTACCTACCAAAACTGAGAATACAATTGCCTTCATTGACTGGCATCCAGTTTACCACGTGTTTACCATGCCTCATGCCATGCAATGCAACAAAATTGCAGGTTATGTAAATTACATCACCTGTTCAAAAGTATGTGGACACCCCTTTCAATTATTCAGTTCAGTTTTTTTAGCTAAACCCATTGCTAAAATTTGCATGAAATGAAGCATGCAGTCATGAAAATCTCCAAAGACAGACAGTGATATTGGAATGAGTCAAACTGGAGAGCTTGGTGACTTTGAGCATAGTACCATCACAGGATGCCACTGTTACAACAAACCGTCCATCAAACTTCTTCCTTGTGTCAACTTGCTCCAGTCAAGAAGTGTCTTTGTAAAGCAGAAGTGTTTAGAAGCAATCACAGAACAACAAAGACGTAGGCCACACGAGCTGACAGAGCAGGATGACAAAGTGCTGAAGTGCGTGGCATGTAAAAAATGCCTTTCCTCAGTTTAGAAACTACAAAAACACCAAGCATTGATTCAACTAGTGTAAACTACATTGCCTTTGGACTGTGGAGCAGTGGAAATGTATCAAGAAAAGATGCATCAGGCTTCACTATTTGATGCTCTGACATATGAATTTGGGTTTGGCAGATGCCAGGAGAACACTACCTACCTGAGTATATAGTGCCAAAATATAAAGTTTGGTAGATGGGGCATATTGATTTAGGGCAGAGTTTGATTTAGGCCCTTTACTGTAGGTCTAGCGAAGGGTAACCTTAATTCATCAGTGCTCAAAGACGTTTCAGCCAATTGAGTGCTTCCAACTTCATAGCAACAGTTTGAGGAAGGCCATTGACTGTTCCAGTATTACTGTGCCCCTGCGCACAATGCAGGAGCCGTAAATTCATAGTTTTACGACATTGATATGGAAGAACTTGACTGGCCTGCACAGAGCCCTGACCTCAATTCCACTGAACACTATGGGATAAATTGAAAAGCCGACTTTGATTCAGACCGTCTAACCTACTAATGCTTCTGTGGCTGTATGGGTGTCACATTCCCATAACCACACTCCAAAATCCAGTAGAAAGCCTTGCCAGAAGTGTGGGGGCTGTTATAGCAGCAACTCCATATTAGTGCCCATGGTTTGGGAATGTTATATTCAACAAGCACTTATAGGTGTGATGGTATGGTGTCCACTTACTTTTGACAAGGTAGTACATGCGCTTCATATCTTTTGTTATTCAATATAATACTATTAGACTGAAAACATAATATTAAATAGTAAGCGTGGAGTATGATAAGAAACCAGATCACATGATGATGTACCTCTGGCATGCAACCACTCTCTCCGATCATTGAGGCTTGATCCAAGGAATTGGCAGGGGCTCCTAGTGGCGGGTTCCGAAGTAGCGTGGACACATTTCTTATAGGCATTTCCAAGTTTGGGTCCGGACATACCCCATGTCTGATGGCCGAAAGAAGGTCTGGCAAGATCTGAGCAGGCACTGAGTCAGCAGATTCCCCATGGGGAGACATGGTCCGCACCGTCAGTTTATACGCGCTTTCCAGGAGGTGAATCTGAGACTGACCCAGCAACACACTACTGGTTGTTGGGGAGGAAACCTCCATGACCTGAAAAACCATAGGCCTGTGTTTTCTCACATGAGATAGCATGTAACTAACCATCAATAGTTTCATCCAATTCTCATTTAAAATTTACCATTTTGTTGCACAAGAGAACTCAAGAAAACCGAGGGTGAAAAATAAAACTAGAATTTTAAATAAATACAGTTTCTATAGGCTGGCTGGAAAACCACTACCAGGAATACCTGTAAGTGGTGTTCATATAGGGGGTCAGAAGATGCTGCAGGGGCCTCATTTGTCAAATGTTGCATAAAGTTCATCATAAAAACAAAAACAGAAAACCGCATACACACAAATAAAAATATCTGGTTTATTAAACCTGGTACATACACATATGTATGCAATTTGCCTTTGCCAAATCTGGTAAATGTGTATATGCATGAGATCCTGCCCTTTTACCATGCACAAGTTACCATAAATGACCAATGCAAATGAACTACATGCAAAAAAAAGCCTCTCTGGCTGGTTTGGTAATAGTTTCTGTAAATAAATGTTAAATAAACATTTAATCATTTATCTAGCAAGTCTATCCTTACAAGAAACATTGCTGGTAGCATCATAATTAGTATTAAGGTGTGTAAATACAAATACTAAAAATTGAATGGTAAATAAAAGAATTAAATAATAAATGTGTATTTTGAATTTTTTGCATTGGTAAGAATGTAAATATTCTCGGCAGCTCATATGCTTGGAATGTGCTATTTGGCTTACTTGTAAGTAGCTTTGGACAAAAGCAATTGCTAAATTACTTACTGTAAATGTACATGTAAATGTAGTGCTGTATCACGATTCTTGTGATACCTCTGAAATGGTCATCGTGGTCACATTTGTAACCAGTTACAATAAAATATCACCATATTATGATATATTCACTATATTCACAATTACCAGCGTATACAGCCATGGAAAAAAATAGGAGACCACTCTATATTTTTTTTATAATTTGCATTTGTAAATACTGCTTTAATTGGTCTGGTAGAAGGCTATGCTGAGCAGCAGGTTGCTTCCAGGTTCAAAGTTCAAAAGACAGTAGTACCCAAGAACAATTTGAGGAGACACGGGGAATGACCAGAAACCAGTCAGGTAAAGGGTGGAAGCAACTTTCTAATGCCAGAGATGATGTTGACTTATCCAACAGTTTCTCCAGAGATGGGCATAAATACATAGAAATGTATTTAAAATAAAAAAACTAAAAACTGAGTGGAAAAATGTATTTAAATACAAATACAAAATACTGTGTAAAAA
>JAABNX020000042.1:16689542-16702976 GCA_015163995.2 Mormyrus lacerda | reverse complement strand
AAAACAATCCTGTACTAATTCCACCATCTCCAGTTCATTTTCAGAAGAGCCAGCGACAATGTCCCACTGCATCCCCGATCAACAGAATCTATAGGACATATACCAGATAGGGTCAGAAACTGGATATAAGGGACAGAGACCAAACCATAATGGTACCGAGAAAACAAACAGAAGGTGCAGGACCCGACCGGGAATGTGGGGTAAAACTGACCACAGAGTGGACACCGGGTAAGACATGAGGTGCATAGCCACAGAACAGGACACACGGCAAGATTAGAGGCACAGAAAATGCAGGAGTTGAACCAGGGACCAGAAGGGCAGCAGGAAGAACAACTATCACAACATGTTCCAAGGCAAGATGGACAAGCAGTGGGGCAATAGAGACAGGGGTGGGAACATAAGAGGGAGTCACAAGGGACACAGGCCAGGGGAGAAGAGAGGCAGGCACTAAGGTGTGATCAGAGGAAGCCGGGAGCACGGCCAGGGAGTCTTCTGGACCCTTGGGAACTGGGCAGCAACCCAGGGATGTGGACCTTCCAAGGCAAATCTACAGATGAGGTGGGATTTTTCTGGACCGCAGGACCAAAGGGCCTTGAAGGACCAGTGGTGCCAAGGAGACAACAGGGCCAAGGGAAGCTAAGAAGACAAAAAGTCCCCTCTCTGTGAGATGGAGACACAAGCAGGGTGCAGCTGGAGGATTGTATGAAGCAGCAGCCCCTCTTGGACTGGGCTCCAGATGCACAGCAGAGACAAAAGTAGCCTCCATAAGTACAGCAGAGGTGAGGACGGGCTCTGCAGGCATGGCAGCAGTCTCCACAGAGTCGGGCTCTGGAGGAGTAGCAGTTGCCATTCCTGGGTAGGCTATGGAGGTAGGCAGGACTCTGGAGGTACAGCAGCCTCCCCTGGGCAGGATTCTGGACATAGGGTGTCAGATGAAGGGGCCACCATGGGCACAACTCGCTTCCTCCATTTCTTTCTCCTGCAACCAGAGATGGCAGGTGGAGCCAAGGAGAACCGCAGGGAGCCGGAGGGTGAAGCCGAGGAGAACTGTGGTGAACCGGCATGTGGAACTGAGGCAAGCTGCAGAGAGGCAGCGGGCTGAGTATCTACTCCCTGTGGAAAGAATGCAGGTTCTGAAGAAGTGGCATGGAGTGGCACTGCAGCTCTGACTCTGGCTGTATGGGATCTGATGAAACTGGGTCTGGCTCCATGGGGTCTGATGAGATGGGAGACATAGGCACAGCCAGCCCCTTCTGCCTCCTCCTCCATCGGCTAATGGTGGAAGCTGGACTCAGGCACTGTGGCGGGATTTTGCCTCATCTCCAGGTGGCGTCCTGGAAGGAGAAGAAGTCCTTGGCTCAAAGGAGAGGTGGCTTTTGATGGATCAGTGTGGGCTCTGGGGAACCAGGAGTTCCAGGCGGAATCAGCTGTCACTCATAGAGTCTATCAGTGGATTGTCCATGAACCACTGAGGTGAGCAGACAAGAGGCTCAGGCTGAGAAAGGAGGCTGGATGTAGGGAAAATTGTGCAGGCAGAGATCCAGAGCTTAAGGGTCCACTCATTCTATCATGTCAGCTTATTTAATATTTCGTGGAGTTGTTAAACTTAATTTGTGTGCATAATTTAATACATTGGGGCCATGGAAAAAAATGTCAGTGGATCATCCTGGGCTCTATATATACCATGTATCTGTTTCAGTTTTGTCGCAGAAAGTGTTAGTTGTCATTCACTCCTCCCATGTGCCACGCCCCCTGATCTACCCTGTGTGGATTCCCCGGGTTCACCAGCTGTTTCTGATTGTTGTTATTAGTTCAATGTATTTAGTCCGTATTTCAGTTGGTTTCCCCAGTCCAGTCATTGTATTGTCAACCTGTGTTTGTCTGCCTTGCCCTGTTATTAAATCCTGTGTCTTCCCCGACTCCTGGTGTCCTGCGCTTTTGTCTGCGCTCTGGGTGCGTTAGTACCTGACAGAATGACCAGACTCCAAAAGAAGACGCCTCGGATGTCAGAAGAGGAATACCTCAGCATCATTAACGAGGTGATGTACTGGCTCGATGAGCCCAAAGTCCATGGTGATCCCCTGCTTCAGGCTCTAGCCTACTGGTGCAGGGACATACTAGAAGAGATGTCCCTACGTGGAGATGCTCACCTTGTTGGAGAGATGTACGAAAACCTGTGGCGGCTGAGAAGTGGGGTAGCAGAGGTCAACATGTGACAGGTAGCTATCAACTGCGACTTTTTGGTCTCCAGTCAGAGTTGCCCCAAACTCCACATCCTGCAAAAAAGCGGATGAACCAGAGACGGAAGGACACACAGGAGGTACTCCTAGAGGTGGTCTCAGTCTCCGCTGCCTGCCCTGTTGCCCACTTGCGCCAACCATCCACCCGCCGCTTTGCTGCCCATGTCAGCAGCTTGCCCCTTTACCGGAACTTGCTAGTTCCTTAAAGGGGCCAGGTCAGTTTGGGTCCCCATCCCGTGGGTCCCCAAGTTCCTGAACTGGGCAGCGCACCTTGCGTTTCCCATGCCGGCTGTTCCCACAGTGTCCCCCATGGTTCCTGTGCCAATGGCTCCTGCACCACCTCCTGAGGTTCCTTTGCTGACAGCAACTGCAGCACTCCCTGAGGTTCTGGCGCCGCCTGTCCTGGCTGCACCCCCAGAAGTTCCTGCATTGCCGCCGCCACCCAAGGTTCCTGTGTTGCACGTGCCAGGAGCGCTCCCTGTGGTTAGTGGGTTACTGGATGTCCCATTCCCTGTGGCACCTGCGCCTGAGGCTCACCTGCCTGTAGCCTTGCCTGCGCCTAAGGCTCATCTGCCTGCAGTTTCACCGTTGCCTGTGCCTGAGACCCTGGCCAGTTGATTTTTTACCCTCCATGGTCTATATTGGTGGGTAATGGAAGAGCCAGCGGTGCGAGAGTCCCCAGGGACTGCCATGCTCCTGGAACAGCTGCGGAGGGAGTTTGCTGCAGTCACACCAGCATCCCCACCTCAGCAGCTGGAAAAGGCAGAGGTGACCCTGAGGAAGCTGCTCTGCATGAGGAAGGAGCAGGTTTCCCCAGCAGGGGATACCGTGCCCGCACCTCAGGTGCACCTCCCTGCTCGGGCCCCAGTGTCTCCTGGCATCCTGCGCTTCTGTCTGCGCTCCGGGCGCCTGAGTACGTGACATTAGTCATAGTGCAAATGAGAAGCAAATAAAAATATTTAGACATATATAAATACAAATGATACAAATTTTGTTTTTAGACATAGGAATCAAGATATGAAAAAATACAGGTAACCGGCAAATTAATGTGGACATTTTCATATACAGTATGTGGATTTTGCATTACATGAATAGGTGCAGTTTTATATGTACATGCCATGAATAGGAGTCAGACAATTTGGATAAAAACACATTTATTGGCTTTTACATTTCCAGTGGATCCATCCAGTACTTCCAGAAATTGTACAGGTTGGGGGGTGTGGGAGGAATAAGGATTAGATGGATTAGAGGGGTTGACAGAGCTGTCCTGGGAATACCTTGCTGTCATTCTGACAACATCCTTTGTAGGTGCAATTAAATTCTGTTTTATATCTTTAAGCCACAGTCCATATATGAACTTACCAAATACGGACATCTGCCTGTCATTTCCTTTCTTCATGCTTGAAATTTCTGCATTCTGTTCTCTTCTTCTTCTGATTGGTGACTGAGAAATAAACAGCAAGAAAACAAACTATTGTCATCATTTCTTATTTTCAAATAGAGCAGAGATTCAGAGACCCCCCAAATGAACACCACCAAGAGCTAGTGACCTGCAATAAGTATTTAGATTTTGTGGTGTTGCTGCACGTTTTGATACATCTTTGCTTTATGTCCAACAGATGCTTTATTCAACTGTCATATTATCTGTGAGGCACGAGGGCTATTTATAAGTGTTTGTTAGGGTGGAATTTATAAAATTGCATTCATTCTCTTGAATGTGTGTTCTGAGCGTCATTAAGAACCTGAATTATATTGCAACTGAGAATAGAGGGCCTGTTCCACTGAATAAACTAGAAAGGGGGGCTGCCGGAACAACAGCATTGTATTCCCCAGTCAACTCTGTCACTAGCTCTGCAAGCTGGAGTGACGCGTGTGAATACTATTACTTTCAAGCCTTGCGATCAACCTCCGCAAGCCTCTTCCTTTATAATAATGCATGATGTGTCTCCCATTCCCAATTTATGTATCCATTGTGGTTATTTTGTTACCTTTTTTATATTTAGATATCAGGTACTGTTTTTTTAAGAATTTCCCTTTTATTTCAATGAGTAGGAGAGATGTGGATTCAAGTTTGCGATTCGGACTTGAGTCGCACTCCAGTCGCTCCTAAATTGACTTCCGACTTGACTTGCAGCTTGTTACTTTTTGACTTGGACTTGACTCTAACTATTTTATAGTGACTAATGAACAATAAGAGGCTCTGTTGACACTACAAATGCGAAGCATTGAGTGCCAATTTATCCATTAATTGGAGTTTTTGCTTTAGAACTATGTATAGAATAGAATAGAAACTATAGAAACTAAACTAGAATAACTAATAAGGCTACATACTGCGTGTAATTCAATGGATGCAGCTCCTGAATTGGGACACAGCTGTACGCTTCCAGAGAAGCTGTGTCCCATTTCAGGGGATGTATCCTTTAAAGGCTGCATTCAAAGACCGAATGTGTCACAGCAGCACAACAAAGCTCTCCCATTTTAAAGGCTCCTTACAATGCATCCTAGAAACACATCCTTCTTTTCGTGGGCCACAAAAGATCCACACGATGGATCCTTTAACGACCAATCTATCCCAAGACTCATTGTGCATAACTTTGAAGAACACAGCCTACAGAGGCTACATGAATTGGGACACAGCTGTACGCTTCCAGAGAAGCATGGCATCAATGGATGCCGATGAGCTGTATAGATCCCTGTTTCAAAGGGAATTTTTTAATTCATGTATGTTGTGAAAACCAACTGTGAAATGGTCAGCTCTGTTGTTCAATTGCATGATACAATACACTTTTAACAAAATAAAATGAATTTGCATTGATAAATTGGCTAAATCAATTGTTTTGGCAGTTTTGTGGGGGAAGCCGTGTTACCTGTTTAGTCTAAGAGGAATCGATTGCGGTAACTAGGTACTGTCAACTTTTTTGAATGCTTTTTAAAAACTTGGCAGCCTCTCAAAAAACATCCATCCATAAAGATCATAAAGACAAGGGGCATTCCATGAAGATTCTAATAAAATAAGGGGCATTCTATATGCAATATATTCTATACAACAAGGAAAATTCTATCAGCAAAATGGGTTCACAAGTCTATACAGTACCACTACTATTTTGGTTGACTGTGGGGGACAATGCACACCCCTTGATTATGTATTTCCATATATATTTATTAGTAATAACACTCTCTATAGTCATTTGAAAAAGAAGAACTGTCAGTTCTGTGGTTTTACATATCAGGTCATAACAAAAAATAATCTTGTACTTCCCAGGTTCACCGTGTCATTATTTATTTAACAAAAATGTAGCCAAAATAGAGAAGTCATGTGTGGAAAAACTAAACACACCTCAATAAGTTAAATAACTTGTAGAACCACCTTTACAGTAGCAGCAATAACTTGAAGTAATCATTTTCTGTACTGTATGACTATATCAGTCTCTAACATCATCTTGGGGGAATTTTGACCCACTATTCTTTACAACGTTACTTCAGTACATTCAGGTTTGTGGGCATTCATTTATTAACAGTTCTCTTCGGGTTCCGGCACAATCAGATTGAGATATGGACTTTGACTGGGCCAGTTCAACACCTTGATTCTTTTATTTTTCAGCCACTCTGTTGTAGATTTGCTGGAGTGCTTGGAATCATTGACCTTTTGCATGACCCAGTTTCAGCCAAGCTTGGGCTGTGGGACAGATGGAGTCACATTTGACTCTAGAATACTTTGTTATATAGAGGAGTTCATGGTGGACTAAATGACTGCAAGGTGGCCAGGTCCTGTGGCTGCAAAACAATCCCAAAACGAGGTGTTGTGTTGATATCATGTTTGGTTTTTGCCAAATGTGATGCTGTGCATTATGACCAAACATCCCCATTGATCCAGAAGTCTTGTGGTTTGTTCAGATGCAGCTTTGCAAATCTAAGCCGTGCTGCTATGTTCTTTTTAGAGAGAAGAGGCTCTCTCTTGGCAACCCATCCAAACAAGACATACTTGTTCAGTCTTTTTCTAATTCTACGGTCATGAACTTTTTGCAAGCTAAGTAAGGCCTGCAGTCTGAGATGTAGCTCTTGGTTTTTGCAATATATCTGTGACGAGCAGCAACAATTGCTTCTCTAAGATCATTGGTGATGTCTTTTCTGCTTGGCATTGTGTTAACACACACCTGAATACTCCAGACCAGCAAACTGACAAAACGTCTGTTCTTATAGAGGTGGTCACACTTGCTGATGATCACTTAATAAAATGCATTTCATGAGCAGCACCTGGCTGTTACTTACCCTATTAATTCATATGGAAGCAGGGTGTACCCCATTTTTCACACCTTGTGTCTGCATTTTGTCATAGTTTTTTGTTATATAAATAATGACATGGTGTAATATGGCATGTGTTGTTGTTCATTTGAGGATGTATGTACCTAATTTTAAGATCTGCGAAGGATCAGATGACTTTTTATTATGTGCAATAACTCTAAAACTAAATACTAAAGACATTCACGACAGAGTCTTCATTCCTATTTTTGAACAGCTGGTAATTTTTTGTTACAGTTATGGGTTTTTAAAAGAAAGACTTAAAAGAATAAACCCAAATTAATCTGACTACTTGTATAATATATAATGGATTAAATACATCATGATGCATCAAGCATCACTTTAAATGGATTCATTACCCTGTGAATCATAATCAAACCAATTCAAAAAGGTTTGTGAAGATTCACAAGATTGTCCCATAGTGCGCTGCTTACATCATACTTCACTCAATGTGTTTGTTGTATTTAATTTAAGTGTACTTAGTCCATAATATTGTTTAATTTGTGCTATGTATAGACATAGATAACTCAAACACCCAAGGGGTGTGCATTGTCCTCTGTTCAGTAATCCCGTGTTCAAAGGACACTTCAGTAGATGTCTCTCTCACATGTTTTTTAGAGTTATTATACCATTTACGTATTCCTCCATTGCACATTATATTGATTCAACATAATAGTTAATAAATATGTATAGACATAGACAACCCAAAAATCCATGGGATGTGCATTGTCCCCCATAGTCCACTGTTCAAAGCACGTTTCACTGGACATGTCTGTCTCACTATTTTTTAGACATAATGGACAAACCCTCTTCTCCAGTACTCTGACATTCCCAGGGACGCTGAGGAATGTGATCCCCCAGAATTTGGAGCGCATCCTCTGGTCCCCTATCTTAACGATTGTGACCACCACCCCAGTCTGCCCATCAAAAGGCAATGTCCCCAACTTCATGCAGTGTTGAAGAGCCATGTCATTCAAGACAGCCCAGCATCATCTAGAGCTTCATGAACTTATCCACTCCTGGAGCCTTATTACAAAACATTACATTTTATGACTACTAGTGACCTCAGCCCTAGTGATGGATGAGTCCTCCTCTTAGTCTACTCCAAGGAAGGCACTGGGGCGGTCCTTGAAATATTCCCTGAACTGCCTAACTATGTCCTCATTTGAGGTCAGCAGCACTCCCAACTGTAAACAGCATGCGTAAAGCCCTGCGTCCCCCTCCAGAGTTGCCTGATGGTTTGTCATAACCTTTTTCAGGTCACCTGAAAGTCATTTTCCATAGCCTCACCAAACTACTCCCACACCTGAGTTTTTTGCTTCAGCAAGTGCCAAAGCCACATTCTGCTTGGCCTGCCAGTATCCATAAGCTGTTTTAGGAGTCTGAAAAAGAACTATGGTGCTGCTATAATATTGGTGTGATTAAGTTAAAAATGTAATCACTTCTGGATCTTCACCCTTGCAGTATGTTGGTAAAAAATTACAAAGGTTCATCAAATACTTTTACAGTTATTATGTTAACAGGAAGGTGTCTGCAGCAGCGGTGGTCCCAAAATCATATGTGTTCCCATCACAATACCAAGTGTTTTCTATAGGTTCCCCTTCATTTCTTTGCTGCGACACAGCGCTGTGGCTTCATATTTGGGCCAGTTTGTCTCAAAATAAAATGTGGTATAGATCTTCACCCATATAATATTTTTGTGAAGTAGTAACAATAATAATTACTTTTTGACTAATCACATTCAATAGATCAAATTTCCTTTGCAGCTACCTTTCCCTTTGCTACCACTAAGCAGCATTATGTCAGTTTTGAGGCAATTTGTATCAAAATTTGACCACTTTCAGTTGTTCATCCATACAATGTGTCTCCAAAGTTTGAAGAAGATCCTTCAAATATTTTTTCAATTATAATGCTATGGGATCAAGTGTCAAAGCTGCACTACTTTCTTATTGTCTTTTTAGGAAATGTAACAGATTAAGTATTTTTTAAGACATCTGGGACATCTGGGATTTCAGTTGCAAGGTCAATTTGATCAGTACTATTTGTGGATAGGCCTGATGAAAGTGTTATGTTACTTTTGTTCCTCTTTGCAGTACTTTTGCCTCATATTGCAGTTCTTTTGCAGTCTTTTTGCATCATTTTCCCTGCTTTGGTAGCTACAACCTCCAGAAGCACAAGACTCTGCAGAGAGTGACACAGTGCACAGAATGATTCACCAGGACAATACTGCCAGGCCTGCAGGATGTCTACACCCATTGGTACAAGACCAGGGCAAAACAGATAATTACAGACACATCTCATCCAAGCCATAGACTTTTCCAGTGACTGCATTCAGGCAAACGCCTCCATAGCCATAAGGCCAGAATTGAGAGGCTTAGGAGAAGATTTCCCCTCAGATCATATGAACTTTAAACTCTGCTTAATCATTGTCATCTTTTACTATTGTCATATTCTGTATTTGCATTACCCAGGATACATGGTCTTCAATTTTGATTATTATGCTACTGATACTGCATTTACACTTTACATCAATACTGTGGAAGGATTTTGCATCTAATTTTACACACTTCATACTATACTCATACATATTTTATTGCCATTCCTAATAGTTTTCATTTTTATTATTATCCTCTATTTTATTATTTTTCTAAATATTTTCAGTTTAAATATGCACAGTGTTAGAGGTATTTAACCAGAATAACATTTCACTGCCATAGTGCTGTACAATTATGTATGTGACAAATAAAAATCTTGAATCCTTCAGTTGTTCACCCATAAATTGTGTGTTTTATACAGGTTTGCAACACAGTAACACACTACAGTACCAGTATACGAGCTAGAATAACTGTTCGTTAGTGAAACAATAAACTGTTTTACGTGTCCCAGTGAGAAAATATAGTAGGCTACTCTTAAAGGGATTCTGATAGCCAGAATAATTATTAGCTCCCACCCCCACCCATATCCAGGGACATACCCACAAACTTGCATAATAAACATACCTGCGCAAATCCACAAGCATGCACACCTCTTGCCGTTTAACTTGATTTCTGGTAGCTCAAAGGCCTTCTGTTGCTACTAATTATCCAGTGCAGAAGTGCTAGAATAGTCTTTGGTACAACAAGGTTTTACCTATCCAACAAAACCCTCTCAGTGCTGCCACGGCAACAGAGAGAGGATTTACTGGATCATACCACTCTGTTGTCAGAGGGGATTAACATGTATACAACATGGCTGCTTTCACTTGGCCTTTCTTTTATAATAACAGTTTGTCCGTAAGCTGAAATAATGCCATGCATATAGCAATCTCCTGACTGTATTACCAGATACACACACACAAAAAACTATTTAAAATTCCTTTCTTCTTTTAGTATTTTGGGTTATGTAATATTGGTATTTGATATATTTGATTATATAAGACAATTGGTGCTGTAAAAACAATAGATAAAATTTTTATATTTCATGTATATTTCTAAGCATGCACCTAAAATTATATTACAGTGTTTATTCTCTGTGTGTGTCATGTATATATTGATAAAAACCTGTTATTTTGAAGTTGTGGGCACTATTTTTTCAGTCCCCACAAGGGGAAACTTAAGTTTAATAAAAACCCATAACTGTAACTAAACTAAAGAAGCCAAAACTTTTGCATTTTATTTGGTTACTTAAGGTTAAGTTTACAGCTGTGGGCTAAAATTGTCATTGTTGGGATTAGGATTTTTTCCATAGAAATGAATGAAGAGTCCCCACAAAGACATTAATACAAACATGTGTGCTTGTGTGTGTGTATGTGAGCACGCGCATGCAGAAGTAGCATGGATGTCAAACTCATGCTCTGCCTAAACCTGCTTTACACTATGCCTCCGAACTGCTTCATAAGCGATAAATATGATACCCAAAATAAGTATTCCCCCTCCCCTTTTAAGTGTAATATAATTTTATGTGTAATTATGTGTAATGTCCCCACAACGTGATAAAAGCCTGTTTTTTTGACATTGTATGGAGTATTTTTCCAGTCCCCATAAGGATAACCTAAATTTTATAAAAATCGGTGACTGCAATAAAAAACTAAAAATCCCAGAATTTTTTTTTGGATTGTAGTTTTTCCCATAGAAATACATAGGTGGTCCCCACAAAGATATGAGTACAGGTCTGTGTGTGTGTGTGTGTGTGTGTGAATGGTATGTGAGTCCTGCCATGGGTCGGGTCACTTGTTATTTGTTACGTTGTGCTATTAAGACAAGAAGGCATGGATGAATGAAAATGAATGAATGAATTAAATTGTCTTTGAATCCTCTCAAGAAATTTCCAACCCTGGTGTTTAAAGGATTATGCTGTTGTTAGTCATGTTACCAGTAGAGGGCTCAACAACCACAAGAAGTATTGACTGCAGCCATTAAAACTCCTGCTGGCAGTTAATTCCATGGATTAGTTTGGCCAACAGTACAAGACAATATGTCACCTAGTAGTGTCTGAGCTACATTATCTACACTTTTCCTTCTGTAATATTATGAAAGACCCACTTCTTAACTGATTCCTCGGTAAAACGGTTTTGTTGCAGCCATCTTTTCTCAGTAATCCTAATTCTTCCTTTATATTTCAATTTCTCCATTGGTGTCTCATTAGGTATCAGTTGTTATCCAGGTCAGAGGGTTTGCATCCTTCCTGTGACCTGTCTTTGAGGAGTGTACATGTTCTTCTTCTGTTGTACAAGTTTTCTCTAGGTAGCTGTAGTGCAAAGATATGTATTTAGGTTAACTGGTGCCTCCAAATTGCCCATAATATTTGATTATGTGAGAATGTGCCCTGCAATAGACTGGCATCCCATCTAAGGAAAACTCCAGACATGTACCTGTGCTATCTTGGATGTGCTCTAACTTCCCCTATAACTCCAGGATAAACAGTTAGAAAACGTATTTATTCATAAATTCCTGGCTTACTTTTTCAATGGTAGTTTTTGTACTGACATGACTTATGCGTCTTACCTATAAACTGAAGCATCATTAAAGTGAAACTTCTTTATTCCCTCACCTTTAAAGCCACAGTGTTAATTGGTAAATTAGTGGCAATTATTTTTGGATGAAAATTTGTGGCTTATTTTTGAATGTGTTTATTGGTATCATTATAGGGGACACGCATCTGGAATTGTACTTTTGTGGCTAAGAGGAAAAGCTGAGTTTAAAGATTGCTCACACTTTACCCTCAAAGCAACTGAGAAAAGACCAAGCATGCACCTAACCTGATGGGGACAACGTGCCTCTTTTCACTCGACATGCTATACGTTTTATCAAGTGATATGACACATTTCGCAGCAAGTGCTATTAGCTCAGCTACGCCCACAGGTGTCTGAAAAGAACTCAGTTGTTTAACTCAATAAAACTCAAAGCAATTAGGTATTCCTTAGGCCTTCTTGCCACAGATGGCCGAGTCACCGGGGATCAAACCAGGATGCCATCTGTAGAAGGCACAGGGAGATGCATTGCACTGATATTTTCACATTTTAGTGGAAATTCCAGTGGACATACTCCCTAGCATTTCAAACATATATTTTTTCCCATTTACCACATGCGTAATACCAACCCTTTTCCAAAAATGTTGGCATGCTATGTAAGTAAATAAAATACAAAAATGCAATGATTTGCAAATCATATATCACTTGTTGAAACTGAGAAATATTACTGCTTTGTGACAAATGCATGCTCAATTTGAATTTGATGCATATTGGTCCAGAAACGTCACGTGGGTATTGATTATTTTTGTGTGCCTGCACGGGTACTGTAGTTCCGGCAGCCTAATAAAAGTTTTAAAATATTGTATTTTAATGTTTTATGAAATATATTCATATAAATACCTTGATGACTTTTTACTCATAAATAAATATGCAGTCATTCTTATCAGCATAATTTTCCATGGTTTTCAAAACGCAAGAACTTGTCTGTTGACAGTTTCCATGGTAACTTAACAGACTTGCTGCTTCCAATGAGTAGCCTGACCAGATGTTGATGTTCATTGTGATTTTCTTAAATGCTAATTAAAAAAACTAACTGTGACTAGTTTATTCTATTGTTATTTTTTGTTCATTAGCCTTGGTACAGAATAAGTGGGATAAACCAGTTTGAGGTGTGTGACTATATAAAATAATCAGCTTCAACCTGGCTGCATTACATCATTTTCATTGATTACTTTAACTGTAACTTTACTTTTACTGTTTAACTGTAGACTTTGAAGGGGTTGATCCCTTACAAACACACAAACAAACACAACGCTCACACACACACGCACACTCACTGGCCACCTTACTATAAGTACACCTTGATAGTACATGGTTGGAGCCCCTTTTGCCTTTAGAACTGCCTTAATTCTTCATGACATTGATTCCTCAAGGTGCTTGAACAATTCCTCAGAGGCATGATAGCATGCACTTGCTGTAGATTTGCTGGTTGCACCTTCATGATGCAAATCTCCCATTCTATCACATCCCATACGTGCGGTATTGGATAGAGATCTGGTGACTGTGGAGGCCATTTTAGTACAGTGAATTCATTCTCATGTTCAAGAAACCAGCCTGGGATGATATTAGCTTTGTGACATGCCATGTTATCCTGCTGGAAGTAGCCATTAGAAGCAGGGTACACCATGGGCAGGAGCCAATATATAAGCCAGTGTGTCCCAGCCCACTCCTCGGGGGAATCCCAGACGGTCCGCAAAGTGCGCTGGGAGGAAGCAAAAACGTGGACTGTCTGGGCTTCCTCTAGGATTGGGTTGGGAAACAATGATATAGGGAACTGTAATGGGGCAGCGTAAAGCCAAACCACGTCACCGATACAACACATAGTCGCGTGAAACCGCTGATGGCCCTGTCAGTGGACCCGAGCAAAATATATCAATCATTTCATCT
>JAABNX020000042.1:16662531-16689442 GCA_015163995.2 Mormyrus lacerda | reverse complement strand
CTATTAAAGTTCTCCCCAAGCGAGCTTGATGGGCCGAATGGCCTCCTCTCGTTTGTATATTTCTTATGTTCTTATGGTCATAAAGGGACATGAACAGCAGCAATGCTCAGGTAGGCTGTGGCATTTAAACAATGCTTAATTGGTACTAAGGAGTTCAAAGTGTGCCAAGAAAATATCCCCCTCACCATTACATCACCACCAGCCTAAATTGTTAACACATGGCAAGATGGGTCCATGCTGTTGTTTGCATCAATTTCAAATTCTGACCCTACCATCAGATTGTGATAAGTAGCTCTGTGGGCTAAGTCTCTGTGCCAGTGATCAGAAGATCACTGGTTTGAGGCTCAGCCTTGGCAGAATAAGCACATGTCTGTGGGCCCTTGAGCAAGACTCTTAACTCTCAGCTCCAGTGGTGCAGCATGTTGGCTGACCCTGCACTGTGTTACCCACCCACTCCCAAGCTACTGAGTGTGAGATGAGGCAGGTGAAGAGAAGTGTTCCAATATGTTTGTGCAAATAGAGCATTGTTTTGTTTTTGAATCCAAGACTCCTCTTACCAGGCAACATTTTTCCAATCTTCCATTGTATAGTTTTGGTGACCCCGTGCCCAGTGTAGCCTCAGTTTCCTTCTGTTAGCTGACGGTAGTGGCACCTGGTGTGGTCTTCTGCTACTGTAGCCCACATACTTTATGGTTTGACATGTGTGTGCAGAGATGTTCTTCTGCATACCTTGGTTGTAATGAGTGGTTATTTCAGTTAATGTAGAGCTGGTTTGCCCCCATGTCCAGCATGTGAGTGTGTGTACAAGATGGCCAGGCAACAAGACACAATCACGGCCAGACAGAAATGGGTGAATGACCTCTGCTGCTGGGAATAGGCCTTCCAGACCAGGGACTCCATTTGGGTATACTGTCACATCAGGAAGAAGAGGCAGCCGCCCAAACTGGACAGCCACTGGAGGGGTCTTGGGGAGGTCCTGAAGCTAATCTCTGATGTGTAAACGGTCCGGATCCCAGAGTGGCGCAGGACTGTCGTGCTACATCTTGACCACTGACTCCATATCAACCCCTCGCCCTCATGGAGCACCCTTCTCCAGGACCAAAGGGTGAGGACTGTAGCAGTCCAGACAGAGGAGGACAGTGGGGAACTTGGGGCCCGGTGGCTATGGAGGGCTTGGCGCTGACCAGAGCACTATTGGGAATTTGTTGGGGTATCAGAATGGGTAGTTGGGTATATCCTTTAGGCAACGCAACAGCGTGCTGGACTGATGCTAAGTGTAAATAATGTAAGAAACTGTGTGTAGTTAGTGTGTATTGTGTTATTGTCAGGTCAGGCCAGGTTGGGGAGCATGCACAGATGCAGTACATTGCCGCACTCACTACATGGCAAAAGTCCTTGGAATCCTGGCTGGCTGACCCCCCAGGCAGACACATAGTCCAGTTCCATTCTCCAGAAATAGCTATCCATCTGCCACAGTCAGGTGTTATGTGGGTGTCCCCTCGGCCTGGTCCAGCCACTTGGGTCCTCAGCAAGAAGGAGCCTGCGAGGTGGATCACCCTCAAGGAAACGTGCCACATGTCTTTAGTGTCATAACTGACACTCTCTCACAATGCAGGTAATATGCCTCATTCGGGACTCCTTCAGCAACCGCTCGTTTGACACAAAGTCAAACCAGCGCTACCCAAGGATCCTCTGAAGAGACACAGTAACAAAGAAGTCCAGTCTTCGGCCCAGCTCATGGGATAGCTGCTTGCAAAGATATCGGGAGCGCCATGCACCCCTTTCCGGTGACCTCATGACCCCCATGCTCTCCCAGTCCGTCTGCTGACTCCATAGGAAGATATCAAGACTCCAATCAGCTGTGAACCACCCAGTCTCACTGAGATTGCATGGGTGCTGAATTAGCTGGGGGTTGGGAAGGCGGCAGGGATCTGTGGTATCCGGGGTGAACTTCTCCAGACTGGAGGTAAGGCTATCCTCCTGGCAGTATGGGCAATCTTTGCTTCCATTTGGGAGTCCAGTGTCATCCCAACTGAATGAAAAATTCAATGATACGAATGTTGCTGCTGAGGTAAGTCAATCTCTCTGTGAGGTCAACAGTCTCCCTGCAGACAGACACCCCACTGATGGCTATGCTCAAGAAGTCATTAAAGGCAGGGATCTTGGCTTTAATCCAGGACACTCGCAATCCCAGACACTCAGACTCCTCGCTCAGTCATTCAAGAGTCCCAATTAGAGCATCTATTGACTCAGTGAAGATCACAGCATCATCAGCAAAGTCAAGATCATTAAATATTTCTTCCACCCATCAGATGCCCTATAAATGCTGGACCCCATGACCCTGCCTAACACCCAGTCAGTGGTACAAGCCAGGCATGACATCTAGTAACTTCATGGGGTCCCACAGGGCAACTGGGGCAAACGCTTTATGAAAATCATCAAAGGCTGCAAAGAACTTTGGGCGATACTCACGCTTACGCTAGGTGAGAACCCTCAGTGCCAGGATGAGGTCGATGGTAGACTTCTTAGGCATAAAACCAGACTATTCTAGTCAATGACAGGCGAGCAAGTGATTACAGATCCTGTTTCAGATGACCCTAGCACTGAGAGCAGTGTTATCCCCCTGTAATGGCCACAATCCCAGGATTTCCCTTTCCAGATAGACACAACAAGTTCCATTTTTCAGTCAGTTGGGATGCCACTGGACTCCCAAATGGAAGTAAAGATTGCCCGCAATGCTAGGAGGCCAGTCGTACCACCTGCCTGGAGAAGTTCACCCAGGATACCACAGATCCCTGCCGCCTTCCCTACCCCCAGCTAATTCACCACCCTTGCAATCTCAGTGAGATTGGGTGGTTCACTGCTAATTGGAACCTTGATCAGCCTTAAGAACTGTGGACCCAGAGATGTCCAGCATTTTACTTGGATAATCAGCTTTAAACAACTGCTCAAAGTAGCAGATCACAACTGCAGTGTGATCGGTATAGACCATTCCATCATCCACACTGACTACAAGTCTCCGAGGAACAGATTCAGTTGTACGTAATGCTTTGATTCCTCTGTAAGCAGGATGTGGGTCACTAGACCATAGATGGTGTGTCACCTGCTCACAGATTTGTCTGACAAACGCCAACCTTATCTGCCCTCAGAGCCCTCACAGCCATCCTCCCCAGTTCCCAGTACAGACTGGAGTTGCTGGAGTAGTGCACTGTGACTCCTCTCAATAATATCCAGGGTGCCTTGCGAGATGAAACACTTCCTTCTGGAAATATTGGCAGACACACACACACACAGGTTTGTAATTATCTTTTTGGAGACTCTCCATTTATTTATATGGGGAAATACATGCAATCACATAAACACAACCCTCAGCATTCTTCAGGGTCTTATCACAGAAAGTCTCCCACTCACTAGAGTCAGAAGTTGCACCCAAGTCTCCAAGTTCCTCACACAAACTGCATGCAAACTCATCAGAAACAGCTTGATCTTGGAGTCTGGTCAAGTCCAACCTCATTCTCTTAGTAGGTGGTAGCCTACTGGATCTAATCTGAATCTTCAAAGTAGCAACAACAAGTCTGTGGTCAGAATTTTCAAAGTGGGCACTTCTTTAGGCCCTGCAGTTCTGCAGGAGCCCTCAGCATCTACCACAATACCTGTATTACACTACCAAGTCCAACGATGCAGCTCAGAGTGATGGAACCAGGACCCAGCGACCCACAGCCCCTGACCTTTCGCAAAGTCAAGGAACATGGAGCCACTCTCACCCTGGTCTCCAGACCCATGGAGACCGACACAATCCTCATAGCCAGCCCTATCAGTGCCAGTGGTCGCATTGAAGTCACCCATGGAGTGTCAATTTGTGGGAACCCATCAACCAATGAGTGAAGTTGAGAGTAAAATCTCTCTCTCAATGAGACATCACTCACTGTGGTCGGAGCATACACTGACACAACAGACAAGACACCCAAAGTCTTATAATATGCTTGTTGAATGGAGTGACAACAGACACCTTCGGGAGGAGCTGACTTACCACAGCAACAGCTACTCCCTGAGTATGGCAGCCCTCAGACCAACCACACCAAAAGTAGGTAAACTCACCTACAGAGATCTGGCCACTCCCCAGTCTGCGTACTTCAGAGAATGTCACCACTGAAATTTTGGGTTTATGAAGCTCCCTTGACAGCAGAGGAAGATGGTCACCTAAATGGAGAGAAACAAGGTTCTACATGCCTACCCGGGCTGGGATGGGCTGCTTCAAGCTGGGGCACCAGTGTTACCATGCAGCGGATGACGCCTTAGCACCACACCAGCCCCAATCCCCGACAGGCCTGCCCCTATTAGCTCTCCAACGGTTTTGACTTATTCGGGGATGAGGCTTCTGCAGGCTTTCTCTCATCCCTTTCATGTTGTGTGCAGCCTTCTTATGGGTGGCTGCAGCAGAGGTACTCCCACGGAGAGCAGAAGGGTGTTGTGCCTGTTTAGATGGAGCTGTTGTGAGTTGTTCTATGGTGCCTATTCCACCACCAACCCCCAAAAAGATTTCCCTGCAAGTTGGACGACCACTTGCAGGGCCGGATGCAGTGTAACGTCATATCCAGGACATACTCAGAAGTGTTATTGTGCCAACTGTAATGTCATGTGTAGTGTTTAATATCAATTCTTGTAAAAAATGTATAAATAAATAATTTGTATGTGCGTGTGTGTGGATTAAGTTTATATTACACTTTGGGGACCAAATGTGATATAAAAAACCCTGCTATTTTGATGTAGTGGGGACCATTTTTGAGGTCCCCACAAAGATCTGTGAATGCAATCAAAAAACTAAAACTGCAAGTAGTCCCCCATTTATTTTGTTTACTTATGGTTATGGTTAATGCTGGGTAGAGGTTAAGGTTGTCATGTTGGCATTAGAGTTTTCCCCATATAAATGAATGTTGAGTCCCCACAAAGATGTAATTACAAACCTGCGTCTGTGTGTGTGTGCACCCACTGGGTGGCATGTACAGTAAGTAGTCAGGGTGGCCAACGTGGTGCGCAGTGTGTGTGAGTTTTCAGAGCAACTGGCATACAGTCAGTAAAAGCCCTTTTTGTGCTTTCCCGCACTTTTGGTCTCAATGTCCGGTACCCACGCAGCAGTAAATTAACCAATATACTGTGCATCTCCACATATTGTTTGTTCCATCTTCATAAAGATAAGTGTTTTTCCTTTTAGGGAGCTTTTCCTTGCCATGATCACCTCTGGCTTGCTCAGTGGGGGCTTTGGGCAAGGACAGGATGTACTTCATGCTTGAGATGAACGAATAGGGAGGTTGAGTTTTTACTGGGGGGGCTGATGGTAAACTATTCATGATTTACACATTTATACACATTTGTTTGAGGGGGCTAAAAATACCCACCCCCCCAAACAAACTAAATAAATAAATATAAAAATAGGCCTAATGACGCCCCTGGTCAAGGATAATGTAAAGCGCTTTAAGACAATGTAATATTGTGAAGATGCTCTATGCAATTAAAATTGAATTGAATTAATGCAAAATGATAAATTGGAAAATATATTGGTAAAAAATCCCAAGACCCAAGAGGAAATCAAAATATCGATTATGAGTGAAACAAAAGATTAATATTTTACTCAAAATCCTCTTTTTACGCTTATGTTGCAGAAATAGCGACTCAAAAAACATGTACCATCAGCCAAATAAGAATAAATGTCAAACATACGCACAGTGCATACAAACGTACTGGTACCCATGCTGCGAGTTGTGCACTCTTGGCAATTTACTTCCTTTTGTTCAATATCGTTCCTGTGGAATCTGAAATATTTTCATACAGAGAAAAAGGAATATCTTCTGATGATCATTTCTCATTTGCTTGTTCACATTACTCACTTTTGCTAAATTTCTCACAAACACGCTACACCAGTGGGTTTTTTTTGCAGTAGGCTGCACTATGTCCAAGTTCAAGTCTCACGGGGCGCATATTATTTACATATGACGTCATCAACGCTCAATAACCAGATATTATATATCTTAAATTATTACAATTAGATGTATTATTATCATTAGAGAGTATAGTTCTACTTACCATTAATGGGATACATTTATTATTATTTTATTTATTTTTATTTTTCTTTACGTGGTCAGCATCGCCGGCCGCATTTGCACTTGTGACGGGCCGCAGGTTGAGAACCGCTGCGCTACACTATAAACGAGCATTCGTAATGATCAAACCACAAACTTCTCAGACAACGAATAAAGTAATTATATATCGTCGCTAAATAATTATTATATTGGCCTATTTATTATTTGATTTTATTATTTTTTTTTTAATTTACAACACTCGCGAATATTAAACAATGCTGAGTCATCCCTAAAGATTAGCAGGCAAGAAGTTTTACCGCCGCAGCCCCGGCCAGCACTATATTTTAGGGGTATCTAATTTTTAATAGTCATAACATCCAGACTTTATACCGCGGTATACGATATCTTGACAGGATTTTAAAAACAGTAGTGTATGGACAGTCTGATATCTGGGGAACACAATTTAAAAATCTAAAAGTAAAGGTCTGTTTATAATGAGAGAGCGAATGAAGCCAAATCAAATGCTGGGAGTACCCGGCCCCCGGTTCCTAACCCCGGTACCTGCTTAAAAAGCAACGTTATTCCAGTGTTCTGACAAAATGTCGTACTTTATCAAAACATCCTTCCGTAGTGCTAATCGATAGCCCTAACCCTAATTCTTACCTTAACCCTAACCTCTAAAACCCAACCCTATTCCCAAAATGGTGGAATTGCACATGCGCAGAAAGGCTCGATAGCATGTCTCAATAGGTAGGATGTTTTGTCGGAACACCGGAATTTCCCAATAAAATTTGGGAGGCATTTCCGAAGTCTATGAAATCAATATGCTTATATGAGATGTCTGAATTTATTATGCCTCTGGCACAAACTTTTGAAGTAATTGTTCAATCTAGGACAATTTTGCAGAACCAGAGGGTTACTTATATCACTACTGCACAATGGGATCAGAGAGACCCTTTGTGATAGCAGCTGGGCGTTTCCTTCTGAAATAATATATGCACGAATTTGTGGAACGTGAAACTACGTTTCCCGTGGCGCTTAGTTTTTTTAAGTCAAGCAGTGGATATCTAAAATAGATTCTGATTGGCTAATAGATCTGTCACTGAAAAAATTCTGTCTCTCGTATTAGGAGTGTTACATTATTACTGAAGCACCCGCCTTTTTAGGAGGATGACGCAGTCTGTAGAAATTGCAGGGAGGGGCTAAGGGGGTCCCGTCGGCACGCGCAGACAGCAGGGAGCAGCTGCAGTAAGAGGATCGTAGTGCCGCCTCACAAACAAGCAGCATTTCAATATTCACTTTAAAATTAAGATTAACGCGCCTACCAAAAGCGAGTGAAAATGGTAGACCGCGAGCAACTGGTGCAGAAAGCCAGGCTGGCCGAACAAGCTGAACGGTATGATGATATGGCAGCTGCCATGAAATCGGTAAGTTTTTTCTGTTCAAGAATAATTTTCATACATTTCATATTTTCTGTTTTGTCCTGTATTGGTTAATATTCCTGGAGTTTACCAATATTTGGTGCCGTCATTATTTTAATAAATTATTATGTATAACCGTTTTTTTCCTTAAATGTACATGTACTAGCATTCATGAATGCGATATATTGCGAAAAACACATTGTTAAATCTTTCATGCTGTTTATTGGCGAAAATGGAATCATTTGCAGGCTGGAATTAGCTGTCTGAAATGTCTAATCTTTAGACAGAATAAAACGGTCTAAATGTACTGCATGTCGTTTACCCCTCCCCCTCTCTTTATATGGACGTATGTACAATATCTGTTTGTGTGTGTTTGAGGTTGTCAAATGATTTAAACACGCTGTTGCGGATATTCTACTTATATGTAAAGAACAAAGCTGAAATATGGTTTTTATAGCCCAGACGTCTAACGGGAATGGTGCCTAATGCAGACAGTGATTTCGGGGCGGTGCCTTTTCCCCTTTCAGTGTAACTAGTCATTTTTATGGCGTGAAATGGGCGTAGGATCCTGACTACGGGATAAACACAATTTAAATAATTTAGCTAACTGTATTATTTGTGAACATTGCTATATCATTCATCAAGGATTTTCCCAACGGTTTAATTAAGGGCCCCCTAATGACAAAGGGCACGTTTTTATACTCGTATAATTTAACTACAGACGAAAACCTTAATATATACCTTAATGTATACATATGTATGAGATATTCATATATGTATACCTGTGCACATCTAGTGAAATATTCAGATCCGGACGGAAAATGGCCGTGGGCTGCTTGGTTTTTGTTTCAATTAATTTTCGTATATGTGGAGAAAGTAGTTAACATCTGTATCAATATATGGATTTTCGTTAAAAGATCTATAATGTTTGTCAAAATGTACATTGAACTCGCCAGCACTATATTTCCAGAATATTCTGTTCCTGTCATATTGCAGTACAAATCAGTAAATCAGGTTATGGTTTTTTATGGCTGTATGTGGCTACAGCTTCAGCAGGTAGCGGGCAAGACATGCCGCAGCCTCTGCCAAAGTACAGGATGTTTCCGGATTTTTGGTAATAAATAAATATCTTACATCCAAAAGCGGAATTCAAAATGACTGTATTTGGAGGCCGAAGTGTATGCGGTTTTAGATTCGCGTTACTGAAAGCCCTCGCTATGCGCTATTGATGGGGAAAATGCGCATTGTATTGTGTATTACAATTCGTAGAGCCGCTAAATATACCAACGCGCTTGTGGTTTATTATTACCTTTTAATGATCTAGTGTAATTCTCTTTGCAACATCATAGGAGACTTTACTTGTATTGTTGAAACGTAATTTCTGTTGGGAGAATCAAGTGGCAAAACGAAACGACTATCCAATTTTTTTCCTTAATTGCAAGCGCGTAATTTGTGAAATAAGCACACACACATATATATATATATATATATATATGTGTGTGTGTATGTGTGTGTGTGTACGTGTGATATAATGATATAATAGATCATATACTGAAAACTGCATTGTCATGAGACACCGTTTGCTTGTGAGCCCGGTGTCTTTGTACAATGTAATGAAACGATCTCCTGAGCTGCCTTGCCGTCGTGGGCAGTGAGCTGTCAGCTCTCAGTAGGAGGGCTTCAGCTTTACAATAGTAATGGAGATACCGATGTTCACTTTATGTCATCTCATCCGCTCTTTTCTTAATTATATTATTTAAATATCTAGTTTAAATACTACTTTCACCACCTTTCACATTTAGATTTGGGTTCACATCAGTTAAAGCCTCCATACATAACATTTCTTATGCTATTAAGAAGCATAAAATATGTATGTAATGTTACTTGAATTGTTGCTTTGTCAACTTAGCTACCATTAGGACCCATTACCCGAGACGAGTCTGTGCACGGGGAATCACATGCAACTGCAGTCATGGCAACTGCCTAGTAGCAGTGGTTTCCAGAGTATGTTTTAAAACTCTGAAATGAACTATATTATTGAAGAAAGTTGTTTTCTTTTCAATCGCCATTTTTTCTCTTAATCTGCCCCAAACTGTTTTAGGTTTTTATTTGAATGGAAAGTATCCTTATTTAGTATTTCACATGTGAATTAAGGGAAACATGAAATGTGCAGTCCTGGAGATTCCATCCCCTGATATTGAGGAGAAAGTGATAGTTGCCAGCTTCTTGCATGTACCTATAAATGATTTAATGAATTTATTATTAGTGGAGACACTCCTGCGTTTAACAAGTTAAGCTAATGTGAACTTGTAGTTGTTTATAGTAATGCAAGTTGATAGCTGAAACTGATGATGTAATATACTTATTGAAGTAAAATGTTAAATACAAATCTTTTCAAGACTGAAATTATTTCTAAAATGGACACATCAGTGGATTCCCTTTACGAATGATCATGAGATATTAGTCCAAGATTTCATCATCCTGTGTACCAGCATCTGCACGTGGTGAAAGGTCATGTGACTGTTTCGCAATTATTATAATATTAGATCAAACGGACAACATGACACAGACAGTCCATAGGCACATGTGCAGTTTGTGGACGGCATTGTCTTGTTGAAAGACTGTACCAGGGTACTGTCTCAGGAGGGGTAAGACAAGCAAATGCAGGATGTCACTGACATAGCACTATGCCATCAAAGTCCCCCAAATCACTACCAGGGATTACCTGAAGTCACACCCTGTGTCTCTCCACAACATTGGCAAGATTGGTCCTCTCCCCTCGGTGCTGCCATACGCACACTCAATGGTCTTCCGTGGTAATGCAGAACCAAGATTCATCACTGACCATGGTACAGCGCCGCTCATCATCAGTTACGGTTGTGCCTCCCGGTTACGGCACCACTCCAAGCGCAGCTGTCTGTGTGTTGGTGTTAATGGTAGCCTATGTACAGGATGGTGAACCCATAGTCCAGCTGATGCCAGTCGTTGAGACAAGGTGCAGGATGACACTAGGTGATGAAGAAAGTCCATTACCTGTATCTGGATGGCAGGTTCAGATGTCATGGGGTTCTGTAATGCTTGGCACACAATGCGACTGGCGATCACTTGGTGTGGTTTGTCTTGGGTTACTGGAACCATCACAATGTGTATGGGTCCCCTCATGTGCCCATTGGTTCCAACATCGAGCGACTATGACATCTGCATGCTGGGCAATTGCACGATATGAACACCTGGCCTCATGCAGACCCACAATGCGACCCCTATCAAACTCCATCAAATGCTGGTAATGCTATCTAATGCGTCTACGAGGCAACCTTTGTGTCCGGTGACTAGACATGCCATCTTCTTGCAAATCAAATCTTTTACATACCTATTGCTGGTCTGCATGTGTACCAAATTAATCCAAATTGGAGCATTAGTTTTGGGTGCTTAACTTTTTTTGTCACTGAGTGTATTTTCAAAATGGAAAGCTGTAGCTTGGTTCTAGATGTTCCATCATGCAACGAAATCCCACATTGTCTTCGATATCTAGAACAATGGAATCTAGTACCTTTTCTGTTACTTTCACGGCTTTTGGGCTGTTGTTTGGAAGTTTTTCATGACAGCTGAATGCCTCAGTCAAGGTCAAATGTTTTTAACTCTATCTTTTTCTGTTTGACTTGTCTGAGCTCCTCACGTTCCTTCATGTGATGAATTCTAAGGTTCTTGATTAAATGTTGTGTTGTACACTGCAGTGCTACTTCCTCTCAAAACTTACAAAGATTGCAAATCGTATAAAATACTTCCAGATTGCAGACGTTTGTTAGTTTGCTTTGAAAGCATGCAAGTCATCTTCAACCTCTTACAGTATCTGATTTTCTTACTCTCTTACTACTGCAAAGGGTATACATATGACATCATAGCAGGCAGAATTCACTGCAGTCACATCCACTGAGTGGCAAAAACACACCTAAAATGGGAAAGAGCTTGTACAAATCAGTTTCCCAAGAAATAGCAGCTATCTTTTTACAGACTGCCAAAAACTAAATAAGTACGTATTGACCTTGGATTGGTCACATATGGCCGATACCCGATCTGTCTAATTAGATATAGATCGGTGCCAATACCGATCCCAATTATCAGATCGGTGCTCCTCTACGTGCTGATCAGTATTCTTTGAGCTGGCCTAGAATGGGTAGAATGGATAAACATGGATTATTCTAACACCTTTCTTGATACATCAGGTAAGCTATGTTGCCATGTTTTGTTGACTTTATATTGGACTCAGGATTCACAATCTTATCTTGCTAATGCTTGCTTGAGTTTGAGCTCATTAACGGATGTAACACATAGCATCATTAGATCAGTAAATGTAACAGTCATAATACTGAACTCTTTTGTATGAAGTGTTTCAGTGAGTTTTATGCAACTCCTCAGAAATTAGAATACAGAAATTCAATGAAAAATCCTGGAAAACGAATGTTAAAATTGTGAGTTTTCTTTGCAAAATGTCTGTGGAAATACAGTTCTGTATCACTTTTATTTCATTTAATAGGTTTTATTACATATTTATATGCAAACCAGTATTTGCAAATATAAAATACAATGGACTGAACAGCAAATTTACTGAACTGGGCTGTAAACAAAATTATTGATGAAATCCATTGTTTTTACCAACAATTCTCTGCAATTTTATGAAATTAAAATTTGGAGTTGTGATGTAAATTTTATTGGGATTTTTCTTGTAGACTAATTTTATGCCTTACACACAGTGATGGGGAAGGTACTTACAAAAGTAATCCTTTACAGACAGAGGTGGAAAGTTCAGATCCAGAAATACAAATCCAATCAAAGGTTTTGTTTCAACCAACCAGCTGAGTATAAAGAGTCACAGTCACAGCTGGTTGGTTGAAACAATACCTCGGTCTGGATTTCTATTTCTGGACCTGAAATTTCCACCTCTGTCTGTAATGGAACACTTTTCTAATTTCCCCAACACTAATTGTACATACAAGTATTATACAACTCTAACATTACTGAGTCCAGAAGACAGTGCACCCTTCCTGTCTGTATGATTACCACCTTGTCTCTCTAACTCTGGTGGCAATTAAGTTCTTTGAGTGAATTGTGAAGAATCTCTTGTGCAATTTAATACCCAAAGACCTGGACCCAGCACAATTCCCATACTGACCAAACAGACCCACTGATGATCATCTTTCTACTTCACGCCATGCTGGCCTCCTTGCACAACAGGAATTATGTGAGTATGCTGTTCATTGATTACAGTTCAGCATTGAACTCCATAAACCCCTCCAGACTCATCAATAAACTCAGTGACCTTGGACTGAATGTTTTCTTGTGTTACTGGGTACAGATAGATCCCAGATAGTATGAGTGGTCTGTAACATCACATCGACCCTCACCTTCAACATGAGCCCCCCAGGACAGTGTCCTGAGCCCTCTGCTATACTCCCTGTATATCTGTAATTACATAGCCAAATTCAACTCCAATGTCATTGTCCTGTTTGCAGACGGTACAGCTGTGGTAGGCCTGATCACCAATAACATAAAGCAGGCCTACCTGGAGGAGGTGAAAAAGCTGTTATTTTGATGCCAGGTCAACAGCATACTCCTCAGTATAAGTAAAACAAAGTAGTTGATTGTGGACTTTGGTAGGAGATAGCAGAGGGATTGCCACCGCATCAGTGTCCATGGTGCTTTGGTGGACAGGGAGGATAGCTTCAGGTACCTTGGTGTTTAGAGAATCGAGGACCTGACTTGGTATACTGACTCCTTATTGAGGAAGGCTTACCCGCGCCTGTACCACCTTAGACTACTCAGGGACTTAAGGCTGCCCCTCCCATTACTAAGAAATTTTTACTCTGCCACTATTGAGAGCATCCAGAGGGAACATCGGGAACAACAAACAGCAGGACTGTAAGGCTTTGCAAAGGGTTGTGTAAGTGGAAGTGCACCATCGGACTTTCAAGTGCCAACATCTAGAAAGTTTTCACTGGACAATGCAGGTCCAGGGCCACAAAGATTATTAATACTCCCTCTTCTGAGGCCAGGCAACCACTCACTACTGCTGCCTGAAGGCCAGCACAGAAAGGCTGGGGAAGAGCTTCTTTCCCCAGGCAATTTGGATCCTAAATAAGTACAATGTTTAGGACCCGCACACCACCATACGTTACAGTCTACTTAACTCATACAAGTAGATATATGAATACTGATATAAATGCTTATTTACTTCTGGACTTTTGTAGCACCTCAACTTACTGCCAGTTTTGTACACCTTAGATATTTTGGTTGATAATATCTGTAATACCTGATATACCTTGTCTCTGTCTTGTCTCCCAAACTTATGTAATTTTTCCCATAGTCTATAGCTAGGCAACAGTGCATTTCATTGCACATCGTGCTCAGTATAATTGTGTATGTGACGAATAAAACTTTGAATGTCATTGCAGCTTTAGTCCTTTTTCTTTTTTGGTACAATACAAATTAGTTTAGAGAAAAGTGCCTGACCACTAGTTGTTTGTGTTTAGAAAACAGAGTATGGTCTGAAAACAACAGCAATTCCCCTATCACTGTTGTCCTATTTTAGAGATATTAAAAGGAATTGTTGTGCCTTTACCTGACTTATTCATTTTTTACATTGTGAATATGTGGTGTTTTTTGATTGGGACTACATTGAGTTTGAAGGAAAATGTCTTTTCGCAAAAGCAAAATAAGTTGTGTACGTGTGAGAGCATGACAGTGTATCAGTACAAAATCTGAAGTATATTAGTACGTTGCTATGTTGCTATGTTGAGGTTTGGTACACTTAAATACAGAAAACAGTGTCTTTAGAGTGGGATCATGATAATTTCAGTATAATATAAACAATCTAGTTTTTACTTAATGACTCTAAGTGGACAGGATACATTACTGAGATATTGCCTACATCTAATAATGAGAACGCTAGGATGGTTTCTAATGTTTGTAATGGCAATATTATATGCCAGATTAACCTGGTAGTAAATTTTTAACTAGAACTTGCATATACATTCACACACCATGAACCTGGGATGGATGGATGGATGGATGGATGATGCTTTGGTAGAGCAAAACCAAGATGAGACTTGCATAATTAGTGACATTACTGTTATCTGTAATTTTCTTGTGGTTTTCAGTAAACTTATTGTTATAATAATACAAGCTATATGTTTCATATTAATAATAATCGTAATATGAACCTTTATTTGCACCCTTGGCTATAGGCTGCAGTGAATATGTTATGTAAAATGAATACATGAATAGTGCAAAAGTATTTTCCATGCTCATCATTGGAAGGAATTCCATCGAAATACATTTTTTGGCATGTGTGGATTATCATTGAAGTGTTAATAACAGTAATCATTTTAATCTTACTCAATCTGTAAAGTCAGCCTGTGCATAACAGAAGGTGAATAACACATGCATGCATTGATTATGTCCAGTTTTGGATGTGCTGTAGGGCTTGTGAAGGCACTCTGTTCACTGGTATCATGATGCCTGTCACCATAGTAGCTGTGTTGGTACTGTATGCCAAATAAGCAGGTTGCCATAGTAACCCAGAGCTGATTTCTTTTTGCTTATCTAATGGGTTGAAAGAAGCAAGCAGAAGGAAAATCAGTGTTCAGTCTTCACTTTATTAGTGCGGTAGCAGATCCAGGTTAATGAGAGTATTTAATTGGCTGCATTTAAGATAAATGCTAAATCTTCAAAGATATGGCTAAATGTAGTTTTTTACAGGTATTATTTTACTAGATGTTTTAAAAACAATTTTTTTGCAATATTTCTTTTAGAAGATTTGTCAGAAAAACTGTATTATTCACCAAGTCAGACATGGTAACAGTAGGTAGTTGTGTGTCTCTGAAAAATAATTTAGGGCAGCGCTATTCCCTTTTGCTTTGTACAGGTCACACTATTTTCAGGATCCTTTTGCAACATAGGTCATTTTAGACTCTAATGGGCTGTTTTCTCTACAAAAATGCTCCACGTTGCAAAAAAACCTAAAGCAAGTACTGATATGTATTTGTATACAAATGAAATCTTAGCTGATCTTACAGTGAAATTGCTCTCACTCTTTTCAGGTTCATAAAAAAAGGGATTGGTTGAGTTTTGTTTTTCCCGCTAGAATATAAATTAAAACTGGCTGAGTAGCTGGCTGGATAGGTAAAAAACATTAAAAATTAAACTCTGTCACAGTTGAACCATCTGTTGTACACCATGTACAGAAGTGCTGCTAAATTTGGTTTACTATAGTCAAACTCAGGCCTGAGAAAATGTTTAATTTTAAAAAAAAATCTATAACATTTAGATATATTTTTTGGATGTACCCAAACATGAGTACATTATTCAGAAATGCACAGATAACATATTGTAAAAAAATTTCTTTCTACCCGTTATTATTTGGAAATAGTCAGCTCCATGACTGACAAGTCTGTTTTTCAAATCGATTCATATTATTGCGGATGACCACAAGATATAAATGCCCATTCTGTTTGAAACACAGGATTGTGATTTCAATAACTCGTAATTCCATTTTCTGCGAATTATTTAAAACTTGAAGTTGATATTTTGTAATCGAGCCATCAAGCTAGTACACAACCGGCAATGGGCTGAGTGATGACTTTTCCTGGCTGTCACTCTGGGAAATTCGCATGGAGAGGGAGGAGGTTTTGCTTTTTTTCCAACTTCCGATTGTTCGATGTTATTCTTTGGTTGGAGGGTGGTGGAGTTAGAAAATACAGTTTTAACGGGACATCCATGTCCGGTCTTCAGTCCAAATACAGATCCAGAGAAAGATACTTTTATTTGTTGAACATATACAGATAATGACGTCGCTGTGCAATTCTTTTTCTGTTCTGTATATTTATTAATTTTATGATACATAGAACACTGTCATCAAAGATATATTATACACTGTTAATCACACATTTTCCTATCTTCCTATCTTTTCTTTTTCTACCAACCAGGTTACAGAACTAAATGAAGCATTGTCCAATGAGGAGAGGAATTTGCTGTCGGTAGCCTACAAAAACGTGGTTGGGGCCCGTCGCTCCTCATGGCGGGTTATCTCCAGCATCGAGCAGAAGACCTCAGCGGATGGGAATGAGAAAAAGATCGAAATGGTGCGAGCCTACCGTGAGAAGATCGAGAAGGAGCTGGAGGCGGTATGCCAGGATGTACTTAACCTCCTTGACAACTTCCTCATCAAGAATTGTAACGAAACACAGCATGAGAGCAAGGTCTTCTACCTGAAGATGAAGGGCGACTATTATCGATATCTGGCCGAGGTGGCCACGGGCGAGAAGAGGGCTACGGTGGTGGAGTCCTCTGAGAAGGCGTACAGTGAAGCTCACGAGATTAGCAAGGAGCACATGCAGCCAACCCATCCCATTCGCCTAGGCCTGGCCCTCAACTACTCCGTCTTCTACTACGAGATCCAGAACGCCCCCGAGCAGGCCTGCCACCTGGCCAAAACCGCCTTCGACGACGCCATTGCCGAGCTGGACACCCTCAACGAGGACTCCTACAAAGACTCCACGCTCATCATGCAGCTGCTCCGAGACAACCTGACGCTGTGGACGAGTGATCAGCAGGACGACGAGGGAGGCGAGGGCAACAATTAAAACGTGAATCGCGCTTGCAAGGCAAAAGGGTCGGTGGACTTTGGCAGCAGCTTTTGCCAATGTTACTACCGCAGCAGCTGTTCTTTATTTTTCCACAAGTTTAAAGAATACAAATGAATATAAACGGGAGGTTAAGTGAAATGTAGAATTTAAAAAGGCACCTCCACCTTCTCAATCGCCTCCTCAGCATTTGCCAAAACCAAACGGAGGATGAGGTCAATCAGTCAGCAGTGGCGGCTTGTGAGCTGTACCTGTGAGTCTCACATATGCCTAGGGACTGTTCATGTAGTACAAACAACATGGAGCTGCTTGTTTATTGATTGGAGTGGAGTAAGACCATTGTAAGAGTAGTAAGTATAATGAATTCCTGACTGGGAGAGCTTCTCAAAACCAGTTTTCATAGGTTCCAGTGTTGTACACCTTAGACGGTTGCTAAGACTAAGCCCTGTCATGATGAGTAATACAGAGTACAACCATAAATGGCCGAAATTGACATGCATGAGTACTTGCCTGAAAAGGGAAAATAATTGAATGTGGATCAATGTTTTAGTTAAAGATGCATTGAAAAGATTAAATTCCTTTTAAATCATAATAGCAGTAATAAATCCCTTGTAAAAGATATGGTGAAATATGTGAGCTGATTTGCTACCAGAATCACTGTAGTATCTCAGTCTTTTTCTTGTTTAAACTTGCACAGAGTCTACTGGAACCCAAAAATCAAGGTACTTTGGAGGTAAAGATTTAAGAGGACTAAGCAGCTTTGAAGTTTGTGATGTACTTTTTGTGTTTTTTATGAAATGCACTTGCCTATTATACTGTTTCTTCAGTGTAAAACAATAGCTTCTGAAATATTCTCAATGATTCGATATTGTGCATGCTGGTGATGTATTTATATACAGTAGCTTGTCTTTAAGGTATCGTAGGTGTTATGTATTCCTATGAAAAAGAATTAAATAAGCATTAATCTTAATATTTTAATTTATTACTTCTTGGTTTGGTTGTATTTTTCCGTTGCTTAAGTATGCTATACCAAAAGAGTGTTCGTTAACAATAAATTTTTTATGGATGTCGCTATTGTGAGATGCACTTCTTGTGTTTGATTTGTTGAACAATTTATGAAAAAACACGGGAAAATTAAAAACACCAGTGTTAGGATAATCTAATTGTCTGGTGTAATGGTAAAACTATGATAATGACGTTGTAACATGATTAACGTTTATTCTTGGAATTACCTTTCTGGTTTATGTTACAATATGCAGTAAGATATTTAAGGTTTGAACAGTGGTAACATTTCAGAATCAGCGTTTCTGTAAGTTATTCATATGGACCATTATTTATGACTATATATATTGTTGTATTTCTTGTTCACTTTTTAGCTGTTTCCTGATTGGTGAAAATGTGGAGCAGTCACTTGAGCAAAAATAGTAGTAACAGTTATAATATTCATGAAAATGTAAACAAAAAATACAACAGAATTATGACTGGACCAAATCTCTGCTGTTTCGGTGAGTTATGTCACGATATTTTTAGAAATTACATTGGCTAAGAGATGAGTTAGTAATTTTGTTTTTAGAATTGATGTATTATGAACATGATTTTAAAACAGCAATTTATATTTACATTCATGTGACTAGGGTCTAATTTGTCTAGTTTAATTTTTGTTTATTGCCTGGTTACAAGACAGCAGTGACAAAAAACACATAAATTGGTTCTGATATACTGCTTACTTATCTGTCACTGGGATATACAAATATATATCTTGTTATTGTTTTAACCTAATTTTTTGCTGCCATTTCAGGTATTTTCTTATTTTTTTTATTAAGTTATCTGCTCTGAGGTTAAGTTCCCTTTTTTTGTGTGGGACAGTGCAATTGGAATGGCATCTATAAAATCCTGCTCATTCCAGGTTACATTTCATTAGCATTTGATAAGATACCAGTGAAGGTTGTCCTGTTGTTGTTACTGTTGCTATTGCTGTTGTTATTCCATATGTGGTACAACTGTAATTGTGATGTCCTACCTATACTGGTGAGGAGCTGCTTTAGTTTAAAACCATCTTTTACCTTAGGATTAACGTTAAATCATCATATTCACTTACTGAATTGGTTATTATGATTATTATGTTTCTTTTTTTCATTTGACTTCAGTGCAGAGCATCATTGCGGACAACAGTAGTGATAGATGTGGGGTACAAAGTGGGAGGAGCTGCTGCAAGCAACAGTTCAAGCTGGAAAAGAGGCTTTTACCCCGAGTACGTCCTCTATACACACATTTTGCCCTATCATGATTTTTGTTGTTTTCCTTGCTGTTATTTTAAAGCCATCTTTCATAACAGTTTATCACTGTGAAATGCCTGGTATTGTAGACAACCAGGCTGGAGTCCAACAAATTGGGGTTTTCTGCCCCATTAGACAAATAACATCACACCTGTCCAGACATGCTGCCCTATTTACATTACATCTAAACAGGGTTTTAATTTCTTTGGTGGGGTGGGGGTGTGATAATAGATGCTTGTTACAAACAGGGTGGTGGCATTGGGTGTAGAACTAGATTGGTGCCAATTCCGGGTGACTGGTCCATGATATTGTGAGACATGAGAATGGAAAGGAAATAGTGGGAGGGACTGTTAAAATTTAGAAATGAATCATAAAGGCTCTTAAGAATGATCTAACTCTAGACAACTTGCTGTTGCCTCAGCCTTTTGGACACCAACATAATAAGCATTCTAAGTGCTACTAAGCCAGCTACCAAACATAATAAATACATGTAAAATGTAAAGACTGCAGTATCCAAAGGGAATTTGTTTCATTAGTTGGTGGAAAAGTTATAACAATCAAGCTTTTGTAACCATTGCTTTGTTTGATTGTGTGTCTTAGCAATACTTCTGGTTCCTAGGCATAAGGTCATTATAGTGCAGTTTAATGTTTTGTCTTCGACACTGATCCTTACCATATTGTTCAGTCCTTAAGAGGAAGGAAAAAGCACCCTTACACGAAAAACAAAAACTGCAGATGACAGGATGCTTCTTGCTGTTCCCATGAACATTCACAACCACATGCATGTTCTGCTGCATCTTCCAATAGAAAGTGAGGAAGTACTGAATGCGTCAACTGATGGTGGTTACTAAGGTAACACAGTGTGTAACTGTATTATCCTGCCTTGTCGGGGAAACTAATGAATGATCAAGGTGCTGGGTGGTAATTAAAAGTAATAATAATTGGGTGGGTACAGTTTCCACAAATGGGAAACCAGAAATGGGAAGGTATACTGTTATAAAGGCATTTGTATGTTTCTAAGGAAAGCTGGTTGCCTTCTGTTACCTATTAAAGATATTGGTTTCTTGGCAATGTCTCATTGTTTTTGTGATTAATTTTCTTAAGGTTTACTGTCATAGCTATATGATCTGTGAAGCCTATATGATCTAGAAAGTTTTGCTTGGACCAAATCCATCCACCCATTGTCCAAACCACTTATCCTTCTGGGTTGCAGGGGGTCTCGGAAGCGGGGAACAACCCAGGATGGGGGGGCCAGCCCATCACAGGGCACAGTCACTTACCATTCACTCACACATGCACACCGATGGGCAATTTAGTAACTTCGATTAGCCTCAGCAAGTCTTTGGACTGTGGGGGGAAACCGGAGTACCCAGAGGAAACCCCACGACATGGGGAGAACATGTAAACTCCACACCCACGTAACCCAGGCAGATACTCGAACCCTGTGGACCAAATCTGTATCATTAATGGGAAAAGTCATGACTGGCAAATGGTTATATCTTAGAAGAGATTGAGATTGTGGCATGCATAGCAAGGTTATGAGTATGCATTTGTGACTACATGCCTTTTACCCATACTTTGTCATAATTTAAAATCTGTTTCAATCTTAGCTCTACTGCAGAATACCTTATAAAGCTTTAAGCAGAGCCTCAGTCCTATATCAGTTGCAACATCCTTGCAGTTTTACATCAAACAATAAATCAAACACTGGAATTCTATGATCAGGTGCCCCATAGTTATAGTTCAACCATGTGTCTTAAAATGGTCCCTGTGGTCTCTGAATTTTGGAATTATATTTATTTAGCCATCAGCAGGGTCAGTCTGAAGCAGTTAGAGTGAAAGGCCTTGTTCAGCGATCCAGTGGTGATTACAATTGCTCTGTTCCTCATAGGATTTGGTCCTACAACCATCTGCAAATGGGCACAAATTCCTAACCTGTATCAAATTCCTAACCTACTGAGCCACACAACACCCATTAAATTACATAAAATGTGTTCATTTTGTGGTTTCAAGTTTAAAAATACCTCCCAGTTTGGCATTTTAACTTAAAGCCTATGTACATTTTACATCAAGAAATAAATATTGGTTTTGTGTTCTTGTCCCATCTATCTGATAACAGGCTGTCTCAGGCATCATTATCACCAAATCCTTGTCTGTCACTGCAGCTTTCTGGTGCTTCTCCCATACTACAAGAAAATGTACTGTATAAATAAAAAATAAAAATCTGTATTACATAGAAGGCTCCATAAGTATTAAAGTGGTTAAAGTTGACAGCATAAATGGGATGCCAGTCCATCAGTGCCCTAGTACCCAGACTGGCACGTACCAATCAACTTCCCCCAGCAAAAACAAGCAAACACCACCCCCTCCCTATCATGAACAGGAGGCTTGCAGGTAATGGCACACTGCAGCATCCACACTAAGCAAAGGCTGACTTCAGAAAAAATATAAAGTGTGTCATCTGCAATACTAGTATGTAAGTTTCCCATCTGGCCCATAATACTCTGTATGCATCTGTACAAACTGCAGCCAAGGTGGTTTACTACAGAAATTACAGAAACACATTAGTCACTAAGAGGAATGTAGAAAGGAGGATTGTGGAGGCCAAGAATGACATTAAAAGTTTCTTCCAGTACTTTAACTCCAAAAGAGCTCCAAAAGCTGAAATCACTAATCTGCAGGATAGTAAGGGTCTTATAATTGAAAATGAAATTTTTATAGTAAACGAGTTTAATGATTATTTTACACGGGTGTTCACAGTAGAGGACACAAGTAACTTGCAACCATTTAGCGCAAATAAAGCATTGTCTTTGACCAATATATGTATAACTGAGGCTGATGTGGTGCAAAGCCTAGCTAAGCTCAAAATAAATAAATCACAGGGCCCTGATGATCTTACCTATAGTTTTAAAAGAGGTGAGGGATATTATTAGCCAATCTTTAACTTTACTTATTCAGAAATCCTTATCTACCGGTGTGGTACCTTCAGATTGGAAGCATGCTAATATAACACCCATATTCAAAAAAGGGGATAGAAGTAATCCAGCAAACTATAGGCCAATCAGTTTAACTTGCATAACTGGAAAAGTAATGGAAGCTATAATGAAAACGGTAGATTACCTGGATTCAAATAACATTCTAAGGGATAGCCATCATGGATTTATTTACAACTTATTTACTTCAGTTCTTTGAGGAAGCTACAAGAGAAATTGATCACAAAAATGCCTATGACGCGATCTACTTAGACTTCTAGAGAACCTTTGATGTTGTCCCCCACAAACGGCTCTTGCTTCAGATCAAAACTGCAGGGATTTTAGGAACTGTAGCAGCTTGGATCAAAAACTGACAGGAAGCAACGGTTAGTTATTAGAGGCACAATGTCACAGTGTGTCTGCGTTCATAGTGGGGTACTGCAGGGTTTAATTTTAGGACCACTACTAACTATTAACCACTAGGACCACTATTAACACCAATACATACAGTAAACTGGTTTAATTTGCATATGATACCAAGGTGGTTGGTGTAGCAGATACTAAACTAACAGCACAACGGGATCTTGATTTAATTGCCAACTGGGCTGATACCTGGCAGATGAAATTTAATGTAGATAAATGTAAGGTAATCCATGCAGGGAGCAGAAATATAAAGTACAGATATTTTACGAGTTCCACTGAAATAAAGGTAGCTGATTATGAGAAAAACCTTGGTGTGTATGTTGATGCTTTCATGTCCCATTCTCGCCAGTGTGGGGAAGCAATTAAAAAGGCCAATAAGATTTCATGTTATATTTCTAGGTGTGTGGCGTTTAAGTCAAGGGAGGTGATGCTACGATTATACAATTCCTTGGTAAGACCCCACCAAGAATATTGTGTGCAGGTTTGGTCACCATACCTTAAAGAGGACATTGCTGCCTTGGAAACGCTACAATGTAAGGCTACAAGAATGATTCCTGGTCTTAGAGGAATGTCTTATGAGGAGAGGTTAGCTGAGCTGAATCTGTTCAGCCTTGAGCAAAGGAAATGGTGGAAATGAGCGGGAGAACATTTTAAACTGAATTTGAGGAAGCACTTCTTTACACAGCGTGTAGTTAGAGTATGGAATAGTCTTCCTGCTAGTGTAGCACAGGCTAAAACCCTGGGTTCCTTTAAATCAGAGCTAGATAAGATTTTAACAGCCCTGAGTTATTCATCAAGTTCTCCCCAAACAAGGTTGATGAGCTGAATGACCTCCTCTTGTTTGTAAATTTCTTATGTTCTAATGCCCCCCCCCCAAAACAAAAATATAAAACATATAAAAACAGTGATTGAGAGTGGAGAGATGAAGTTTTACCTAGCGAGCACTGCCAACAATGCTTACATAACATCTCAAAAGCAGATCATACTGAGATGAACCTTAACAGGTCCATAATTTGTGGAGATCTCTTGGTAATTGGTAGGAATAACACTAATTATTAGTGTTTTTATGTGTTCATTTCCTTAGATAACAGTATTGGGCTTCTTGGTGAACACTGGCTTCATTTTTGGTAGCATGCTAATGCCACTGCATCTCATGATCCCCAATCTGCTTATGGTTGTATCGACTGATCATGAAACCTAACGTGAATCCAAGGAATTAAATTGGCTTTTGGTGCCACAAGAATTATGAGAGGTAAGCTAATGAGGTAAAATTATTGCTTGGTTTAAAAAACCAAAAACATGTCCTTGAAGCCATTCTTATCCTTTCATGCTAGGCAGACCAAACCAGCCATGGCAGAGGCAACACTGACTGGGTGCCAACAGTGAACTTGGGTCACAGCAGTGGGAAGAATCTGACAGCATGACAGGCACCAAAAGAGGAATGCAAAACAAAAACAACTCTGACAGCACCTTCAGCTAAATAAGAGCCGCACATCCAGGGATAAAATACATCGATTAGCTGTTTAGCTGTAAAAAACATACACTTATGTGCAATCATACTAAATGTGTTGTAATAATGACAGTTTGCACAGTATTATAATATTAACATTACAGTGCAGAACAATGTAATTGCTTAATTTTACCATTAAATGCTGAAAATAAATAATATACATTAATATATGATGAATAATGAGCACAAGATTTGTACTTGTAGTTACCCATGAATACACCAAAATCTTTCCACACTTTTTCTCTGCAGTTCCAAGCAGAAAAAGGAAATAGAGCTTCCAAATGTCATTTGCTTCAGTGTTACTCATGACGTTTGAAAAAAAACCAATAATTAACGAAATCCTCAAAACGGACAGTAGGCGGCTTTCATTGTATATGGATCACATCCAACAATATCCATTCTGTCTTTGAATCATTTACTTTTATTTCAATTTATTTATTTAGCTTTTTTATATAACATTTTATATACCGTCATATAATTTCACATCACCGTCTGCTATGTACTGAATATGACTGGTGTGACAATAAAGCCGCGATAGCACGTATTTCAGTTGCTTGCACCTGCATGCTCAAAGTACTCCATTACCATAGCAGTGTCCCGTTTATTGATGTCATATGTGCATGTTTTTGAGCTATAGGATGAAATCTCTGGGATACTTGGACAACATGCATATTCCACATACCCAGAGTAGAGGCGGCAAATGAACCCCCAGCACTAGATGTATCATGCAGCAGTGTTACTCATTTAACCACTGTGCTGTGAACTGTTTGGTCATTAGATACAACTACAAAATATATCTCCCAATTAAGCTACCACTGTCAAGCCACTGAAAACTGAAAGTACAAGCTGTAACACTGTTAGTTGAAGCCAGGGGGAGATAAAGGCCAGAGGAAGACAAAATACAACATATCTGTACACACATTAATACAATTAGAGTGTCGTGTCCATTATTGGGTATAATTATCTTAAAAAGTATTTAGTTCCTGAATACTGATTATAGCCCTATCGTTCTTATTGCATTCAGATTTGTATTCTGGACTCAGTACTCAAAATGTGTAACTTATTCTGAATACTTTTGGAATAATTTCAAATACTTTCAGAAATTAATATTGTCAACTGAAAATGCACTTTTAAATACCACAAGTAACAGAAGCTCTGTTCGTAATGGTCATCAAAAACAAGGGAAACACATCTCTTTGCATTATCCTGGGCCAAAATGAATTTTAGACATAATGTTTAACTGAAAATGTTTGGGTAATGATAAAAGATTTAAAAAGTTCCATTAGAATGAAAATAAAAGTTTGTATGCTATTTTGTTACATAGCTAGGGAATAGCCAATCTTTAACTTTACTTATTCAGAAATCCTTATATACCGGTGTGGTACCTTCAGATTGGAAGTATGCTAATATAACACCCATATTTAAAAAAGGGGATAGAAGTAATCCAGCAAACTATAGGCCAATCAGTTTAACTTGCATAACTGGAAAAATAATGGAAGCTATAATGAAAATGGTAGATTACTTGGATTCAAATAACATTCTAAGGGATAGCCATCATGGATTTAGGAAAGGTAGATCTTAACTTATTTACTTCAGTTCTTTGAGGAAGCTACAAGAGAAATTGATCACAAAAATGCCTATGACGCAATCTACTTAGATTTCTAGAAAACCTTTGATGTTGTCCCCCACAAACGGCTCTTGCAATGATTAGTTATTAGAGGCACAATGTCACAGTGGGTCTGGATTTTAAAAATTCCATTAGAATGAAAAGTTGTCCTTCTTTTAAGAAACTTAAATAAAATTATCTTTAAAAACATTATACATTTTTCACATGGCATACTTGTTTAACTAACCTGGCAACTAAATAATTCATTAAAATATATTCTTCAGGTGTAATTGCTATTGATCACTGGACACAAGAGAACAAAAATCGCTTCTAAAACATGTCACGTGGTCAGATGAGTCTCAATTTCTTCTGCAACATTCAGATGATAGGGTCAGAAATTCATGTTAAAAACAGATCCATGTTTCAACAATTCAGGCTGCCGGTGGTGGTGAAAGTTTTACATAAATATGTGTTAAACATAATAAATGTATTAATTAAACTGAACAATAATTATTTTAATTAGGTTAACTTAATATATATGTTTTAATTTAGCTTATAATAAATGCTTAAATTCTACAAGAGCAAAAGATGACTAATAACCCCCAAACTCTATTTAAAAATAATACATTTACAATACATTTTGACTGTTTGTTTTATTTGAGCTATCAATTACTTTGTGAATAAGAAAAACCTGTTATTGCAGGTTGAAGTTTTTTCCATGTCAATGACAAAACAGCAGTGTCAATACAAACGGAACCATGCTAATGTCTGAGCTACAAGTAAATGACAAATACTAACTTGGTCAGTCTCAACATTTACACAACCCAAAAACTTACCCAACTGTACATTTTATAAAACGGTAAAATCCAATTATAGAAAATCCCAGTTCCAAAAACAAAAAAAATAAATAAAAACTTTGCAGAAGTGAATTTGAAATGAAATGGTGTCACGATGGGGCTGAGGGCGAGTGTGCGAGCGGGCGAGCCAG
>JAABNX020000042.1:16639459-16650421 GCA_015163995.2 Mormyrus lacerda | reverse complement strand
AGTTGTAACTTCAACCACAAAACAACCTTTCTGACCATAATTCAACGTTGAATCAATAACGATTGCTATCTGGGATGTGTTTAGTATTGCATTTGTGTTTTATCCCTTTCAGTCACCTTAAAAGACCATTAAGCCCGGATGAGAACTTATTCTTTCCTCTTAAAGTGCTAAAGTACACCTTTTCTGCTTTACCTTTATAGCTTAAGGCTAATTGTTAAGTATCTCATCAGACATGTGCTACATACCACTCCTTCAGTAGGATGACCATAGCCATTTGTCTGAAAGTCAGCAGAGCACAGTTATATATTAATCTCATTGTTGTTCAAAGGATCCCAGTATTCTGTTTGCTGTTTTCTTAATTCAATCTGCTGAGGTGTGCTGTAGTAGGTGGCATGGTGGTGTAGTTGCTAGCACCATTGCCTTGCACGTTTCCTGTTAGGTTTTGTGTCTTTGCCATGGCTCTGTCTGTATGAGTTTGCACATCCTCCCTGTGTTTTGCTGGAGTTACCAAATTGCCCATAGTGTGTGAGTGTGCCCTGTGATGGGCTGTAGCTTCTAGCATAGGCTTAGGACCCCCCCAATCTCCAGACATGCAGCTAGGCTCACTGTCTTCTTTAATGAGCTGGCATCCTGTCCGCGGTGTAGTCTGGTCTTGTGCCCCATGCTGCACTGATGAGCTCACTGATCTCTTGACTATATTTGTGCATCTGAAGTGCTAGTGAAATAAATGTATTTGAGTGTGTTTAGTTCTGAATGTGTTATTTTAAATTTTGTTTGTTTCAGTCACATTCCATTTCCATCAATCCTATTCAGATGTGTTTATGCTCTAAACATTTATTGGAGATAAGCTTCAAGAGACTTCTCAGAAATATAGTGTGCTACAGGTGTAGTACTTATATATAGTGTTTGTCAAGGAGGTGAGAACTAAAAGATCGAAATACAGGCATGCTTTTTTTACAAGTTTTAAGCTTTTTGATTTATCTTGATAAGAATGTATATTTAATTGCCTTGTTAGATGCTGTTTCTCTGTGAATATCTTACTATTTTTCCATGCACTAAAGCAGAGCCTCACATATGGTTTAAACCACAACCCATTAATGTCCCTGACATGTCTGAGGGCAGTATGTGGCTCTGTGAGCTCTGCCTCTGTACTGGTAATCAGAAGGTTGTTGGTTTAAGGCCAGCCTTGGATCTTTGAGCAAGGCCCTTAACCCCCAACTCCCTTTGGAGGTGGCTGCCCTTCCCAGCCTGCTAGCTCCCTCCTACAGAGACCAAGTGGGGAGAGATGTACTAAGAACCTCCCCATAGGAATCAATAATGTATCAGTTATTATCTCACACCTGCCATGTCAGGAAAAATGTGGCAGTATGTTTTTTTGCATCTTGTTTTTTTCAAAAAGTATTCATGTTAGTCTTGAAAGGACTTTGACGTGAGAACAGGAGTTATACTGATTTTTTCTTTAGTTTTCAAACTGAATGATTGTTTTTGTACTACTTGGCAGTTGATGTTGTTTTGGACAGACAACTGAATACAACCTATTAATAAGCAAGTACATCACCTGATAGAAAATACATCACCGAAATTTCTCCTCCTTAAAATAAGGCCTGTGCATTTTATCATTATGCATTTTACCCCAACGCTCTCTTCGCAGCTTATATACCTTTTCACAGCTCGCCACTCAGATCTGGGAATACTAATTTGGTTTGGGGAATCAAAATCTGCAACCGGATCTTCATTTAACAGCATCTTATCTGTGTGACACTGACTGCCATTTCATCACCATATCATACATGTACAGTGAATTTTAATATATGAATTTTTAAATATATTTTTACTATTATGGGCTTGAGTGTATATTTCAGTGATGATGGGGGGGGGCTTTTCAAAGTTAACAGACTGTTAAATTACAGTTAAAACAGTAGGATTCCCCCCAATATCTGTATGAAACTTGTATCCAAAACTAGATTCCTTTAATAAAAAATGGAAGCATGGATAAAAGCAGAAACCAGAAACTGACGACATTAGGGGTTATTCCCATGATTTATACACATGCTCCCAGATTTGACAGGAGTGTGAGTCAGTGACACAAAGCTGCTTCACAAGTGACACGGCATAGGAAGGCTAAGACCAGTTTGCCAAGCTTTTATTTACCATTTACGAAAATAAAGAACAATACAAGAAAAAAGCCACTCAAAGAGAACCCAAAAATGTAAACTATATCAAAAGCGAGAGTCAGTTTGATTAATTACAAGTTAGATTTAAAAAGTGCTTAAAACATGCTGTAATGTTTTGACTATATGAAATAGATACTACTACTGATGTATTTTGTATGCTTTTGTTGATTTCCATATTTATTTCTCTTTGGAGAGAAGTACTGTGACAGTTTTAATGCGATGCGCCTATTTCTTCTCCGCGATGGTGGGCTTGGTCACTGTTACAGGAATGTTGACCTCAGCTGCCTGGATTGCCAGCTTGGGTAAGGGCACTTCCACTGTCAGCACGCCCTCAGGAGACAGGGAGGACGCAACCTTCTCAATGTCAACGCCAGGGGGTAATCTAACGCCAGAAGAGAGGATAATAAACCATTCCTGGATACTATTCTTCCAGCCAGTATAGACTGTCAATGACATGATAAACTAACCAAAGAAAAATGGGAGACAGTATTCGTCCAAAGACTCCCCCAGAGGCAATTCAAGCTGAATGACCATATAAAGTAATGTGTGTACTGTTGATAGGCTCCAGCTCCAGCTTACATCAGATGAATGGAATCTGTCTTTGTACCTCATAGCTCTTTTGAAGTGCGCTGCTTTAGACAGCAATCTCATAGCATGTTCCTAGTCTTAGGTAAGACCTGTGTATACTAATTTGAACAATGAAAAAGAAAGGCTTATTGTATACTTTTGGCCAATATTTCTCATCCCAGTCCTCAGGGACACAAAGACAGTCCACATTTTTGCTTCTTCTCAACTCATGGTTGGGATCATAGACTGGGAATAATCTACCTAAAATTAGCCAAAATTATTTCCATTGATTAATTTATGGGTATCATAAAGAATTTGGTGAAGGAGACATGTAGTTGTTTTTCTTTAGAGGTCAGTATGTTTCAATGGCTGTCTAATGTGTGGATTTTTTTTATGTCATATCGTATTTGATGTATTTTTAACATTGCTTGGCCAGGTCTCTCTTGTAAAGGTGATTTTCAATCTGAGTGGGACTTGGTAAAATATATTTGTGGTGATTTCTATGGGGAAAACATTAATCACAACTTGATGACCTTAACCCCTACCTGGTAAAATAGAGGTAAAAAAAAAAAAATAAGACTGGATGGGAGCAAAAATGTAGACTGTCTGGGAGTCCCTGAGGACCGGGTTGGCTAGGAGAGGTACTTACGTGTATTTCCTGGTGAAGCATCTGGAAATGAATCCATGCTCATCCTTCCTCTCCTCATGCTTCCCTGCAGATAAGATACAGTGGCACGGCTGCCATCAGCACTGTATGCAATATACTCAAGATTAGCATCAACATGAGTGTATGTGTGCAACCAGCTTCCCTGCTCTTTGGGTAATATCCCTCCCAACTGGCTCTTGCACAGTCCCATCAGCTGATGTAGAAATGCAGCCCCTGGTAACGCTTTTGTTTGCTTTGACTACTGGCCTCACCAAGAGTGACATTACTGACCTCTGCCACCTGAGGCTTTGAGCTAATCTCTGGCCTTCTCTACTAAGCTCCTGTGAGCCCCATGGAGACCTCAAGCACTAGGAGATTGAACAAGAATGAGTTCAGATGTTTTATATTTAGTTCAGTTTCCATATTTGTGTCAACTTTCATTTGAAAGGCACTATAATTTATTATCTCCCTGTCATCCATTTAAGTATACGTCTAAAGCTGCTATACCTTCACAGTTGTTAAGAACAGTGTTCGGTAATTGGTATGGTGTGGTTTATATGTGAATTACAATATAAATTCACCTCACATGCTGTATATGACAGGATTTCAGGAACAGTGAATTGTTGGACTTTTGACAGTCAGAATGGGTGAATGAGTTGCCGGTATACCAGTTAAATTGCTCTGCTTTACACCCAGTGTATGCAGGAGAATTGTGTTAGAAAGAGAAGTGAAGTCACATCTATACCAAAGCATCACCTTCTTGCCAGTGTATTTCCAGTGGTTATGCAGAACAAATGGCAAAACAACTGGCTTATGAACCTTATTAGATACACCTGCCTCCCAAAAAGAGTCTCTGGGCCTCAGATAATTGCATCATATAAAAACCATTTCCGTATACAAAGTATACAGTGTGGGAATAGGTCCATTACTAATCTGCAGAAAAACCTTGTCATGGTAATGATCAGATGCATACAGATCAGCATGGAATACCAGAGTACATGAAAGCATGCAGAACACTGAAAACAGCTCTCAGACTACACAAGAAAAGTAACACTGTCTACTTACCGGTGATCTCCAGCACCCCATCAATGGTCTTCACAACCAGTTCCTCAGGGGAAAAGTGGTTGACGTCCAGGCTAACTTTCCACTGGTCCTGTGACTGCTTGACCTCAGAGATGCCACTGCTGAGTTGACGAGACAGGGCACGAGAATAGGGGGACAGCAGCAGCGGAGTTGTGGGGTGACTTGGAGGGTGGAAGGGGCTGAGAGGACCAGCAGAAGCCCCTACCTCAGAGGTGGAGATCTGGGGACGGAGATAGCCGGGCCAGTGCGTGCTGGGCCACTGGTGCCAGTCCTCGGGGATGGCAGGCATACCAAAAGACTGGTCAAAGAGGCGGCTTCCGTGGTGCCAGTCCCGGAATGGGTCCCAGCTCGGGTGACGCAGGAACGAGAGGGGCACGTGTCTCTCAGACATGGTGGTGAAAGGACTTCCTCGGCCTCTGGCGACTCTGCTGATTGCCCCTCATTCGCTTGCTTTTTATACTCCTCCACAGCCCTCTCTATTTATGGAAGGGTCCAGTCTAACTATTCATGGTGTATGTACTACTGGAATGGAACGCGACTGAAAAGGCCACTCTAGCACAGCAGCTTGACAAATCTCTGTCTTGGCTCTAGTGCTACAGAGGGAGTCCAAGTCTCTGTCAGCCACAGCTTCTCCCAGCTGTAACACAGAAGAGAAGGTCATATCTCTCAGCTAAATGGAAACTAGCATTTGTTTCTCATAAGCACTGCGATGGGAGTGCAGCAGCTGAATGTAAGAATTTAATTTGGAAGATGGCAAACAAACATGCCTACTCATCTGGGTTGCCCTACAGACTCCTTTCCATGCATAAAATTCAACTGACCACCACAGGTTGATTGTTCTGGTCCTATTTTCATCAGTTGCCAAAAACACACAGTCTTAAGCAAGATAACACAGTTATATCCCTTGATCATTGACCTTTTGCCTATGGTGTGCTGGTACACTAATGAGCAGGTTTGTTATGGACAATCCAATGCTTGCACAAAAATGGTGGAACTTGTAGTTGTATAGAAGCAACTATGCTGTACTCTGGGAAAAACTCCGATCAGGAAGCCGACATTTTGCATAGAGGTAAGGCTCAGTATATCTATCTCATACATCTTGCTATCTCCTGTAAAAGCCTGGAAGAGAGATGATGATCCTTTTTTTCCCAGAGTTAGTGCCCTCTACCATTATAATGGTCAGTGTTTTTTGTAATTGTTTCATCTCATCATAACCGTTTTGCTGGCTAGTTTATAAATGTCTGCGTATACAGGCAGTCCTCTGGTTAAGATTGCTCAACGTACAGACAATTCGTATGTATGAACTTTATAGACTGCCATTAAGTCTATTGCACTAAAAATTCAAGTTACATATAATGGCTTAATCCTATTGGGTCACGGGGGGTCCGGAGCCTATCCCGGAAGCAACGGGCACGAGGCAGGGAACAACCCTGAACAGGGGGCCAGCCCATTGCAGGGCACACTCACACACCAGTCACGCACTCACTAATTTACCAACTCCAATTAGCCTCAGCATGTCTTTGGACTGTGGGGGGAAACTAGAGTACCCGGAGGAAACCCCACGACGACAACATGCAAAATCCACGCACATGTAACCCAGGCGGAGACTTGAACCCAGGCCCGAGAGGTGTGAGGCAACAGTGCTAGCCACTGCACCACCATGTTGCCCATCAATATTATTATTATTTTGTACTGTACTGGTTTTTTCCCGAGTTACCTACAAATCAACTTCAACTTGGTTTTAACTTACCACAATGTCAACTTCAAGACAGACTTAGGGAAGGGATCTCGTTCGTAACCTGGGGACTGTTCGTAACCTGTCGGTACATACTATTTATATAGGCCTACATGCTGCATGAGAATATAAAAATGAAATTTGCAAGAAGGTAATGTGCCTTTGCATATTTGTGGCCATGAACATGTCCTCCATATTAACAGGGTTGCTCATCTAAATTCTATGAATATCAAAATAGGTAATGCGATCAGAGTGTAAAATACACATCCTTTTTTTCCTTTTTTGTATTTTTCATTTTGTACAAGTGTGCTATAATGCCAGTAGTAACACCAGGCTGAAACACTCAACTTTGGCAGCTTGAAATCCATCTGACATATTGTATTTTCATTATACTATAGTTCATAGTCAACTCTTGGCTCCAGTGCTACAAGGGGGTGCAAGGTGAGACGGTCAATCATTCATCCCGGTTAAAAACGTTTTTAAAAAACACAACAAACACATTTACTGTAATTTATTATTACACATTCAAATAGCTAACGTGAGCTTTATTTTTAAATACAGTTTTTCAGTATAATTTAATGCTAGCATAGCATTACTTATAGGGGGTGGCGCAGTGGTTAGCATTGCTACCTTATGCCTCTGGGATCTGGGTTCAAGCCTCTGCCAGGGTTCCATGTATTGGGAACTTGCTTGTTTCCCATGTATCCTTATGAGGTTTCCTCTGGGTGCTCTGGTTTCCCCCCACAGTCCTATTACATGCTGAGGTTAATTGGAGTTATCAAACTGCCCAGAGGTGTGAGTGTGCCATGGGTTGGTATCCTATCCTGTGTGGGTCCCTGCCTTGTGCCCATTGGTTCCAGGACTCCCTCCTCCCACACAACACTGAATAGGTCAAGTGGTTTCAGAAAATGGATTGATATTAAAATAGCATTTTCTACCGACCAGTAGGGAGTGTGATTGCACCCCCACTAATATTCACCTATAATATAGCTACTACTACAGTGAATTTATAAATGCTTTTTTGTTCACAATCATAAAAATATTACAAGGTATGAAAAAATGATAGTGATGCTGTCATTGTGGAGTTTGTAAGATGGAAAAAATAGGGGCAAAATATTTGATGGTTTCATGCAGTCTAGAAATGAATTCTTGCAATGTTCCATTGATAAGATACAAAACATGTTCACAGTCTTATCAGCCATGCAACAGCTATTACCATGGCAACATAGCTTGCAGCTCAGTTCCATTACTTTCTTATACTGTAGAAGTAATGATGTCTGTTTATTGAATGGAAAGGGTGATCAATATCTTTTTTAGAGCAGGAGTCCGAATTGGTGTTCTGTTCTTTTTTTGGAAATTGCTTGTTCTTCATATTATAATTGTAACGAACTTTTACTATTATTTATTATCCAAGACATAATTATAGTTAGAGCACCTTGACCTCAACTTTGGAGGTGTTGATTCTCATCCCTGCGTGTGTTTCAGGTGTTGGTCAGATAAATCCAGAAGCATAGCATCATCTGCAAGTAGCAGGGATATCACATTTGGCCCCCAAACTGGACACCATTCCAGGTGTTGCTGTACCATGATGACCTGTCCATGAAAATCACTAATGGCAGAGGAGACAAGACACACCCATGCCAGAGGGCATCACCCACTCTGAATGGCTTTTATTTTGTGCATACAAGGACCAAATAGCCCCATAATATTTCAGCACCTCCCACAGGGACTGTTTAGCATGCAATAGCGCACAGAGACGGTATGTACTGGGGCACACATTCATAAACCTTCTCCATGTGTACAGCAAGGGCATTACCAGGTTAGCATTCGTGTCAGAACACTTGGGGTGTCCACTGGTGTACAGCTGTGGATGGGGGGATTATGCCAACGTGTTTGATGGGCAACTGATCCGTTTGTGTTGGCACTGCCCACCCCGTGCCCACCCTTAGCCATACATACTGTTTACATGTACCATACCAAGTGTACAGTATATATATACTTTGACAGTGAGTATTATAAACTTCAATGAGAATGCATGCTCTTCTGTAGATGACAGTGTCACTCTGTTGTTAATAGAACACAAAAAATATTGTTATTCTTTAAACAATGGATGTCTTTGCAATTCCTTTAACAAATTAAGTTCTGTCTCCTTCCTGTACAGGTGAGATGCTAAGCTTTCACTGGTCTCCATGCATAATCACATGAAATTGAGAAGAACATTCAGTCATTTTAGCTTTTTTCAGGAGCACAGTATTTTGAGACCACATCTATAACTACACATCCACTTATAATAATAATTGAATCCTTTATTGTCCCCGGGGGGAAATTCTTTTTACACCTCCCTCAACTTGCTCTTTGTAGAGCAAGCTGCCTGTGAAGGCCAGCCACTTGTTGGGGTGCCCAGGGAGCTGGGGGCTTGTGATTACAGGAACACAGGCATAGCCCACTGAACCACAGCCCTTATTAAGATCTTATCCTAGCAAATGATAAAACCATTTTTAGCTGACATGAGAAATAACCACTGCTCTGTGCTGAATTATTGGGCAAGACTTTAATTGTCAACAGGTACTAACATGTCAGGGTCAGCTCCTCTTGTCCCAGTCTTTTGTGTCCCTTCCCTGTTTGGCCAGCAGGTGTTGCTGATTATCCCGTCCCTCCTGTTTTCTGCCTTTGTATTATTCCCGGCTCGTTGAGCATGTGGCTGCCTATGAAGTTTTGTAGATTTTGTTCCCTTGTGTTTCAGTTGTATCAGTTTTCAAATCCCTGTGTTTTGATTTGTATTCAGTTTTGGTTTTTTTGCCTTTGTTTCCTTGATTGTGTTTCTGCAGGTCTGTCAGTCCCTCTGTTAGATTCTGTTTCCTTGTTTCTGTCAGTTTCTTAGTTTTCCCCTTCCCGTTCCTTGACTTAATTATTAGTTTCATTTATGGTCTGTTTTCCCAACCCTTGTTAATTAGTCTCACCTGCCCTGTGTTAGTCTTGTTACCCCTTAGTATTTAAGTCCCTTAGTGGTTTATTGTATGATGTATGTGATGTACAGTATGTTGCCCACCCGCCTGCTCTTAGTATTTCCTGTTTCCCTGCAAGCCGCATGTGGATCGTCCACATCCTTCCCAGTCCGCACCATGCCACGCCGCCGCCCCAAATCCGCCCTGCTCCACGACACTAACATGGCATCCTTTATGTGCTAAAACTAACACAAGGCATCCTTTATGTGCTAAAAACCTCCCTCTGGAGAAAATATGCTACATCAGGTCTGAGGCATTTGGGACATTTAATTACTTCTTGCTATTCATTGGCAAGGGATCACATAAGGGGAAGGCACTGTTGCTTCACATCTCCAGGGTGGGAGTTGGAATCATATGCCAGGGTCTCGGTGGAGTTTGCATGTTCTCTGGAATCTTCGTATTTTATGGGGCTCTGTGTGGAACTTACGCATGTACAAAGAAGACAGCGCAGTCCAAGGGAACATCCGCCATCAAACAGTTGGAATGGGCAAAAACTCTGCTGGACATTTAAGTAACCCAAATTCATTTCATGTGAAGTGTGAAAATATTGGTTGTAGTATTTGGCAAATGAAATGAAAAGATGATAATGAAGATAAAAAAAGACTTAAAATTTTTTTTTACTGTTAAAAATCAGTCAATGTGTATTTATTTTCTTTTAGAAAGTTTTTTTTTTTCTTTAATTTTTAAAATTGTTTTTATTATTTCAGTTCAAGCTTTCCAGTGGCTCATGATTTCATACATGCTATATATGCAAAGCCAGACACACACATACACGTCAGTGTCTGCTTTTCTCTCCTCAGGCTGCAGACTTTATCACACACTGGGAGCACAACGTTGTTCGCCTGTAGGAATTTAGCTGACAGTAGGCATTGATGCTGAGCAACGAGAAGGAGTAATGCCCAGCAATGTAACTCACCAGAGGGAATACAAGTCAGTTCCATGTTCCTTTGGCCTCTTTCCAGGGATAGATATATGACAATGTGTGTTAATGTTCTTCTTAGCTGGTGGGCGTAGATGGCCCCCGGACTCCTGTTGTGTGAGTTTGCAGACAGAGCTATGTTTTTCTGTTAAGTGTTGATGTGAATACTGATAGTTATGCATGTATTATAAATTATAATATCCTGTGATCCCGACCATGATAAGTGGTTAGATGATGAATGGATGGATGGATGGATGGAAGGTTACTGTTAAGCTACATATATGATCAATTTTTGAGATATCAATGATCAAATTAGAATCAGGTCAAAATCTTAGACTTTGAAAGCCAACATCAATCAGTCAGCATGTCTGTCTCTCTGTTAGCATCTATTTTAGGAGGTAGCATGTTCCTCCTGTATCACATAGTCTCACCCAGTCCAAACATGTGCTATCAGGTAATTAGCATCTCTAGATAACCCATAGTGTATGCATGTGTGCTCTGAATAGACATGCCTCCAGTCAGGGTGTATGTGTCTTATGCCACCTGGAATAGGTTCCAGACCCCCCTTATTATCATGTAATAAGTATCTTTGCATTCTGGTGCCCTTTATAGACACCAGGCTCATTATGACCCTGCCTTCAATAATCAGTTAAAGCAGGGCTCTCCAACTCCAGTCCTGGAGAGCTACTATCCAGTAGGTTTTCTATCCTACCTGGCTTTTAATGAGCCACACCTGTTTTTGGGTAAATACCAGGAACAGGTGTGGCTCATAAGAAGCCAGGTAGGATAGAAAACCGACTGGATAGTAGCTCTCCAGGACTGGAGTTGGAGAC
>JAABNX020000042.1:16628388-16639359 GCA_015163995.2 Mormyrus lacerda | reverse complement strand
ATGAGCCACACCTGTTTTTGGGTAAATACCAGGAACAGGTGTGGCTCATAAGAAGCCAGGTAGGATAGAAAACCTACTGGATAGTAGCTCTCCAGGACTGGAGTTGGAGACCCCCAAGTTAAAGAATATGGCTACATGGATAGATGGATACATTCATTGTTACGGAATAAATAAAGCTTTGAAACCCAGAGCAGCTGTGGTCAAGAATTCCATGGGGAAGAAAAGTGGTGAGGACCTTTTGATCAGCTGGTGATGTGTGCAGTCTCAGAGCTTGGTAGTCTTACATTACGTTATGTATGAGATATTAAGCTATGTTATATTAGACATAATAAAATTTTGAGACTGTAAATCTGTAACTAAATCATTAAACCATCAAAGAGAGGGTTTACGCATCAATTACAAATATTATTACATTAGATGATCACCCTCTTCATGTTAACAAACTGCTTAAAAAAAAAAATCATTTAAGCTGAAAAGGGGATATCAAGTGAGTACATAATCGGGGAATAGAACAGCTGTGTGCAAAAAGAGCATCTCAGAACATACATCTCCTCCCTGTCATTGTGGTCTGTCGAGAAAACTGCAGCAGTATGACAACGGAGCTCCAATCCATTCAGGTTAAAATGAGAAGTGGCTTGAGTGGGCAGGTATTCACCAGTTCTGGTGGAAAAACATTGATTCGTCTTATGAATCTGTTGTTTCATGCTGAAGGATAGAGTCAGATTTGCCATAAACACCATGTTTTCACATGCCTGGTCTCAATTCACAGGCTAGTGAAGGTGATGTGATTGTGTGGAGAATGTTTTCTGGGCACCTATTGGGTCTCGCCATATGAAATGACATACGCTGCATTCCACAGTGTATCCAGGCATTAAAAATGACTAGACGCGTCCCATCATGGCTGCAGTTTACACTTTCTAACACATCAATCAAGGTAATATGCAAGAAAACAATGGGAATATTAGTTTGAGTAGCATGCTAGGAACCCAGACCTCAACCCAGCACAGAATCTGACTGCAGGAAGAAAGTACTACTGTGACAATGCCATTGCATCAGCATGGTTCCATTATTCCTACACTCTGTATAGTCCATCGAGCAGAATGTAGGGGTCCTAATATCCACCAGTTATAGAAACTATAAAGACAAGGGGTCAGCCCCTTCTATCCTAGAGCATCATATATATCATTCACAGCTGTTTTTAGTTTTATTGAGTTATCTCATGATTCAAGGGTAAATTAAATTTAATTGTACTCCAAATTTGGCACCTGAGAGCCTGAAACTTCAGGTCTCAGTTTATTTTTGGGTCCTATCTGTAACAAAAAAAGAACACAGTGAGACAAATACAATGCAAAGGTAGCCCTATCGCGTTTCAAAAATGACAATTGTAAATATGCTTTTATAGTAGACATCATATGGCACAAAGGAGATAAAACAGAATTCTAATAAAAGAACCTAGGTCCACAAAAGAAAGCTTAACTTTATTGATTGGTTCATGGCAAAATAAACTAAATTAGAGAACTAGCAGGTTGTCAATTAATATAACAAAGATTTACAGACACATATACACATGCACACCTTGCAAAGATGTTCGCTAAAAACGCCTTTAAATCACTAAACTGTATAGCTACCACAGTCTTTTTCACAGTTAGATGAATCCAGCTGATAAACAGTTCAGTTATCGATCACTAGATCAGTGAGTATTAAAAATTATATTAACAGAATGTCAAGACCGATATGCCGTGTTAATATACTTAAATATGCAATATTTATATATGAGATGAGAAATGAGGAGAGCTTTGAGAACAGGAGAAGACTGGCTCTTCAGGAAGTGGGCTCATCTTCTTGAAGTTCCTCCAGCTCCCCCTCCCTGCTCCCACCACTGTTCACACTGCTGGCTCTGTTGGGACAGAAAGAGAAGCAGAATACATGTCTGCGATCCTCACAGAAATCCACGGTCCACCGAGCCTCCCTGAATAAATGCTGGGTCTACTTCTATACCTGTCTGTGTCTCTCTTGAGCTAATGTGTCTATACTGCACATTGCACACTCTCTCATTCAGCCAAAACCCCAATGTCTAACCTGTTCTCCACAGAAGGCATGACAGCTACACATTTACTCTACATCCCAGCTGAATGGACTACTGGCAACACATCCAGTCACCTTAGTAAGGGATGGAGTTTCGAGGAGGAACGCAACAGCCATGTGTCTCTGCAAATGAAGGAAAAAGAGACATGCAGGTAGGTCACCCCAGGATCCCTCTATGGAACTCATACAACAGATGTGGCACAAGCATAAGCTTGTCTCAAGAAACAAACAGGATATTTTTCTGCAGCACATACCACAGAAGTTTATGTTTCTGATCTTTTCTGTAATCTTGCTTTTTTTCCCAAACAGCATGCTGCCATGGGATTACAGCTATGAAACACCCACTTCTTTCTGCCCTGTGGGCAGCAGGCTATACCAAGCAATATATCAAGCGTTATTCTCTTTTTAAGACTCCCCAGCTAGCTCCACACTTCAGGACGCACTGTTATGGCAGCCAACCACACTTAATCTTATTTAGAAATTAAATTAACTGCTATTGTAAGTGTCACTGTTCTTTGAACACCTTTTTGTGTAACCGTATCAGGAAAAGCACTAATAAAAATAGGCACTATAAAAATTATAAAATAAGTAAGGAAAGGGGAAGTTTGGAGTTCTACCAAAGTATGATGAAAGGGATTATGTGTAATAATCCATCTTCGCCCAACTAGAAAAAAATTAATATTTCAAAATTCATATAGGTACAGCTGTGCGAGTATTTTGACCAGTAGGGGGTAGAATCTACATCTCATGAATTACAAATGTACAGGTCATCACAGGTAGCTTCATGATAATGCAACATGACAGGAGCACAACAATTTCATAGCTATGTAAGACTTGGCACATGGAGGAGAAGGATGATTGTCCTCAGGGCATCTGTCAGTGGAGCTGTATGGGAAAGCGGAAGTGTCTGGAATTTCAGTTTGCTGCTTGGAGTAGGAATTGTGTACCATAAGTCTATACTTACGCAAGCAGATTCCCAGGAGCAGACATAGATCTCATCCTTCTCCCGAGGTTCTTGTAGGGGTTGCTGAAAGAACGCTTCCTCAGCATGGCTTTGACCAAGATCTGTATGGAAAAGAATCTGCATGATCTGGTAGAAGCAGAGAAAATTTCAGGGAGACCAGAGTAAAAGTCACACACAGGGGAATGGCAATCAGGAAGCATTCTCCATAACTTTTGATAAAACTAAAAAGTCATTTTCAATGTATGGTATAATGACGATGACTATCATCATCATTCCAGTCATATCATTAGATAAACTTGCAATTGATAAAAATAACTTACTGCCTGATTCTCTACAATAATTAACTTCCAGTGCTAATGTTAGTGTTTTATTGAGACAGTTCACACTTGTAACTTATGCCAGAGGTAAAGCTGCATTGTTGTCCCACCATAGCAGACAGGCTGGGGATGAGCTTCACAGAGTTTTGCACCTCCTCCTCGGTCACCTCCACAATGGTGCAGTGCTCCTCCTCCAGTGGGAGGGGATCTGTTTCATTTCTGGTCACCCATGGGTGCAGCTACCAGGAGAGAATACAAAATTACATTATATGGATAGTGTGGTGGATTATAGAATATTGTCAATGGGAACATGTTATAACTTTGACATCTATGACATACTGTGCTAATGTGTCATTGAGGGTTGGGCGAAGTGCGATATTAATACCAACATTGCATGATATGCATATGCAGTTCTCACATTGCAAGGACTGCAACATTACATATATAGAGATGATGTTGATCAAAAGCATGTGATTTATTGGCAGAACTAGTGGCATCAGCACCACCTTATTCAATGCACTCTAGTTGTAGATAATAAATTGTATTTGGCTTTAGCTTATTTTGGGTAAAAACTCCTTGTTTGCTTTATAAATATAAGAATACTTCTAGCAAAAAATCCATTATCGTGCAGCCCTGTTGTCATTGGCTATCATAGTATGGAGGAATTATTTGCCTTTAAATTAATACCTTCAAAAACAATTATTACACAGGTCTACAAAAAAAATCAGGTGCCAAGGTTTTTTGAATGGATTTAGGATATTTTAAGGGTGCTGAATTCAAAAATCCCATTACTTTTGCTGAATTGGTTCTAGTTTTTAAGATAATGGATATCCATGAAAGTAATGCATTCCCCCAATGTGACTTGTGTGTGATAACAAATGCAATAGCTTTTGGTCTGTCTTTTGACTGTTTAACAGTGTCTTAGGTAATGAAATGAATGATAAAGCATTGAAGGAAAGTCTGAAAATAAAATTAGAGTTAAGTTCACATGTGCATGTTTGCATGTTCATTTATTACTGTTGTTACTGTGGTGGTGAATATTTACCCAGATCAAATCTGCCAAGTCCTTCCAAAGGAAGGGCATCATGGGAACACTTGTCTATTATTTAGCCAGAAATGGTTGAAATGCTGGTGATAGGGCCATGTAAAAATATAGTTTGGCCAGAAGAAGGGGATCCATTCGGGCTTCACAAATACAGTCAAAAGAAGATGTCCCTGGGTTTTAAACCTTTTTTGACTTCACCAGGTCCACATATTTCACAAAAGAGGGTCAGACTTCCAATGCTTGTTCGACAGTTGGCAAATTTTCGAGCCACTGATGGCCACAGAAAGGTAGAGGGAATCTTGAGGATGATGTTGCTGCTGTAAAGTCCTCTCTTCTGGCTGGTGCAGAGTGGAAAAGAAAATGTAGTGCTTTGAGCACTTTCTCCACCATACACACTTCAAAACCAGTCTTGAATGAGTTGTGAAGGGAATGTAGGCCACAACTTCCTACAATTACTGACTGTGTCCCAGCAAATTGCTCACCACAATGTGAATGTCATCATTGGATGTATAAGAGTGATGTCGGCTAACTGATTGCAAAGCCCATATCGCTTCTGATTTCAGTGTGTCGGTTGAGGAGAATGTACTGAAGGCATTGCTTGTTGTGGAATTCGGGAAAAAATGCCAAAGCAGGTATAGACCTGTAGAGGTTGTATTTGCAGGACTGTAAAACAACTGAATGGGGACCGTTGTTGTCCGACTGTCGACAAAACACTTGTGCTTCTCTCCTCTGATATGCGAGTCAATAGCTTTAGTGCCCATTGTTGCCAGTTTGATGACTTTTTTAGAAAGGTTGCATTGCACTTGGTATACATTAGTCATCTTTTTCAACCAGCCACGGTACTTTTTTTGAAGCATTGACATTAATAACAATTAATAACTAATTAATATTGTATTAATTAATCAAATCATCCATAACTTTTTCTTGTCACTGTTAGATATTTTTAATTTCTTTTTTGTATGATGTTAGACTGTTTTCTTACTAGTTGTAACTAAAATAAAAATATTGTTGCAAAATCTGTTGCTTTACAAAGGTGTTGCGTTAATTAATTAATTAATTAATTAATTAACTCTTAAATATCTCAGAAACTAGAGCCAATCTGGCAAAACCAGTCATATTCTTAAACAGCACCATAAACTTAATATAAAACAGTTCAAACATCGTTGGCACCAAAATCACTATATACCAGTGTAATCAACCGGATAATTTAAATGAAGATTTCATTGTTTCTTTGACCTTTTTAAATAAATAACTACAGGTGTGCTTATGGATAGTTCTGCAATACAACTTTGATGGCTCTAAATGTCCATCCCACGTGCAGACATTTAATAATCAGTCAGTTCTAGACAATACACAACAAAATGTTATATATTGGATCTCATGCAGAAATATGAACCCTGTCAGACCTTGATTTCAGGAACTATAATCCTCATATTTGGGTCCTTATCAAGCATCCTTAATATCAACCCCTTGAGACTGCCACTGATAACTGGCCTGGAAAAAAAGAACAATTTCAGGTTATGTGCCACCATCAAAAAAGACAGGAGGTGACAAAACCAAACTGCTCCAAATCCCGGATTAAGGGTCATATGGAGTAACTGTAGTTTTGGAGAACATCCTATAAGCATAAGAACTTGTGTTCCAGATGTGTCCAGTAGCTTACATGTCTGGGAAACCCACAGGCTTGGTCCTAATCTGATTGTGCAGGGCCAGAATGTTCTCATCTATAAACGGGCACTGCAGACACAAGGGGATACAGAAATATCCTGTTAGAGTGGTAGGAGCGCTTGAAATCAGTGGTATTAGTGCTTGAAATTTAATCAAAGGACTGAAAAACTGAGCCAATTAGAGCTGTGCAGTCAAGCTGCACTCCCTCTATAATGAAATGGGTAATCTGTTACCAGTGACTTGCCTTCCCAAACACAAAGCAGTACAGAGTTATTCCCAGAGCCCATACATCAAGAGCCTGGGGGAAAAGAAAAAAGGAAAACTATGCAGTTCATGTAAAAATGCCATTTTGGTCATGGTTAATGACTACAGTACCATACAATGATGTTTACAAGGGCTTTTTTTCAATATTACAGTTTTCTTAACCATTAGTACAACGTACTACCATGGTACTTACATACCATTATTTAGGATTTGTTTTTTTTCCTCAGATTGTGTACAATTTGAATTTGTGAATCATCTAGCATAATATTCTATAAGAAACACTATACACTTTGTAAGGGATTAATATACATTACCATATGTAGAATTTTCAGTACAAATGTACCTTGTACTATACGATAGGTTAAGTTAAATTAATACTGCTCAAGTGTTACTGCTTAACTAGATTTTTAATGCAACCAGCGCAAGAAAGAGTGATGATTGTGGCTTTAGCAGTGACATATCAGAGACCCTTGTGGCTCGCACCTTCCCACTGAAGTTCTGCACATGGTCAGTCAGCATCTCTGGGGCCATGAAGGTTGGTGTCCCTGCTGTGCTGGACAGCCGTGCATCACTGCCCTCAAATTCATTACTGACCCCAAAATCTGCAATCTTCACATGCCCATCATCCCCAAGAAGCAGGTTGGAGGGTTTTATGTCCCGGTGAATGATCTTCTGAAAGTGTACTGTGATTGACATGAATGAAGTGGGCAAAATGTTAGCACAGTGCCACTTGCATGGAAACAATCATTACCTGCTCAACAGGAGCATCATTAGATATTCATGAAAAGGGTGCTATACCTTTACTGGGGGGGTTCAACTAATTTTTGTATATTTATTGGGGGGTTGGGGGGGCTAAAGATTTATTTTAAGCCCCCCAAAAGAGCCCTAGTGACACCCCCTGTTGCTGAAAATACATTTATCAAATTCACGGCATGGGGTAAATTGAGTTGAGGCAAAACACTCAAAACATTATATCACATAAAAAGACAGGAACCTGAAAAGAATGACAGAACAGTGTTATAAATGATAAATAGCTAATAAATGAAAAATCACAATAATTGTGACTGTCAGGGTTGGTGCCCATCCTATGTGCTTTTTCTCCATTTAGCCAGCAGGTGTCGCTGGCCATCCTGTTCCCTCCTCTGTCTTCATCTTAAGTCTCTAGTGTCTTTCCCAGCTCTCCACCTAGCTCTGTGTGTTGAGTGTGAGGCCTCAGAGGCTGAACCCCTCCGGTCATGGGTTTGAGCAGGTCAGCCTCACCTGTTTTTTGTATTGATTGGTTTTCTGTTTTCCTTGTGCCCAACATTGTTTTTTGTCCTTGTTTAAGTTTACACTGCTTGTGCCCTGTTTAATTCTGGTTCTACTTTTACATTTCTCCCCAGTTATTTTTCCTAGTGTCATAATTCCAAATGTTTGGTTAATGTTCCCTAGTTTCCTCTGTTTATTAATCATAATGTATTCCAACTGTTTCTTGTTACCCTCTGCCTTCCTTATTGGTCAATTTGGTCATAGTCCACACCTGCCCTTTGTTAGTCCTTGTTGTCTACATTACAGTGTGTTTGTAAATGTTACTGTGGCACTCTACTAATTGCCCAGTCCTTTCCCTGTGTTTGCTTAGTTGTGTTTATTCCATGTTCTTGCATTTTTTTTCCATCTTAACCCCTGCTGTCATTGAGCCGCTCTGTGGATCGCCACCTCTTTTCCTGCCCGCGCCATGACAGCGGCAGTTTAACTTGAAAAAAGACCTGAAGTTTACTGCTGGATGCGGCGATCAGAAGGTTGCTGATTATAAAATTTAGATAACAGATCAGACAGACACATAGCTATAAATAGATACTGTAGTTTTTTAAAGATAAATTTAGGGATTCTGTGAAGTGAAAGATGGAGGATTCCCATTTCCTTCTCCATTTCTTGGTTTTGGTATCGCGTCCTCTCATTCCATTTGAAACACTTTAATTTCAAATTTCAGTTTAATATTTCAAGCTTCCGTCTTACTTAAAACATACTTAAAGTTTTCCTTTTGTACTCACTGCTTGGGTTTTTTAACCAGGATGCATAGATATGTTTTGGGGCAATAATGAACGCCTTTTCATTGTAACAACAAACAAACGAGGAAGAATAGAATAGCAAAAAAACACAAATAAAATGAAACATGTGGTAAACTGATGCAGTAGCTGGCTGTTTCTGCTGCGTGCATTCCGTGTGTCCCTATGCGTGTGGGTGCAGCTGTGTGCTGTTTTCTTGCAGATGGAAAATGAATGCAAATATCGCATATCTGTTACCGTAACATATAAACAAAATCAAAACATGTTATAGGAGAGCGTATTGTACATATAGGACCCATTTGTTTACCTTATGACTGCACCCTAATTTCAGCTGTCTTTTTAGATAAATTATGCAATTCAGTAGGGCAGCTGTCATGACCTGCTCGTCCGACCCTCGTGTGTGCCATGCCCCCTCATCAGCCCTGTGTGGAATCCCCGTGTTCATCAGCTGTTTTGAGTTGTCCTGATTAGTTTCATGTATTTAAGTCCGCGTTTCAGTTTGTTTCCCCAGTCCGGTCATTGATGTGCGTCCTGGTGTGCTCTGTGCGTCTCACAATAAACCTGTATACCCTGGATTTGCACCTTCCTGCCTCGTCGCTCACCATATCATGACAGAAGTCATGATTAGTCGACATAGTCGATGGCATTGATGTTGAAAATGCGTCAACATCAGCATTTTATATCGACGCATCATTTTTAAAAATCATTATTTTAATGAAATTACCATTATGATTTCTAAAATGCTTCAGTTCATTATAACAAATATTGTCCTTTAATATCACTATATAATTATGGGAGTAGTTTAAATTATCACAAAACAAATAGGTGGTTTGATGGCACACTACAGGGCCACTAGTACTCTGCACGTGCGCCTGAAGAGAAAACGCACAGGTACTATTCTGTACCAGCAGAATAAGCAAAACAAGCACAAGTTATCTATTCATGTTTATTAAATTACCGTTAGTATGGTGAGTTTTTTAATATCGTTTGTCCTTGTGGCTGCAAAATGCACCCAATATTAAAGTCATAAAGTTGTCTGCCTGCTACCTTAGAATCTTCATTCATCGTCTTCGAGAAAACGTTGAGGCTAAAATCTAACTAAAACAAAAAACTGGGCACTAAATAAAAGAAAATGATTTGTCATTTAAAATAAAAATGAATTTAACAAACATAAGGATACACCGAATTTACAAAGATTACTAACTCTCATTTATCGTTTAGGCATACTACTAATTTGCTTATGGACAGAGGCGGACATTTCAGGGCCAGAAAGTAAAATTCCAAACCAGCATTTTGTTTCAACCAACCAGTTGAACATAAAGAGTCACAGTCACAGAGTATGCAACTAGTTGGTTGAAACAAAATCCTGGTTTGGATTTTTACTTTCTGGATCTGAAATGTCCACCTCTGCTTATGGAATTGTGGGTGAAAACAATGTCCTACAGTAATAGTGCCGAAAAGCCAGCATCCATCATCTAAGGCCCTGCAATAACATACAGTGTGTTGTTGTTAAAATAAAATGAACTTAGATTAAACCATCTTTTCGATTTTCTGGAGGAAAATAACTCATTTCAATTAATCGACCAATCATTAAAATAGTCGATAGATTAATCCATGAAAAATAATCGTTAGTGGCAGCCCTACAATTCAGCAACCACATCTCAATGGCAGCCTGAATTCTGTGTCAACTTCTCAGTCACATCACCCTATTGAAGTGGTGTGTGGCTGACTGGTGTGTATTTGCTAGTGATTGGAAGGTTGCTAGTTCAAATCCTGTTGGGCCCTTGAGCAAGGCTCTTAACCACAATTGCTCCAGATAAAGAACCTACTTTTGCAACTACACCAATTTAGAGCACAATCCCCATCATGGACTAGTGTAGTTAACTTCAGTGTAGTTAACTTTTCTTCAGTTGGTAATACTGCTATTAAGAATGATACATATTACAGCTCAAATTATTGCCTGTTATAGCTGCTCTTAATTGGATGGACCCAGGGACACTCACAGTACTCAATGCCCAGGACAACATCTCTGAAGTATAAAAGAGCTTCCTCCTCACTCAGTGGGCTGTCTGTTGGTACTTCTGTTACAGGCCTAAGTGAAGTTAGAGGGTCAAGCAGAGACAAGGCAGAAAAAAGACAGAGACATCAGAGCTGTTTAGCAGTCACACCTCTTCCTATCATTCCACTGCTGCCAGATTTATCTCAGCAATTTCCTCTTCATGGCCAAAAGCTACTTTGAAATAGGGCAGCAGAATTAATTTAATATTAATTTCAGTTACAATTTTAACTTCCAAGAATGATCAAAACAAAAATAAACAAGATAAAGTAATGATTGTGCCACATTTAGTTTTGCAATGATGATCCTGTTTTCTCCTGTTTTGTGTTATAAATCCAGAGCCCCTTGTTATTTGTTTCTCAGTTGAATTATAGTCAAGGAAATCCACTCTTAAAAAGACAAGGTTTTTTGCAAGTTCAATACATGCATAATAATTCTAATGATTTTTGCCAAAACAAAGCAGCCCTACTTTTAAGTATATATGTGTATATGTACACAACGCAATTGCACTGCACAATTGCGTTTAT
>JAABNX020000042.1:16602186-16614995 GCA_015163995.2 Mormyrus lacerda | reverse complement strand
ATATAGCATGTATTCATTTGTATGTGTGTGTATGGGTATCTTCATCTGTTTATCAGGCCTCAAGAAAGGGAAACAAGGAATGCAGAGATGGAAGAATGAACACAGTTTGACTCACATGCAATAGCTGGACAGTATGCAGATCGAGTCTTAGGAGGAGATGCATGGTTCCAGCCTACAGGACGCAGGAAACTTTGATGCACCTCAAACAAGGGCAGCCTGAGCGATGTCTCAGCCAGAGGGATTAGTCTTTAACCCTCTGAGACTTCACTGACAGAAGGTAATGGTCACTGTGGATGAGTGTGGCACCACACCTGGCAGCCATGCAGAGTAAGGTAGGCTGTTTTTTTCCTTTAACAGAAGCACTGAAAATCTAATCCCAATAATTTATTTTTAGAAATGGGGCAACAAGAGGACATGCTGGTCTGGATGCGTGTGTCTGACAGCGCTTATCCCTAAATCTCTTAAAGCTTTACACGGCTAAAACATTATATAACCTTGTGAGAGCTAGTAGCAACATCCCATTGGAAAACGAGTAAAAACAAGTCAGGCAAGAGTCAGGCAAGAGTGAAATAACTGAGACAGGACACTAGTTTGTCACTGATAAATATCAGAAAATCAGAAAGACTATATGAATTACATTTATTTGTCTTTATTTGGTATATAGGCCATAAGGATTTGGTTAATTTTTAAAATAGAGGTTTGATGGCAGCTGTTTCTATATATTGCAATCAGAAACAAAAAAGATGTGAGATTCATGCAAAGCTCAAGCATACAGCTATATACTATCCTATACGTAATGCAGATTATGAAGCACATAAGGTCCAGCTATTCTGCCACTTCAGTTCACACTAACTTCTCTGAATTCGTCATATATGGACCGCCCATATAGCGTTAATATACATATATATATATATATATATATATAGCGTTAATATATGTGAATTGTCTACGAGATTATGTCTCCGGTCAAATGGTAAACTCCGGAGAGCATTCTTCAGTGTTTTACATTGGATGTAGGCTTATTAAGTTTATTGAGAATCCTAATACTTTCATATACTTTTCGTAGTAAACTGTCTCCACTCCTTTCCAAATCTTCGTAAAATTATTATATTTTCTCCGATTCACATATTACACCAGGCTGATATCAGAGCGGTGAGGACATTTTGCACTGCTCGGTCAGTTACAAGTAGTTAGGGGAGGGCAGATAACTGCAGAGCCAAACGAACTTGGGTGAAGGCGAAGACTATCACTACAGAACTGAACGATATAGCGATATTAGTCACCTTTGCGCTGTTATGCGTCTGAGAGATTTAAAACTGAGAACCCCCACCATCGAAAGTTTTGTTTTGTGTTAAATGCATATATACTGATATCGCATTAAAAAATCGTATCTCAAACCCTCTTCTCTTCTCATTTGATTTGAGCTCTTTGTAAATCTTGGGTCAGACATTTAGGATAAGATGGCTATTTGCTTTATAAAGGTTGCTGACCTCTGATCTATACTTAGTTATTTGACTAAGTAATATGTAATATTTATTAGGTGAACATACCGACCTGTTATTGGGCTTGAGTTTTTCTTAAGTGATGAAGGGTTTCTGATGACCTTTGGACAATCTTTGTTGTTGTTTATTGTTGGTAATTGATTTCCAATAATAAATGCATACATTTGCATAAAGCAATCATGCCTTGCCAACTCTAACATTGATAAGAAAATTAACACCTGAAAAAATTCCTTAATGGTAAATGTTGAATAAATTCATGATTTAATTTGGCACTTCTGGACAGTTGTGTGGCTAATCATGATTAAATATTTTAATCAATTGACAGCCCTACTGAAAATACAAGAACTCTCACTCTAACTCAATGTTTTATTCGTTATTAAAAAAAAAAACAACCTTTTGGAAATTGGATTTGAATACATTGCATATTAATTAGGAAAATTTCCACTACCATTAAAAAAATCGAATAGAGAAATCTTACAAAATAAATGATCAAACCCATTTCAATTACCTGAAATGTAATATACAACTAACATTTTCAATTTCTAAAGCTCTTGCGCTTTAAAGGCAATGTATATGGATTAATGTAACATTTATTCTGTCTTCCCAGCACAACTGGATTACAAATAACTTTTCTGAATTAAAGAAGTTGTCAGAGCACCATTAAGGTAAGCAACTGTTGATAAAAAAAAACACTGAAATACTCACCTGATAATACTAACATTTTTAAATTTGACCTCCTACCTACTGCCTCTCTTTAAAGCCTATTCGCACCTAAGTTTGTCTTCATAATGTGCACATTACGTGGGTCTTGTCCATCCTTGATTTGTTTGCAGCCTTAGTATTTTTATATGTAATGTTTTTCATATTTCAGTTTTTTTCTGAATTTCATTTTCAGTTTTTGTTTCATTCTACAATCTACTCGTAACACATTTAATAATACACATAATAGTCAATTCTACATTTTGTTCTGAGAATCATGTTAACCAACTTATCATAAAGTGCCTTTTCATAGGCACATACAATTATAATTAAAGGCTGGAAAACACAGCACAGTAGTTGATATTCTATAGCAACCCCATAAACATTAATAAACATTTACATTATTTAGTTCACATGCAGCATTTTGCTGCTGGGCGATAAGTACAGATGAATACCTTTATTGTACAGGCTGACTCACAAATTTAAGAGCATTGGTAATATTTTCCTATATGGATAACAAAAGAGCAATAGACAACAGCCATGATGTTCTGTGCCAAGAGGACTGGTCTTCTGAGAATAAATGTCCCACATGCTTTTGTTATACCTGGAAAACGGAGGACAGCACTGCCCCCTGCTGAACAAAACCAGAATGAAATAGCTTGTGATTAACTGCTACTTATTTTTATGCACCCAATGACAGTAGAACCTAATGATGTCATTTATATAGTCCGTAATTCATAACGTTGACTGATCGTTCTGGAAACAGTGTTGTGGTTAATGGTCTAAAATCTCTGCTACAGATGTTACCAAAAATACATTATATGTAACAGAATCCAAAACTACAATAAATACATCTGCAAATATTCTGCTGCAACAAAGCTAAATATGAACCTACACCCATCTGGCAAATTACAAAGGGTGCATTATCCCTTTAAGACATCACAATTATGGCAAAAAAAAATCTTGAAATGATAAATTTACCTTTAAATGCAACTTGGTCAATCTTCCACTGAATATCTAACATCCTACAGTACGTAAACAATGTCCTATTCCACAAAAACATTTCACTGCTGGAAAAAAATGAATCCATTCATGTCACAGAACATCAATTCATCCGTCCAATCAGTAAAGGCATGCAAAGTTTAGAAATGGATTTCATCCAATAGGCAAATTATAACATTCTCATAGCAGTAGCTTTTGCTGTATCCATCCATCCATCCATCCATCCACCCATCCTACTTATCATGGTTGTGATGATAACACAAGCTAACAAAAATGATTGAATTTACAGAAATTATATTTTGGAAGAACTTACTACAGAGGGGGCTGATTTCCATTAGCATGAAAAATATACATTACTTTTGTTTTGCACATTATGCATGAAACCTGTAGCAGTCCATCCAAAAGGAAAAAAAAACTGCAAATACTTCTAAACACCAACACATACTTATATTGTTGTGGTAACTTAACCCAGAAATGTGAAAGCAAATCAAAGAGGAAACTCGTGCTTCATGACGCCCAAATGGGCACCAGTGAAAACAACACTGTATATCAGGTATCCCAAACCTAGTTTTATGGCACAGATACAGGGGAAAAGTGCACCATTTGCTTAGGAAATTTGTGTGTGTGTTTGTATTATTGCTACACCAAATGGCCATTTAAACATACCAGCTCATTCTAATTGGAGCACAAATCGTAGAAAAAGTTATGGGACAGTGTGCCTAGCAATGGCCACTGTTGATTTATTTACCCTGAAGTTATGTTAATTACAATGCATTTACCAAGCAAAGAGAGGCACTTTTGGGGGGAGGGAACATTAGTAAAAATAAATCTGAAGAAAAGGAAATGAGAACAGGAGCATGCAACACGGCATGAGCAGGCCATCTGAAGCACCCGGACCTGACAGCATGCCATGTTGAAGCCACCAAGCCAATCAGGTGCAGCTAAGCACTGCCAAGGAATCATCACGTTCCCTCTTTTTTATATGGTTTAAGGAAGCCAGCAGCAGAGGATTACACGCAAAAATGCTTCAAAGTGGGTTACCAATCATTTCATTTCCAACATTTATGATAATAAGAAAAGGGTACACATGCAAAAATCAGGATGACCGAGATCATAATTTCAGAGCCAGTCAGTCTGGCATATTATTAGTCGCTAATGAGAGCCATAACCAATTTTTCTGTTATAATCCTATTACAAGGCTTATGTTCAAAACAACACATAAAAATCACACTGATGCAACTGGATTATGGAGGGTGAGGGAAAGGGCACCAAAATCCACCAAATTGTGCGACGCCCATGTGATGACTACAGAAGTGCTGTTTATTTGGTACTAGATGTTCCTGTGTGACTATGAACAGTTCATATATAACATTTTATATCAGTGCTATGTACAGGTGTTTCCCATTCTTCCTGAAAATTGAAGTAAATCGCTGGACTTCAGAAACTGTGTCTTTCTTTTTTTCCACTTGCTTTTAAGTTGGCACTTGTTGTGCATTTCAGTCAGAGTTTGTGTCATTGTGGCAATGTGTTCTATCACAGCCTGTTTGCCAGCCTGGGTCAGCCATAGCTGACTAGGGCAAGTCTGGCAATAAGTGGGGAGAGTCCATCAAGGTAGTGCCACGCTGCTTGTCAATCGGAGACCTGGAAAGAAGAAAAAAAAAAAAAAAGTTACTCTCCACTAGGTATACTACAAATAAAGCAAACTACTGCATCTTACTAGAGAAATACACACTCAACATTGCTTTTAAATCTGTCCAAAATAGCACCACAAAATGAATGTGAACAACATATGGAAAGCTTTAGCTTGTTGGGAATGGAGGTGGGGTGGTTAAGTAATGAATGGTACATTCAACTAAATTAATTAAAGTGAAATTTCATTACGTGGTGATATATCACATTACTCTTATAAAACAAGGTATATTAACTCCAATTTTTTCAAACCAAAGTGAGTGAACAATAAAGTAATGACTACTGTACATACAGAGCTGGATCCTTCCTATCCTGGGCTGCCAGCAGACAAGGCAATAGTGCTACACATTGTTTACTTGCGTAGGCAATGATGTCAACCAAAGAGTGAATTTTTTGACATACAGTGAATTAGATCATGTACCACTGGAATATTTTTTGCAACAAAAACTGAATAAAATAGAAAACCTCACTATGTTACTGCCCTAAATACTAACTAGTATTCTGCATTTAATCTGTTGGAATTATAAAAAAAATGCTAAGGGAAAGTAATATAACAATTAATGCTTATAGCTCTTACCCTGAAAACTGAAGCTACTAGGTGTTGAACAAACGTCAGTCGAAAGCAGTCTCTTGACTTTTTCTTACACAACGGGCAACTTTCCTTTTGAATTCACCATGTCTGTCTTCCCTCCACTCTTTCTGCCAGGGTTGAAATGCAGAGTTCATCAAAATTTAAGAAAAATTCAAACTAGAACACACTATAAAGTCAATGTAAAAAATTAACCGGGTGATTGTTATTTGCTAAACTATTTTTTAGCAAACCATTCGATATAATGTTACAAATGTATGTGTTGTAGGGATAGCACATTCATTTTACAACTGTTCTCCTTCATGTATAAGAATACATCAAAAGATAACTATCATCAGAAATTAAGTCTTAATGGTGTTTATTAAAAGAAAGAATTCCCTATTGGACTAGGAGTCTTGAATTTATATTTATACAGGGTAATGTCATAGAACAATTTACATAACAAGGTAAATAGGTAAGCAAACATTTATGTGGTAGGGAAGGGTGAAAATGGAACATGGGAAAAACATCTGACGGCATGGGCCACTGGAAAACTGAGTTTCTAACACTGAACTATTTACTAGATTGACGAAGATATAGCGAAGTGGATCCAAAGTACTTACTGCCGCATCTACATTAGCAGGGGAGTCACCGTTAGGATCCGCCAGCATGGAGATCACGCTGATCATGATGGTCTCTACAGTGTGGATGGGAAGCCAGCGCTCCTCCGGCTTCTCGTACCCGTACTTGTCCTCCCCAGGCTCGTGCAAAATAGAAATACACACATCACCATTCTTGTCCACTGGAAATGGGACACAGACAAAAAATAATTAGGTTTGCAACTGAATGCGAGGAGGAAGAAAAAATAAAATAAAAATCAGACCAAAAGCTAAGTGCACTCACCATTAGGATGCCAAATATCAGTGACAAATTTCATTTTAGGTGGACGAAGTGGATAATCTTTTGGAAATGTGAGATGAGCTTTAAACACACCACCTTCGCTGTGAGTAGAAAAGGAAAAATATTCAATGTAGCAAAATTCATAGCACAGGTACACTGTACTGTCTCATTTTTAGAAACAAGACATTTCATACTTAATCATCACTTCTGTATTCCATTTGTGACCAATAAACCCCAAATATACCTGATTTTCAAAAAAAAAAAAAAAAAAAGAGAGAAATAAGTACCTTACTCAATGCATAAAAATTCTCATACTTACTAAAGTGTGTCTGGTGGGCCAATGATTAGAACTTCCCACTGATAAAGATCATTATCATCTATTAATCCTGCAGAGAAGCCTTCCACTGGATTTTTATTCAACTCTGAAATCAACAGGAAAACACATTAAAATTACACACTGTGAGTGATAACCGTTTTAGTTTGTGATTAATTTAACATAAGGGTTTCCAGAGAAAACAAAGAAAAAATTGAATTCTCCGATGAACTTTTAGCAATTGCTGAAAAATGCGAGGTAGAGCATCTCTTGAAACCAACAGAGATCATCAGACTGGAAATCTGCCCCCCAGATACTTATCAGGAATGCTTATCAAGATATCATTAAATGTTAACAAATAAGTAGGTACAACGTAGGCTATCCATAAATTTAGACATGCGCAGTCAAACCAGGCCTTCAATGCTATTGAACCGAATGATCGAGTGAACCAGTGAGCAGAACACACACAGGATGTGCACAAAGCAGCTTTCTGGACTTGCCGTCCTATTTTAATATCACATTGTAGATAAGCCACATCACACTGAAAAGGCAACATGTATAATAGACGTGGGGGCTGATTTTCTGAGCCGATCAGTGTTTAAACCATGTCAAGGGATCTTCTCTGTAATGCAGCTTTAGCTGGCTTGCAGACAAAAGGAAAAAACAAAGAGGGGGCAACAGCTACCCCGAAGTGGCGAAGTGCCGACACCGAAACCAGAAGCCATAAAGCTGCCTAGCTTGCGGCTAATGTGTTAACTAGCCCAGCTACACGTCTTAACAATTCAGTTCACATCATGTCAACACGCAACAGTTACTCAGCTCGTACAACAGCCACGCACAAATAAACCTACTGCCAAAGGTACCGACGACGGAAGGAAAGAAAGCTGCTTTAGGGCTGTTAGCTAACCGAGTAGTTATAGTGAAGAACTCCAACGTAAACTATTTACGTAAGCTAACTAGCTACATTGTTGGAAAAAATTTTTCCCAAACACACGGCTACTTTCTAATGTAAAGCAACATAACGAGCCTCAATGCACTGCGGTTTGCTCCAGCTGATTAGCTACCAATGCACACAAAACTAGTTCACCTAACTAATGTAGCCGTCTACAATAGTAAACAAATGCGTTTTGTTAGGGGCTAGCTAGTTAGCACCTATTTTTTTTAATTTACCTGCTAGCTGTCGTCTGAGTAGTAAGGCTGACTGTAACTCCGTCATGGTTTTTGTACTTTTATAACACCGAAATGGCGAATGTACTCTAGTAGCAGGCTAAGACACAACAGATAAATAAATAAAATAGCAAGAGCCTACGTCCGTCTTTTCCTCAGTTTTACTCTACTGTACTGCTACTTGCGCATGCGCAGAGCCGCCAAACGCGAACTCGCTACTTTCGAGGGCATCAAAATTGCGCATTGCTGGTCGAGAAGTCGGGCAACTGATTTGTTTCAACTGGCTTGATATGCAGTATTACCTTTTATACAGAGCAGCAGTGTACACTTATACAGTCTCACTGTTCATGAGGATTATGCAGCTCTTATGGTTTCAATGTTAGCGTTCTGGCCAAAACCCTTCCTGTGTAAACCCCCACTGGCCGATTAAGCCTATCAAGAAGTAATTATGCCTATTATCATAGAGAGCATAATGCATAAGGATGGGGTTCACTACTGGGTACATATACATACATACCAATGGCAGCTGCTGACTAAAGTTTGAGCCCCCTCCAATATAATTTCAGACCTGACCTGTATCATAAATATTTTCCATTAGTTGATACAAATGTACTCCCATTAAACCTGTTTAATAATAATCAATACTTTATTGATCCCCATGGGGAAATTGTCTTTACGCCTCCCTCAACTTGCTCTTTTTTGTAGAATAACTTGTCCGCGAAGGTCAGCCACCCGTAGCGGAGCCCAGGAAGCTGGGGGTTAAGGGCCTTGCTCAAGGACCCGCAGACGTGCTGAGGCTGGGTTTGAACCGGCGACCTTCTGATTACAGGCACACAGCCTTCAACTATTAACCTGGTCACCTGATGCTTAGGAAGTGATGCTGACAAAATTTTTCTTTACCATTTTTTTTGAGGGCATCATATTCTTGTCAGAGGCAGACATTCAGCTAGCAAGCGCGATCATGGTAGGTGTAGGTCTATGTAGTTGTGTTGTTCCTACAGTGAAACATGGAGATGGATCGATGATGGGGGAGGAAGAGCTGGAGCTGTAGTCCAATTTAAATGAATCATGCAAAAAGAAAATTATCAATCAATTCTTCAACATCACACAATTCCTACTGCTTTACATATCATTGGACAAAAAATTCTTGAACAGGATAATGATCCCAAGCATTCTACAAAATAGTGCCAATATTATATCCAATCCAAAGAAATGAAAAAAGTTTTAAGAATTATGTCTTGGCATCCCCAGCCTGCAGATCTTTCTCCCATTCAGCTGGTATGGGATGATCAGGACCAAAAAATTTGAAATGAAGATTTTTTTCTTGCAACAAAAGTGTGAAAATGCAGTGTAATGTTTATGAAAAATGTTTGAAAAATATTTTTGAGCCCAAACCTCTGGCCTGTAGAGTGAGTGTGTGTGTATATATAGTTACTTTCAAGCCACCCAATGTGCTTCACAGAACCAATGGAGAACCACTTCAACTACCACGGTGTATCACACATCTAAATGATGTGATGACAGCCATTCTGTACCAGTACGCTCACCACACAGTAGGGAGAGAATTCACCACTTAGATACATGTGCTTTATATCATTTGTTACTTTATAATCACTTTCAGGCCCAGAAAATAAATGGCATTGGTTGTGGCACAAGCACTGCTTGTCACCACTTGTACTTCTCACTGAAGTTTATCTTGCTTGTTTACCTCTGCAGTGGAAACACAAGTAGTGATTGAGGTCAGATAGCAGGAAGCTGTCATGGGCACTGTGCTACAGAAAGTACTTTATCTGGTGTAAATAGGCATACTGTCATGATCAGCCCCGAATGATCCTCCTGTGTGCCATGCCCACCTCGTTACCTCGTGTTCCTGCCCCGAATGTGATCACCTGTGTCCTGTTAATCCCTGACCAGCCTGTGTATTTAGTCCGCGTCTTTCCCCAGTATGTCAGATCTGTCATTGTAGTGTCAATGCTTGTTCGTGGATGTCTGCTCATGTCCATCCGGCTCTGCTCGCCTGCCGAACGTGACACATACATATATCTTTTAGATTTACAAAATCTCTAGTTTTTAAGAAAACAGCAGAAAAAAATCAATTTAAACTGATATGTTGAGATGATGTAAATGCCCTAGTACCTGGTTCAGTGGAACAGATTCCCTTATAGAATCCAGAGAGTGAATAACTTCCTGCAGTACACGGTGCAGTGGTATGTCCTCTCACTACAAGTACAACTAGTGTACCTTATGCTGCACAAATGCTGCTTGACAAAAATCACAACATTCTAGGAGCTCAGCTGCAGAAAAGACGACATTAAAGTAAAGAATGATATATTGCAAGTTTGCAACAGTACAAAGTTTTGCTTGTGCCCTTTGTAGCAGTCTGGGGGTTTCTCCTCTTTCCTCATTGATGATGCCATGTAATGGCACTGTTGTATAAACAAAAAAGTTCATGAAGCATGTCTTCACAACATCCACAGCGGACATTATAGTAGTATAGCGGTTCATCAAATATCAACAATTAAGTGACAGGGCAAATTATCTGCTACCACAAACATGCAACATACCAGTCTGTAAATTATAGTTGTGTAGGTGTGTAATACAAAAAAACAATGCCATGTACTGGGTCTGATGCTGGTTCTACATGTGGAGGTCAAGAACTATGTAGTCTCTCACTGCAACATTAGCATACTGATTTGCTTATTGTTGAATATGAGGTCATATTTCAGGATGAATTACTGGTACCATTGAACGTGAAGAGCTCTGTAAGTGGGAATGCTAGGATCTGAAGAAAAGGGTGATTAAAATGTGAAACTATTCAAAAAGATCAACAATGAAATGCATGTCCTACATGTTACAAATCAGCACAAAGGAACAGTCAACTGAAATTATAAAAAGTCAGTTTGCGAAAGCATTAATCATTTGATGTGGCATGTGACAAAGTAATACTTCATTAGGAAGCCACAATGGCTTTTTAAACTATCATAGCAACTGAAATACTCTTGTGGATTGCTGAAACATGCCTTAAAGGAGATTATATATATATATATATATAGCCATGTTCGCTGTAGCTCACCCTCGTCAATGGCGGGAATGGCGTCAGTGATCCTCTGCTTTAGATTAGTGATGTCCCGTACCTTTGTTTGCAATGTGACTAAAAACTTTGATAACCACTGAGTATATAGAACAAATCTGATTAAGATATCTCATCAATTGCCTTTGTAATACATTTTTGAAATTGTAAAGAGACTTTATAGACACCCTGTATATATAGTGTTTTTTTTTGTTTTTTTTTGCTTATTTACCACTAGTAGGTCTCAAAGTATGGCCCGCAGGTAAATCATTTTGTTTTTGTTCCCACAACAAAAAAAAAATCACAATTTTACAGTACTGTGTTCTACCTGTATAATAACGTTCTGAGGATCTAATTTCTTTGTATTCCACTAATAGTCTGTAAATTCTCATGGTAATACCTGTGAAAGTTAAAAAAAGGTTAAATTGAGGTTACCAAAACAATCTGGATATAATGAAATAATGGAATAATCAAATAATAATGGAAATAGAAATGAAGGATTTTTGATACACTGAATCGTTTCCTCAATAATCATGATGGAATCAAACTGCCTTGGAGCCAATAATTTGATAACATTTGATTGGTATTCTAGAAGTAATTCTTGTTATAGATAAAATGAAACTGATCAAACACTTGCTTCTAAATTAAAAATACTCCCAAACCAGAAAAAACTGGGAGTTTATTTCTAACAGGAGACCAAAATCAAAATACAACCTACTGGCACTTCAGAGCTACTGTACAGGAATAATATTATTTGTATAAGCAGAAGAGGCTTCCTGTAACAGAGAAAAGTTATAAATAAAAAGTTAGCATAAGAAAACATTGGGTATTTTTATAACACACAACAGTGCTACATTGCATCAGTAGCAGTTATAATAATAAACAAATTCAATCCGTTGGTGAAAAATAAATCACACAAATTTATTTATAAAAAATGTACAACTTCAAAATAAAAATCTACATATCTACAACCTTTACACTAAGTTCAGCCCATTCATAGTTACACACCATACTTGGATGCTTAGATGTGCCAGCCAAACTGTACAGAGGTGGCAGGGAGGGTTTCAGTCACTAAATGTATTTTCTGGTGTGGAAAACAAACTAAAGTCATTTCAAGTCAGAAAACTTAGAAGCAAAAATCTTTGCAATTCTTTTTGTTTCCTCTTTCTTCAAAGATGATATATCGGGTCTTGGTCGTGAAGCCCTTCGGGAGGATATTCCTGGTCGAATCGTTTCTGCCTGAAACAAACATTGGTTTTTAATAGAATTGAGAGGCCGTCGCTTCAGCCACTGAAATGAAGGTCTAATACACATTACTTTTACAGACCTCCCCCTGAACATTAAACAGCACTCTTTCCACAGAAAACAGTACATTTCAAATTTCAGATGATCAGCCTGTTGAGCTCTTTTGACGACAACCTCAGATGGAAAAAAAATATGGATTATTAAAGAACAACAAGGTACTTTTCATTTTACCACAAACTATTGGGGTGGGGCTTGCAGTGATATCTTGCTAATTGACCACAACCACCAGCGTTAAGTTGGAAATTACACAGAAGTGCAAGGAAAACTGATAGAAGTAGTGGGAAAATTTGATAGATAAATGATATATGTCATGATCCGCGCCGTCCGATCCTCCCTCCCCTGCGCAGGATACGTCAGGGGCACCCACTGAGGCCCCTCCTGACGCCTGCACACCTGACCAGCCCATCCAGCCTTGTCCCCCGGACCAGCCCGTCCAGCCCTGCCCTCGGCCTAGGGCTCTGACTGTCGTCCCCGAGGAGGTCCCGGACTATGGACCTATAGCTCCTTCCTCTGGACACATTACCTTGTGTTCCTGCCCGATTGTTTTCACCTGTGTCCTGTTAATCCCCGGTTACTAGTGTATATCAGTCCCTG
>JAABNX020000042.1:16581790-16596038 GCA_015163995.2 Mormyrus lacerda | reverse complement strand
CCTTTAAATCAGAGCTAGATAAGATTTTAACAACTCTGAGCTATTAGTTAAGTTCTCCTCAAGCGAGCTTGATGGGCTGAATGGCCTCCTCTCGTTTGTATAGTTCTTATGTTCTTATGTCAGGGAGCTGCTATAGCCAATTCTCTCAAGTCTCTTGGCAAAGCCTCACATGAGTTGGAGGCATGTCCAACGACGCATAGCATTGCATTGCATGGCACTGCATCGCAACAGAGGTGAATACAATCATATTGCAATATTAGCTGATTCATATGTATGGGAAGAAATAAGACTCAATATTATTGACAAATGCATGTAGCAGAATCCATGTGTAACAGATACAAATGTGTTTTACTGCCCACACACAAATATCTCTCAACACGCAAAAATGCAGGATGTTTTGTATGTTCATATTTTTGCGACATATTTTCCGATGTACAACCAGTTTATGAATACTGTAAAGTGTGTTTGTGCATCATGTTGCATGCCTGAACAGAGTGACATATTTTTGAGACTTCAAACTGTTTCGAAGCCTGATCCACGAACACAAAGCTAATGATCTATGCGTAGCTACGGCCTGCAGGATACCGCTAGGTGGCGATAATGTGTCGCCACCTAATGGAGTAGTGCTGGGCAGGATACCCTTTTTAATTTTACATACAGTATAGATTTTTCACATACTGCCACACTGTGGCATAGCAGAAACAACAGCTGTAACACTTCAATTGACAGCAATATTAGGTAATAAAGCTCAAAAAAAACACAGCTCCTTCTAGCATTAAGTACTTCTGTAGGAGAATTCTTACCTTCCAGAGAATATTTCTTCTAGCTGCTCTTGGGATGTACTGATCCTCTGCTCAGGGTAGCGGCTGATGTGTGTGGGGAAGGTGTTGTAAATGGCTGAGGTGCAGTATAATGGTGAGACCTCAGACAGGGCCTGTCACAGAAAAATAAGCCATGTATGTCCGTATACAATACTGCACCAAGTTCTTGCATGCCCCACTAAAACATGTAAAAACATGTTCGTTTCACTGCTCTGCATGGACACTCACAGCCGAGTCTTTCAGGGAATCCTCCTCAGCCAACTGCCTCTGACCTCGCAGATCCTGAACATTCTCCAGGGGTGAGATGGATACCTTCAGCTGTCCCTGGCACTGGCCGCTGAAGTCTGTGATGTTGTACCATCCACACACGGACTGGAAGCCCGCCAGGAGAGGTGAGAGGTCCACAGAAGCGAAACCGATCACCCTCTCCAAATCTGCAGAAAGGCAAGATAAGGCTCACTAGAAAGCACAGTGTGAAACACACCATAGGGAGTGTGATGTTGCTGAATTACCTCCTTTGTGCCAAATTTTGAAGACAAGTGTCTGCTGTGGATCCACCAAAATTTGCTTTAGAAGTCTGCAGTAAGAAGAGAAAAAAAACTGAAAAAATAGATTCTCAATCTGGAGACAAACTGAATTTACTTGCATTGTATTTCTGACAAATCAGGGATCTCACAACACAATTGCAGATACTTTAAAACAGTGGTATTGAAATTGACAGCCTCCCTCCCAGGTCTGACTTATCTGTCCTGATCCAAAACAAACTTAAATAAGCAAATGAATAAATGTAACGACAAATGGAACTGTGGTTCACATCCGTAATAAAACTTTGCTGAGACGATTTAAGATATTTAGATAAGACATGATTCTCACACTGATATACTGCCTTATCAGCAGAGTCGACTAACTAAAATGAACTCGTCCATTTTCACAGGCATGCAGTGATACATCAGAAGCGTGTAACCCAGCTGCAGGGTCTGGACGATGCTGACCTGCACTCATGCCGGTGGTCCCACACAGGACAGTTACTGCTCTCCACAACAGGCGTGGTAACGAGGCTTATGGTATCGGCGGTGGAATATGACACACAGCAACTTGGAGTCACACCAGTGTGGTCCGCTAGTGGGCAGCCTGCCAGAGATAGATGAGGAAATGGCTGATCAAATAAAAGCAAAGGCTTACACCAGGGCTATTCAAATCACGGTCCTCAAGGGTCAAGCGCTGTTGTTTTTCCAGCTTTCCTTTACCTGAAAGCCAGTTCTGAAGCCTTTTAGCAATTAGAGCCAGAAATTATTAAGCTAACTACCTGGGGGGGGGGGGGGGTTACACATACAGCATGACTGGTGGGCTGTTTCTGTGAAATGCCGTTCAGTAATTTACCTTTAAGACTTAGATGCATGGCTCTCTCCACAGTGATGCTTGCAGTGAAGGTGTTCACAGTGTCTATTAAGATCTCAGAAAGAACTTCAGAGGTCACTTCGGGCTTCTCCTGGTGTCTAGGTGTGTGCAGTGCGGCTGGTAAATTATGGTGCTCTTCCTCTTCACTCCCTTCCCCTTGGTTACTGCTTTCATCTCCACTTTCGACCTCAGAGTCTGGGTCCTGAGGGTGTGAGGCGCCCTGGCCAGAGGACATTGCGCCAATGTGTACCCTGAGTGCAGCGCCTGACAGGTTGGCGGACGAGCGTCTGAAAAGGGGGTAAACACCTACAATGCACAAATATGCACCATAAGAATTATTGTGGCCTCCAGTTATAACCTAAACAGCACAATGAAAAAAAAATCAGTTTGCGTTAGGGTTTGTTAAAATTTCCTTTTCCATCCAGTCCTTTATCTCTCATAAATCACCTTTCATGAGGATTACACGGCTGCAGTAGTTCCTAGCAACCCAGAACAACAAACCACAAATGGTAGCACCACCACAGCATCCATGCTGACACGAAGAGTGATCATGGCACAGGAAGTTACCACTACAGGCTCACACCTCCAGGTTCAAAGCTGGTCACCTACTCTTTATACGAGTATAAAACCCAGCTATTCTACCTCCCCTCCCCCAACTACGTCCACAAAAATGTGGTTAGGTGAGCTGCTGACTCTAAACTGCCCATTATGTCTAATTATGGGTGTGCTATTGGTGTTGCCTTGTGACGGTCTGGCATCTCTTAATGTCCTTGGCCCTGTGCCCTATGTTTCCTGAGATAGGCCCCCAATTTGGCACAACCCTCCATGAACCAGGGATGCATTTTAGATTGATATTGCAAATACATTTATTTACCCCCACAATTTAAGCAGTTTAGTAGTATGTCTGTAGTATGTCCGTATAATACCGAAAAGCTGGCGTCCGGCCAAATACTTCGTCTGTCATCTGAAGCCTTGGTGATTATTGCACATGCGCGATATAATATCGATATCATATCGCCCAGCCCTACCCAAGACCCCTCCCCTGCTCCCCTTAAGTCAAGGTTTGCTGTTGATATGGAATATTATTTAGCACTGCAAAACACATAAAGAATGTCATTAGACCAATACAAAGATGATGTGAACTGAAGCTGATGTAAACCGTGTAGTGTGTGACCTTGAAACCTTTACAGAAGGCATACTAATTATTGCTGCATAATGTAACCAAAGTATGAGCACCTTGTGTTAGTTTAGAAGTTCCTGTATCTTATATTAGCCTTGGTCATATGAATATGCACCTTAATTATTTTTGTAGCTTAGCACTAGTTTGAAGGCCCAGAACAGTCAGGTCTCTGGCTATACAACTTGGGACCAGCTGAAGCTGCAAAAACGTGCTACTTTTTAAACCAATAAAACCTGGGAACGTTTCTGCTTTTCCACTGTAGTGCTGGGCATTTTGTTATAAATGAACAAAAACAAGTAGGGCAATTCTTACAATCAGTTTTCTAGAAGGTTCAACCAAAGAAATGACCGGCAGCCCTATCAAATAAGAGGCGGAGAAGTAACTGGACTCCAAAATATAAAAACAATTATCAACTCACATAGGGGCGAAGAATACCAGAGCCCTAGAAGGGGGGGGGCACATTATTAGCAACTGGTCCAAAAAGATGATGCTTGAGACATCCTCTGTGATGATGGTAAGAGATTAGAAAAGCGTATAAAAATCAGTGTAATCCAGTATGTGACGCACTCCTGCAGGGTGTCCAGCCTTGGTTGTAACCTCACTGTTGCAATAATGATTGAATCTGAAGATCTACACAAGCGGCTCCTGACTCCTAAAGGCTCTAAGGGAATAACCATGACACTGGGATATCCTGCGTCCTGGGCAGGAGTGACATCACAAGAAGCTAGGTGTTCAATAGTACAAAAAATTCAAGGTGCAGATTAAAAAAATATATAAAATACAATAAATTATAATAAATTATAGGTATGAATATAAGTGTAAAGTATGGTTCTGTGCAAAATACACAAGGCACTCCGTGGCTTAAGGTGCAGACAGTAAGTACAATGAGAACCATTGTGTTAGGAAATATGATACAAGTGCAAAAAGGATATATACAATGTACAAAATGAGCAATTGGTTCAAACATATGAGCCAAGGTCAGTTGAGGTACCAAGTTGTGTCAGAAGGGGAGCAGGGTGGAGAATCAATGCTGTAAGTTACTTCTGAGCGCACTAATAGTTGTGGGGAAGAAGCTGCTCCTCAGCTTAACCTAGTGCTGGGCATCTATATTAGGATGAACTCGGGCACGATTACGTCGCCCACATAGCATAGAATTAGTAAATTCACTGTTACTGTAATATTCTGAGCAGTTGTGATTGTTCAACTCCACCTAGCAGACATACATATGAGGTTACGTCATTCATGACTCACCCATAACATTATTGTGTCAAGGTTGAACTGCATAAAGATGTTTTTTTTACTGATTACTTATATAACTTGTTTCTAACAAATAACTTGTTTCTCATGAAAAGCGCCAAATTGCTTATCTAGTCCTAAAAATTCTTGTCCTGGCATACTTATTCTGTTCAAGGACGCTTGTGTTGTTATTTTCGATTTATAGGATGCTCATTCTGTTCAATGACACTTTGTTTTTCTGAGGGGTTTTCGGAAGAAAGGGTGGTCCAATATGTTTTGTACTAGTGATCGGTGTGTGATGCTTATCTCGTTCTCAGAAAAAGAGGGGAGCACGTAGATCATGGGAACTTGCATTACTGAAACTGCAAGCAACATTACCCAGAGAAAATTGGAAAATTAAGAGCATATTGCCTGAAAGGAGGGGTTAGCCTGGCCAGCTCATACCCTGCCTGCACGCAACACCCAAAATTAGTATAAAGAAAAGGGGAGATGAGTGTTGACTGGAGCTCAGCTGTGGGATAGTGTGCATCGGCCAGCATTTCTTGGGACTTAAGTGTTGGTCTCCTGCAAGGACTGAAACGGGGGCTCTAGTCTAAGAGTGAAGGATGGTGATGATGGCACGTCCGAGTGTGAATAGCTTTGCAGCTGCTTGTGCATTTCATTGATTATTATTGGGAATAATTATCACCACCGGTGATAATAATAATTCGCATTTTCTATGTTTTATTGTTTCTTTTTTATATAAATAACACTAGCTGGCATCAAATTTGGTGAATAATATCAAATGACATTTTTCAAACACCCTTCATAAACAAACATTTTTAGTATATTTAGTTTTGCTACAGCACGTCTGGTTTTTCTGTGATTTCGTTAAGTTGTTGACGGATTTCTCGGAAAGAAGTAGTCATCTGATTATGAGGTTCACGTCAAGGATATATGTTCGTTTTTAAGATCTTGGATGTAGAATGAGTGTCAAGATGCATTTCCTAGACTTGCACCTTGATTACTTTCCTGAAAATTTGGGTGAGTATAGTGAGGAGCAAGGTGAGAGATTTCACCAAGATATTAGTGAAATGAAGCGAAGATACCAAGGACATTGGAACGTAAATATGATGGCTGATTATTGTTGGAGTATGTACAGACAAAATCTTCAGAATCAGAAATCGGAATCAGAAAAACTTTATTGATCCCGGAGGAAATTACTCGATGCTTCATACAAAAGAAAATCATACCGGAAACAGTTTCAGTGCTCAGCGACCAGCAAAGGCATGATGAACCGTTTCTTTAATGTAACATGCGCTAGAATTTATGTTGAACTTTAATTGTAAATTGTCAGAAAAACAAGCTGGAACCCATATTCTGAAACTACATGAAAAACTGAAGAACATGCACTTATTTTTGTTAAATCACCTAACAAAAAACTTGAAAATGTCGGCCAGTGTAATCATTCATATCTTTGCACTTATTATTAGCTATAATATATAATACTATTTGATATCACTTGTAATACGAGGTTATTTTGTATTATTTTGTTAATGTGTTTTTCAACAAACCTAAGCGTGCCTGTTTGTTCCTTCGAGAGCCCTATATCCTCCTCAAATTATTTTAATACAGCAATTAATCAAAAATTAAGCAAAACCAATATTCAGAACCTCTAATCAATGTAAGTTACAATGTTGGTTACATAATTTTTTTTTTAATTCTGTTAATACTTAAATTATGTTAATTCTTTCCCCAGTGTATGTTCATGTAATGTCCCCTTAAAAACATAGTGCCGCATGTGTTATCACATGACTCCACCCCATCCAGTCCATGACAACTCGAACACCGAGCCGACTCAGCAACTCGAGCAGCTCGTACCAAAGAAAAATGTCATGTCTCATTTGGACACATTGTGGTTTTTAGTGAAGACGACACCGAACAAAAATCAGTCAAATGTAAACACTGTCAAAAAATTGTTTCAGCTACCGAAGGTATATATAAAGATCATCTGCTGATGGTGATCAATTTCACCCAGACAGGCATGATCACTATAAATGGTTTATTTTGTTTTCAAGAAACGCAAACTTTTACTAGCTTTTTACATTAAAAATGAAATGTGACCTTTTTCATAAGAGGTTTTCATTTCAAGTGATTTGTGCTTGGATTTCAGTTTGAATATTCAATGACTAGACACAGATGAACCATTTATGGTTGTTTCCTTCAATTATTTTGAAATCAAATTGTGATACTGATTTGAGGTCATATCACCTTATCGTATCATTCTACTTAGTATTGGATGAAACTTTGTGTGGCTACTTGTTGGATATAGAGGAATATTGAAATGGGAGACATATGATTCGAGTAAATTAATGTACCACTCTAAAACTGACAGGATTTGCGCACAGACTATGTACAGATGGGTTGACCACAGTCTTGTTGTCAGCATGAAGTATAACATGATCAAATTATGTAAAGAATAAAGCTTAAAACCCATTTTGTTGTAAATAGAAATGTTTAACTAAATCATTTAGATTTTAACCAGATTAATTAGTATTTCACTGTATTGCAAACCTTTCTTGTTTTGATGAGATTATTTCATATCGCATTATAGAGATGTTCAACTCCTAGACCATGCAACCTTGACAGAAATTGCTCAACACTTTAGGCCTACTACCTGCTGGCTTGACACTGCCTACAAGGTTGTTTAAAGATGTTTTAACTGTATAGCATCAGATGTACTACAAAACAGTTAACTTCTCTTCAGTCAGGCCTTTTTCCAAGGGCCCTGAAAACAGTTATCAAACCTTTTCAAAAAAAGCCCAACCTAGACATCTCAGTAATAAGCAACTATAGACGTTTCTTAGACTGGAAGTGTGGAAAATGATGGATTAGTGGACTGGCTTTAATTATGGTTTCAAGACATAACCCAAAACTGGGCTCACTATATGTTACTTATTGCATGCTATGTTTTTTCTCTCCTTAAATTTTCCTTAACTTGTATGGTCTTTACTGATGCTTTAAAAGGATCCAAACCTCGTTCAGTGACAATAAAGATATCTTATCACATCACAGCCTGCACCCCTTATCACTTAATCTACGTCATTCACCCTGTGTGCATACCATATTGGAACTGACCTTAAGAATTAAGAAATGCTACTCACCTGTGATGGTTCGATTTTTCTGCCCACTCCTGGCCAATGAAGAGAGATCCACATAGGCTGAGCCAATCAGCCGATCTGTGCCATGGGGGCGGGGCTTCTTATGCTTGCTAAATGCCACCCACACCTGCAGCTCCAGCCTCTCTTCTTGCAGGTACCAGCGCAAAGCAGGGGTGACCCTGAGCTCCACTGGTCTGCCACTCCCAAACACTGCAGTGGCTACAGTGCTGCCCCCGGGCTCTTCCTCCAGGGAAGGATGCTGCAGTGAGGAGCAGACAGCTTTGCCTTCGTACAGTTTGTAACGGATGTAGCAATAAGTAGATGTCTTCGGGCTCTGGTGACCAGGCAGCTGAAGGCAGTGAAGGGGCAGCCACAACTTGGGCATGGAAATTGCCACAGATAAAACTGGTGCCTTTTCCTGCCACACCTTGCCTTCTCTCAGGTCATCGTCACCTTCCTCCACCCCCTCCATATCCAGCTCCCAGCCCAGACCACAGGCAACCTTGATTACCCGCTCTCTGTCTGAATGATGTGCAAAGTTTATTAATATCTCCAGTCCCCCGACCGCACTGTGGTGGGCCTGAAGTTTCTCTGAATCCTGGGGCAGGGAGAGACTGAACCAGCCACAAATTCCTAGAACACAATAAACGAATGAGTCAAAAAATATGACAAGTATACATTTAGTGGGAGGAAGTTAAAATTTAATGGGACTGGATGCTGGGAGCTGTGTGATTCACAGCAATAATGCTGCTGAACTGCTGCACACAACTTTTCAACATTACGTGTTTCTGATGAGTCACCTATAGCAGGCCAGGAAGCCAGAGCTGTGGCTATGATGTAATGCCTATGCTTGTAAATCCTATCAGCAGCTCCTTCACCTGTAACAAAGCTCAGCTCTGCCATATCATATCATTTAGTCTAGGATGTGAGGTTTCCCAAACTCTTCCAAAGATGACAGGGAATTCAACAGAAACAGTGTTACAGAAACGTCAGCTTAATCAAGTCTGCCTGAAGCGAGTAATCATACCTGTCCTTTTGCGTACCAGATCCGCCAAATGGACTGTCACAATTCCCAGTACAGTGTCCCTGGCAGCTGGGCCTTCTAGCACTAGGAAATGAACAAAATCAATAAATATCAGACAATCGGGGTGCAACAAGTCCACCATGCATTCTTGTATTTTTATTACTTACCCCTGCGACTATGTCGATGGCGCAGGGTAAAGACAGCAGTCGCCCCATCCAGCAGCTCAGCTAGACTGCAAGTGCCCCCATGTGGCTTGTGGACCACTAAGTTGCATGGGAACTCGGAGTGATGCTCAAATTCAGGGCAGAACGACTGAGCCACCACACGCGTGCTCCGCCTCTCTCTTTCAGGCAGGAAGGAGACGTCTATGGTAACGTATGAGTTCACACCTGTGTCAGCATAATACTGGAAAGTGTCATCCATCTTTGCAATGGCCCTAATGGGACAGGAAGCAGGAGACAGAGTTTAACCATTTTCTTTTGCAATATTAATATAATAATAATACATTTTATTTAAAAGGCACCTTTCTAGCATAGAAATAAAGCATAGAACTATAAAATACAGGAAACATACAATAAAAGGAGTTTCATAAAAATAATGGTAATAGTAATAAAATAAATAAATAGAAAATTAGAGAGAATGCTAATTTGAAAAGATGGGTTTTGAGGGCAGATTTAAAAAGTGAAAGTGAATTGATGTTTCTGATATCTGAAACGGGCAGAAGGAACAGCCAAGTGAATAGAAGAGGATGATCTGAAGGTGTGGGAGGGGGTAGCAATGTGAAGGAGATCATGCAGGTACAGAGGTGCCAGGTTGAGAATGGCCTTCAATGTTAAGGGAAGGGTTTTGAATTCAATACGAAACTTGACCAGTGAAGCTGCAGCATGGTGGATGTAATGCTGTGGAGGGATGGTGTCCTGGTTATAATCCGAGCGGCCGAGTTATGAACGAGTTGTAATTTGTGAAGGAATAGGAGAAGGGAATTACGATAATCCAATCGACAGGTAACGAGACTATCAACAAGAATAGCAGCAGCCTGGGAGGTGAGGGAGAGGCGAAGACGGTCGATATTACAGAGATGGAAATATGCAGACTGGGTGATATTAATAACATGGGATTGAAAGGAGAGGGTAGTATCGAAGATGACACCCAGACTCAACCTGTGGAGAAGGCGAAACGGAGCAATTATCAATGTCAAGGGAAAAACTGTTGATTTTTGATTATGTTGTTTTAGTGCCAATGAGGAGTATGTCAGTTTCATCACTGTTTAAGTTTAAGAAAATTCGAAGAGGATCAAGATTTTATTTTAGCCATACAATCGATAAGGCAGGAGGGAGGACGACTGGAAGTGGAAGTGAGGTAAAACTGGGTGTCATCTGCATAACAGTGAAAATTAATATTGTATTGACGGAAGATATTGCCAAGAGGAAGAAGAAGAAGCGAAATGAGAAAGCAGAGTCTCACTGTGCTGCTGCCTGCAGTCCTGCCGCTCTGTGAACCTGAACCGCCAGCATCACCACCCGGGGGGCCACGGCCCCGCCCATGGCAGCCACTGCTCTCCTTGGTCGATGCATGTAATGCACACATACATCCATCAGCCCTGGAAGAGATGTCGTGTTAACAGAAGGCTGCGGCTGATGGCCAGCAAGAGCCATAGGTAATGCAAGGCACATGTTACCTGAAGGCTGAGGCTGATGGCCAGTGAGGTTCTCAGTCCTTGGAACGAGAGGGAGGGAGAAGATCTGGGTGTCCGACTGCTCCTCTCTCTGCATGGTCACCATGGCGCATAGTTTGGCCAGAGGCAGCAAGCATTTAGCCACCAGCTGCTCCCTGACATTAGGGTAGTAATATCTGCCAAAGATATTGTACCATTTAAATGCCTGAATGTTTCACAGTTTAACTGCACTTGAATTTTATAAAAGTAGAAATTGTTTTTGTAGTTAAATTTTGTGGTCTTTCAAGAGGAGCCTGGAACTCAGAATTAATGAACAAAGATTGATTTTCTTTAAGTTTCCAATGAAACCAGGAACATCTCTATTCTGGTCTGCAGTAAAAAAAAAAAAAAATCTGACAACCTCACTGCAGACTCATTATGGATGATTAGGATGTCAGTTAATGTATTTGAAAACTTTTTAAACCAGTTACTGTCATATACAAGTGAGGAAACAAAATATTCAAAATGCTTATTTTATTATTAAAACGTTTATAAAATGTTCACCTGTAAAAATCAAATTTGTGGTATGTAGTAGGGGTGGGCCATATGGCCAAAATATATCACAATAATTCTAGTAATAATCAGGATCTATGATTTTAGAATGTAAGTAGTGATGTTAATTGATATTTTTTTAAAGCTAAATTAAGTTTTTAGTTTAAGATCTAGTCACTAAGTTGAGGTCCACTGAGACCGATAATTGCCAAGTGAGATATACAGACAGCACTGAGATGATATGCAGGCTTCAATTAGTTTGTTTCACATTGGTCTGTTTTTGTTGCAGTACTGCTGCAGCTTGTAAACACAGGTATCACATAATATGCACTTGTTAGACTTCTGTCATTATAATAATAGTGTTAATAATTCACTTGTAACTGGGCATTCATTGGAAAGTCAGCTTAGCTGCACTTATGCTTAGACGACTCCTTGGCAGTACATATGTTTGTAATATGCTATTTACCTTACTCATGTGCAGCTTTGCACAGAATTGTCTGCTAAATAAAAGTTAATGTAAATGTAGTGTGATATGATTTGTGAGATACCTCTTAAATGTGAATTGTGGATACAATTATAACCGATACAATAAAATATCACCCACCAGTAGTATGTGATGTAGAAGAGGGATTACATGCTAAACAATTTTGTGAAGCCACAAAAAGAAAAAAAAAAAAAAACTTTCCTGTCTGGCTTTTTTGGTGACAGGCTGATCTCAGAACAAGAGGTCTTATATACTGCTATTACGCCAAGCTGTTAGAAATTGACATTTGTTTATTGTTGGTAAGCTATTGGGGCAACCATGTTGGGAAATGTGCCTTAAAAACAAACTGAATTTCAGTAAATTCTCCTTTAAGGCAACACACATAGGGCCGCACTGTAATTTTTGCTACCCTCTGGTGGTCACAAACAGAATCACAACCTTACCTGCACCACACTTCAAATTGCATCCCCCCTCTAGCTTCTGGGCCCTGGCTGCAAAACGAGCCGAGCAGCAGCCTCTGAACTGGGATGGCTGAGGGGGCTACCAGCACGTGAGTCTCAGTGTGATCGAACACAGGATCAGGAATGCAGAGCGTGGTGGCCGTTCGGAACATTCTCAGACACATTCCTACGAAGAGGACGAAAAACAGACTCACTAAATCACTGACCATTTAGCCTCACAGACAAGCCCTTAGTAAAATCATAAACCATACCACTCTCAGGAAAACTCAGATCCGTATCCCAAACGGCGTCCTCTTTCTGAGCAGGAAAGCAGTACTGCACATAACAGTCGGCCTCCCCCCACACAGTGGTCTGCAGAGGCATCAGCCCCTTTACTCGCTGCACCCTGACCTCAAACACGTGCTCCATCATATCCTGTGAGTTACTCACTATCACCTGCAGGGACAGATTTTATCACAGCGTTATGGCTACCTCTGCTTCCATTTGCGTTATGGCAGCAGTATTGCACCGTACAAAATTGGAAATGCTTTTACACACATTAGCATCAGTATTAAAAATTATTAAAAACTTATCAAGCTAAAAACCTTTGATTCTGGCTGTGGAGCTGGATCCAGTAGGTGGGGTGGCCTTATGGGGTGGGATAGTGAGCAGAGCTCAGTATCCTTTATTCGCTGCAATGTGGCTATTTGCTCTGCCCGTCCCATTGCCAGAAGGACCCGCAGGTGACCATGGCAACTGCCCATAGAAATATCCAGCACAGGCATGTAACTGTCCGCTCCCACCACGGGGTACTGTGCCTGTAGGAGGATTTGGGAGATCTTTGGGTCTCTGGGGAGGAGGACAGGTCAAAACATGAGCATATAAAACTATAATTTGATATAAAAAAGAGGTAATAGGTGATATTTCAACATCAAGCTCAAAACAGAACCAGTCATCAGAGGAACCAATAATAAATCAACAAGTACAAGACATAACAAGAAAACCCATCATTTTTATTTTTATATATACATTTACTGGTTAATCAGCCACACGCTAACAGTGCTCAGAGATTCCTACCTGAAAGACATATAGAACTGATGCAGAGGCAGTTTGACCAACCCGAGGGGCCGATCCTGCTCTGAGCTTCCTCTTTTCTGCCACACCTCAATCACCATCATGTTGTTTTTCAATCTATCCAGCAGCTTGGAGTTTAAAGAAACTGGGGCCACCTGAAATGTGTACAGGATGCAAAACATCATGCTCCTATCTTACTACGCACTAGTACTGTGTTTATAGCAGCATGAGAACGCATTGCGTCTTACACATGGCTTACAGCAGCCCCGGGCAAAACCTGCCCCGAGGAGCAAGTTTTATAGGCCTGTGTAATCATTTGTGCAATTTCATGTAACTATTTTTGCCCACAAATCTCTCTTTAAAATTAATAATAAAGGTATAACTGAAACATTAAAAATGCACAATTTCTACTGAATTTTGAATATGTTTTAAAGAAAAGGGAAAAGGAAAATCTTGCAAGCCTAATTTCGTGGGTGTCATGGGACATTGAAATAACGTAAAAAAATGGCCCCTGTGGACATTGTGAAGCTTGGATTCAGCCCCCTCACAGAAAACAATTGCCCAGACCTGGCTTTACAACTAGGGCTGTCACTATCAATTATGGTAATAATTGAGCAATCTACCAATAAATCTGTTGCTTCATCAAGTAATTATAATATAATATGCATTTCAATTGGTGTACACTCAGTCACACAACCAGAAAATTTACACCCTCCAACTTACTTAAGTAAATTACTTGAAGTCAAAGTGCCAGTGTGCAGTGGCGCTACCCACTGTGTGACCCTGACATTGTTGCGCAATCTGCTGTGCCAAAGGGTCCATTCACCCCAAAAATGAAAGAAAAGACGTTTTAAAGGGGCTTTAGTGCCATCTATTCATCTAGGTTGTTCTACTGGGTGTTGCCTAGTTTGCCAAGAGGACTGTAGAAACATTGGGCTTCTCTAAAATATAATGGGAGTGAATGGTATTCTTTCTGTGGTAATTAAAGCGCCAGAAAAATGTGTTTGAAAAATCCAATAGCAATCATGGCCTGGTTATTGAAAGTAATCCCCAGACTTTGCGGTGAGCAATGTATGAACTACTTTGTTCTACTGCACTCCACACACGAATCATTTCAGTGCGTAGAAAATATTGCCGGGGTGCTTTTGTCTTCTGCGCAGTGAAATAATCCCTGACAAAAGTCTTGTCGCTTATCTATTTTGTAGAAAAACCTGCTATTAACCTGACTTTTAATTAATCAATTGG
>JAABNX020000042.1:16567841-16581110 GCA_015163995.2 Mormyrus lacerda | reverse complement strand
AAGAAACAAATTAAATGAACCATTTGAGATGCTGATCCATGAAACATGTGCAGGCGGTGCTAGTCAGGAGGATGAAAAGTTTTGTCCACATTTCATACTTAACATTACAGCTGTGAAATATTTTTTATAAAAATATGGCAATATTTTTAAAGCAAAAGGAATTTAAAATAAATCAATTCCTCACAAATACGCGTGTTTTAAACAGGCAGGATAAAAATATTTATGATTGGCTCAGAAAGCGCATGCAGATCTCAAGTTTTTCTTCCGTATAACAATACAAATGTTCTAGTGAAACGTAAATCTCCTGCTTCCAGTAAATTTTATCACCAAGATTTCTACATACCAGAACTGCATTGGAAAATAACGTAATTTATGAAAAGGCCTAATATCGCTGTAAAATGTTTGTAAAAGGTATGCAAAAACCTGATCTCAAAACAGGTACTATGTGAAAATTGCATGCGCATAATTTGCGATGTTGATATTAATAGGGGCTTTCATACCACCGGAACTTTTTTCTGGAACCAGAACCTTTCTCCAGAACCAGGCACTTTTGTTGTATTCACACCGCAGAAACTTGGCCTGTTTGTAGAGCCTTGGAAGCATTTCCATAATCATTTTTTAGTACCTATACTCCAGACTAGGTACTTGGCATTCATACACAACTGTGAAGGTGCTGATTGGTTGACCTCAAGCACAGGCACTAACTTGAAAGTTACGTGGAAGTGCAGAAAAAGAGATGCGGCAAAGCAAAAACTGAGCAGATGGAATAATTTTTGATCCCCAATTACATTTAATGCATCAATAAATACATTTTTCTGCAATGGAAAATTTGATCGCTAATGAATATGCTTTTGTCTGATATCACGGGTGCTGACAGAGAAACTTGCCAGAGTTTATTAGCAGAATGCTATTTATTTATTTTTTTTTAATTTGTGGAAAACAAAAGATTGATCTGCTGGCTGGATTTAATAAGAATCATGAACATGTCATGGGTCATACGAGTAAAATATAAATGAAAAAGGTTGTGTCCCATTTTGATCATGATCAATCCCCCGACTTATCTTCCATTGTTTCGGCATGGCCGTGTAGTTTCGTATGAAATTATTTGTGAAGTTTAACCTACAAACCTTTTCTTTAAAATAAAAAAAACACATAAATTGGATGAAACTTTAATACTAACCGTACCATATATAAACACAGTCCCTTGAGAAAAAGTTACCATACTGTCCCCAAAATTTATGATGGTACTGCCTCTCACTTATACATGGAGGTAATTTCTGGCATATGTGCACAAACGCATGGAATCAATGCAGGAAACACATAACGGCCATGATGCGAACACGGACACTTTGCAAGAACAGAGTATAAAACCGGCCCTTAAATTACAATTTTTTCCAAAACAAAGTACCACCCACTAGATACCTGAACAAAGTTGAATGTCGGATGGGTCTGGCCCCAGCTCACCGCTGACCTCGTGGCCTCTTCAGATGCAAAAAGCTTACAGTTGAGGTAGACATTGGGGAGCTTCCCGGAGCCACAGCTGAGATCTTTTCCATCCGGCACCATGAGTAGGATGTGCAGCAGGTGGCCAGGCCCATCCTCAGAACTCTGCTGAGCTTGGCTGTGCAGCTGGCCAATGGGAGGGCAGTTTGAGGGTGGACAGTGAACTTCTCTTTGGGTCCCCAAATCCGGGGTTATCTTCTTTCCCCCTTGAACACTGGAAGCCACAGGCTCACTATTTTGGCCCAAATTAGCACCCTGTAGCTGGGTCTCTAAGTGCCCTTTGGGCAACAGAGCCAACTTCCTATCAGGGCTGCTGAGGGGCTGTAAAGGTTCTCTGGATGAGCTTTGTTTAGCTACTTCTAGTTCAAGCGATACCTTCAAAACAAAACGAAAAATACCTCATTAAGGTTGTCTCACCAAAGCAAGAAAACACCAGTGCATTTTTCATACATTTTTATAATTTGCTTTTTCAGACATGAAACTTGATTTTTAGCTGTTGGCCATCTGTAAACTGTAATCATTCTCCTACTACATAGGACCCACCCCCCAATACCTTGAGAGGCCCCAGATCTGGCTCTGCCTGTCTTCCCCCTTCTCCATCCTCCAATCCTAGTACTGGCAGGGCTGTGGCTTTGCTCAGCTGGACGCCCAACAGGAGCACGGAGCGCAGTGGAAGGAAAGCTTTGCCCACGGGCAGCGGCTATATTCATTTAAAAAAAGAATGAATGAATGACAGTGGCTCAGAATGGAGAACCACTGATCAGAAATAAGTGGACAACGGCTCACACTCTACTCGGGTGTATAATGTGTGTTAGTTCCTGAAGGGTGGATAGTAATACATCTGCCATTCACTAATTTTGTAACAAATTAATTAGCTTTTTAATATGGAGATCTTAATTAAACTTTAAACATATTTATAGTGCTATATATGGCAGTGTTCTTTGGCCGAGACATTCAGAAAACTTAAAAACATCAAAAGTCAAACATCAGACAGAGAGATAAATATAAATTGCAATTTTTGAAATATGTGATTAATATTGCAATACATAAAAAAAGCTGAAATTTACCCTATATAGCCCTACCCACCATACCCAAAATTATTATATGATTGTTATGTATTATGTAAGGTGATGCTGCGAGGCCACTGGGCTTACCTTCACTTAACAGCCATTATTTTTTTTACACACAGGAATCGCAGAAAGTAAATTATGCAAAATGAATTAAGTCAAAGTGACGACAAAGACAAGCTAGGATACTCTGACAGGTTAAATGGCACCTGTCTTTGGCTAAACCCGCAATTACTTGGTAAGTCCATCAAATTTGAATGTCTTCTTTTAAGATGTACTGTATTTGCATTGCAGTTGTGCTACAGTGATATTTAAGTTCTGCTTCGTAAAACTGACAGACGAATTCTCATTCACTTACGTGAAGTATTTCCATACAACTGATGCTTTCGATCTTTATTTGGACCCTCACCTGCTATGCGCAGTTTTGCCTCCACCATAGTGCCGAGTAATTGAGAAGGAAAACTTTACTCGATTCTTTTTAATAATGGAGTAATCGAGTTAAATTGAGTAACAGTAACAGCTCTACTGCTGACAGGAATCTGCAGTGTCTAGAAACCAGATACATACGTACTTCAGAACAACAATGCTGATACACTTGCAGTGTGGTGTAAGGGACAATGCTTCTAACATCATGGCTGTAGTACACAAACTTGGCTGGCCACATCTAATAGCAACGCAGTATAGATTCCATGTATAGAAAATACATGTGCATTTGTCCAACAATACTAGATATGAAAGAATGTTGTACAGCTGGCAACATTGTGATCCCAGTGAGATCCTACCTTAAGCCTTAAGCCAGAGAAGGTGAATAATGTAGCTCGTCTTGCGCGGAATCTGGCTAACTATTTATAAACGTGACTGGCTCCAAAAAGCCTGATTTGCAACTAGTAAATTATTGCCATTGATGTATTTGTATATTTTGTTATAAACATCTACTTCTGCTAATATTTGTAGGGAGGAAATATTACTGTCATAGGCATAGGGGACAGGACAAGCAATCAGGTAATTGCTTGGGGCTACCGACCTGGACCAATTACATAGGACAGTGCAACGACAAATCTGCTTTATTTGTGTATTCTGCTTTTCACAGTAAAGTGAAAATAAAGGAATTATGTTTCATAAATTATCTTTATTGACACTATTAATTTAGACTTAATAGGGCCTCTAATGTCCCTAGAATCGCCTCTGGTTACCATGGATATACAAAAAATCTACACACTGCCAAAATGGCAGGTGTTGTGTGACAAAAAATGAAACCAAGACAAATCATGTCAGAACTTATTCTACCTTTACCGCCAAACTGCAACATATACAAATAAGCTGAAAAAAAGAGAAACTGTTTAATGCAAAACAAAAAAGGATAAAAGTAACCATGCAAAAACCTGGTTGCATTAGTGTGCACTCCCTTAAACCTCTTGATTTTATTATAGCACCCATTTTTTTGGGTAGGAATCTATCAGTTTGGCACATCTGGACTTGGCAATTCCTGCACCCTCTTCCTTGCAACAAAATTTCAAGATCTGTCAAATTGCGAGAGCATCTACTATGCACAGCTCACTTCAGGTCACTCCACAGACTTTCAATTGGATTAAGGTCTAGGCTCCAGAACATTGATACTCTTTTAGTGACACCATTGTTTTGTTGATTTAGATGTATGCTGTGAATGTCATTCTGAAAGATGAAATTCCTCTTCATCTTCAGCTTCCTAGCAGATGCTTGAAGATTTTATGCCAAAATAAACAAATTGGGAGCTATTCATCATTACATCCACCTTGACTAAAGCCCCAATTTCAGCTAAAGAAAGGCAACCCTAAAGTACAATGCTACCTCCACCATGATTCAATGTGGGTGCGGTGTTCTTTTGATGATGTGCTGTGTTATTTTTATGCCAAACAAACCTTTTGGAACTACGGCCAAATAGTTTAATAGATCTCATCAGACCACAATACTTTTTTCTGCATAGTTGTGGGACACTGGATATACTATTTTGCAAGTTTAGCCGGGCTTGGGTGTTGTTTTTTTTGGGAGTAAAGGCTTTTGTCTTGCTACCCTACAACATACCCCCAACCTAGACAAATGAAGAATACAGGATATTGTTGTTACATGTAGAGAACAACCAGTGCTTGCTAGCATATGCTGCAACTCCTTTAATGTTATTGTTGGCCTCATGCTGGCCTGCCTAACCAGTGTTTTCTCATCAATCTTGGAAGGACGTTATGATATTGGTAGAGTCACTGTTGAGCCATATTTTCTCCACTTGTTGATTACTATCTTCTCTTAGCTTCATGGAATGTTTAATGCTTTGGATACTTTTTGTACCCCTCTCCTAATTGATACCATTCAATAATGAGATCCCCTTCATTGGGTTTATCCCAGTTCATCTATGCCTGGGCCGGTGTGTATGCAGGTTTTTGGGATAACCATTACGTCAGCCGTTCAAACCCAGGTGTGAGGACTTTTCAGCCAATCAGTTTTATAAGTAGTAATCTAATTAGAAAGTTGCAATGAAAACCCACCCTTTCTGTATAAGATTGCCCACCCCTGATCCAGAGAATCAGCAGAACTGAGTCCGTTTGAGCTCTTTGACCATGGGTTTTGGAGTATGATCCTGCAGGAAAATTTACTCTTCTGCCAAATTTTACCTGAAGTCATTCAAAGTTATTTTAATTCCTATCAGGTGTATACTAACTACTATTTAAGATGACTAAATGTGATTTTAGTCACCCCCATTAATGATGTGTGATAGGTAAAGTAAACACTTATAGGAAACATGCCTGTTACTTGGAGATTCTTTACACTGTGGGGCAAAGACATTACGTTCGCAGTACATTCACAAAAACTTGTCTGTGGGAACTAACCAATAACCATTCAGAATGACTAAATTAATTTCATTAGTATCAAAGTAGTCTTACAGAAAACTAAATTCATCAAAGAAGTATTAAATGTTTAGCCTGCTAATTATTAACAAGCTAAGAAAATCAGAAATTGGCCAGGATTGTTATTGGCAAGTCAGGATTAAAAACAACAATAAGAATCAACCAAAGTAAATGTAATTGGTGCATCCCTGGTTTTAGCGCAACTTATTGTCTTAACCCAGCCCACTATCATAGTCCTTGTAATATGACAATTACAATTTGGACTCGCAGTCCTCTTCGTTCATATGTCTGAAAGTTCATAGGTAGAGGAGCGTCAATAACAACAATAATACTATTCAAAGATCATGGATATTCTGAACCATTGAGAATTTTTCTGCCCACCTATAATTCAATTGCAACCTTCAAAAAGCAGAGTCTAAAAGTCTGATCTGTTCAGAAATATTTAGCTCTATGTTTAATACAAATTTTAGATGAAACTAAAGTATCACAAAATCAAATGAACATACCTTCTTTTCGGAATCTTTCCTTGAGTAGATGGTAAATTTCAAGTCTGTGTTCCACCAGTGCTCAATTACTGAACTGTCAAAATGGACTGGGAAGACACACTGACGCTGAAAATTTATGACTAAAATAAAAACACAAGGGAAGAATAAATACAGCATTTCAGACGTTTGCAGTTGAACTTCTGACAGATAGGAAACGAACTAAACCTTCATCAAAGCAAAAATGTTAAAATTATATATAACACATACCCCCTTCTGCAATTTTAGAAGAAGCAACTCTGGTTAGTTTTGTACTCTGTGTACTGCTACTGTGTTTGGAGGAAGCCACGGGGAAGAGATACTCCACAAAATATGTGCTGGAAAACAAACATAGGATAGCCAAGCTCCAAAATATTAATCCTGCAGTCACAGAATTCTCTGTGTCTGGCCAGAAATGTTAAAAGCACACATAACTGTACGCCTTACCACCTCCTGTTAGGAAAAGGCCGAAGTGGCTTCCCTTGGCTGGGGGTCTTCAGAGACCCTGACAGGCCGGCCTTCTTAGGGACCTTTAGAGTGTGGATGACCAATCTGGCCGTTTCCACCTGACTAAGGGACGTAATCTGCTCCACGCTCAGGCTGGGTATGCTCTCAGCCTCTGTAGTCTCATCTTTTTCTTCTTCTTCCAGGCTGTTAAGAAATGCCATTTTTTCAAAATATAGGTTGTGTCTTTTATGAGGAAGATTCGGAGATTTAATGTTTAGCAATTGAATAATTTTATATTTATTTCCAGTTACATAATACACCGGATAGGGACAATTCACCTGCTACATGTCTTGCCGGCAGGTTTTCTCAGCTTCTCTGTCATTGGCTCCTTTTTTGATGTGCCCTTCTTCTGTTTTTTTCTCAAGAATGTACCTTCCTCCTCACTTTGACTACTGTCCAATTTCTATGCATCAGAGAAAAGAGCATTAACTTCACAGAATATCAATTCTACCACTTAGGACATGTTTACCATGAACGTTTATTATGTGAGCCATCATAAAAATCTTTCATGGAAAAAGTAGAAATACTAAAATTCACAAAACCTCTGAATTCCTGTTTCTTGTTGTGACATCCTGACTGCAACAAGTATGAAGCTAAACTGCCCTGCAGCAGTGCTGTGAGTGAGGTACAGTCCCCAGAGTTACATGTCGGGGGGGGGTTCTCGCAAGGGGGCAACATACTCACAGGGGCTTTGTAGAATAGGTTCTCCAAAAGACTCTGGTCATACTGAGGGTCACCCAAGTCACTGTCTCCAGACACACTGCTGGCCCCAGAAAAGATTTCTGGGGAAGAGCCCTCTTCATCCCAGACTGGAAGTGCTGATACACTCGAGCTGAAAAAATAGAGGAAAACACACAATTGTCAAGAAATCAAGAAGTTCTATAAATTAGAAATTAGTTCAGCTTCTTCATGAATGTGTCACGGGACAGAAACTAATGCAAGCTGCATAGAAAGCAAAGGCACCTGCCCAGGAGGAGTTCAATGGCCCTATTCTCCGAGTCAGGGGCCCAGTCATGACTGTGGTCCTCAGGGAACAGCAGGCCCCTCTGAGTATATGAGAAGCTGGGGCCACAGTGCGGGGCATCCAGTAGCAACTTCCCTGAGGGGGTCAAGGATGGCCTTAAAATAAATACAAGCAAACAATATGTTACACATCGAAATGAACTCTTATATACCAGTCACCAGGACACCATGAAATTAAAGAAACATCCTTTAAAATAAGCAAGACTTTTCAAGAAACTAAATTGGCCTATTTCTTTTTATGAAATAAGAATTTATCATCAGTCTGGATACACAGTCATCAAAGTGGTATTCATAACTCAGGTCTAGAAAAATCAGCAGGACTGAGACTGTTCAGAACAAGAGCTTTGAAATTACAGATTGAAGCTTTTTGTACATACAACGGAGGCAGGGTGCCAACATTGTCCTTTGGCACAAGAAGAGGAATATCCTTCAGAACAAACTTAGAATCCAGGTCAGACTTCAGGGATGACACCACCATGGCATCTCTAAGCCTGCTACCACGCTCCAGAAGAACTGAGAAAGGAAAAATGTAGATGCATCTCACTTTTAAAGACAGATAAAACTGATTTTTAAACCTCATTTTACTTCTTTACATCTTCCCTCAATACAGTCAATATAAAAATATTCCAATGTGGATAACAAAAGCCATCCAAACCATCTGAAGGAAATTTACAGTGGTGTCTGTGCCAGAGGCTATGAGGACAAACCTGAAAGGATGTCTGTGGAGTTCTCACGACTTGCGTCAGGCCCATGAAGTGATTCGTGGACTGCCTTGTGGCCCAGGCCTTCTTCTCTACGAGGAGACCTGCTTGACAAGGGCCTTAAACTGCCCAAAACTTCAGGTTTGGTTTCAGAAGACTGAACCCCCTTTTGGCTACAGGTTTTTTCTTGGAAGTACAAGTGGTCCTTGCCTCTGGAAAACACATCGGTAACACTTTACTTAAATCTGTTATCTATAATCCGTTACACGTACCTTCGTAATGAATTATAATGGTTAGTATGCTTTGCACTGCATTATGAAGGCACTCTATACTGCATTATACTGTAGATGAGAGCTTCATAAATCATTCATAATGCATAACAAACATGGCTATAATGTGATATGCCTTTTTATAAATATTTATAGGTATACTAAAAATGTACAGTTGTAATTATAAACTAGATTTGGTACAGCGCGAAAATGACAGCACTGTATTCATCTCAAAACTTTATCAGCACCCATACAATCACTCTGCAAAATTTGAACAATATCTATCAAACAGTTATTGCGCCATTGTCTTAAAGGAATTAAATGTCAAAAGTGACTTTTTTTGCTATCAATATGAAGCAGGGGGCGACATGGTAGTGCAGTGGTTAGCACTGTTGCCTCACACCTCTGGGACACGGGTTTGAGTCTCCGCCTGGGTTACATATGTGTAGAGTTTGCATGTTCTCACTGTGTCGTCGTGGGGTTTCCTCCGGGTACTCCGGTTTCCCCCCCCACAGTCCAAAGACATGCTGAGGCTAATTGGAGTTAATAAATTGCCCGTAGGAGTGCATGGGTGAGTGAGTGGTGTGTGAGTGTGCCCTGCAATGGGCTGGCCCCCTGTCCAGGGTTGTTCCCTGCCTCGTGCCCATTGCTTCCGGGATAGGTTCTGGCCTCCCGCGACCCAATAGGATAAAGCGGGTTGGAAAATGAATGAATGAATGAATGAATATGAAGCAGTGCTTCAATTTTGAAGAGATCAGACTCAAAATGTTAGCAGTTTTAATTTCTCACCCATACAATGTCTGTGCAAAAAAGATCTCAGTTCTTTGAGTTACTGGCTCGTTTGCCAAAGTGTCTGTGGAGGCAGAGAAGGTGGCAACCCAGTGCAAAAACCATATATAATCCCCAAAGACCGGGAATACAATAATTCCATAAAACAGATTTGGATGCACAAATCTGTCAAATGGTCCACATAACACTGTATCAGTGCAAGTGTTGTATAACCTGCATCATATGTATCAGTAACAGAAAAAGCTTCTTCAACAAAGCATGTCCTACCTGGGAGTGTTGACTGAATTGGCACTTCTCGCCTCCTTAAAGCTGCCAACTCCTTGGTTTGAATGAGACACAGGCTTTGGTATCAAGTCCAAAGCCGGAACTGGCACATCAGCACTCATGCCTATGGTAGGTATTGAGCTGCTGCTGCTGCCATAAGCTTCTACCAGAGGCTCTAGAGCTAGGGACACCTAAGACAAAAGATTAGGGAAATACATTGTTCAGACATGACAGATACAGATAGAGTTAATCAAAACATGCATGAGCAATATCTGTTGGTGGAGGAAAAGCTTAGAGACTATGGCTTCTTTCAGCTCTCATCTAAAACTACATTTACATGAGAATTTTTTCACATATTAAAAAAGATTTAGTTAGTAAAAGTAGGGAAAAAAGAACATCATCAAACCATGTTCAAGGTAAAAGCAGTAGTATGCACAAGACAATTCAATTCAAAAATATGAAAAGAAAAAAAATGTACAAACTATCAAGACAAAAATTTCACAATTTCACAGAAAATTCATCATTTCTATTATATTATGTACCTGTAACTCTCCCAGTTTTTCAGTAGTAGGAGAAACTAGTCCGTAAAGCCCACTAATAGAATGATGCAGGGAAAGCCGGGCAATGCCAGGAATCTGAACCCGACCTACTGGCAAATGATCCATCTTCGACAATGCTTCCAGGACCAAAGTACCCATATCTGTAAAAAATATGTTGGCAACATTCATGAAAATTGTATAACCAAAAGTATTTTTTAAAAATTACATTAAATAATTCATGTATATATTCATGTATAGAACTGAAACTCACAGGGACTAGGGAGTTCAGGTGCTGAGTTTTAGTCTAATTCAGTTATAAAATTTTACTTAATACAAGTTTAGACTCGCAATCCATGTAATCTGCTTTGCCTGAAAGCATACTCTACAACACCAGAGTAATGTAGTAATAGAAAAAAAAAAGGACTGACTGTAAGCTTATATGCGCAAACATAACCTGTCAAGTAGGAGGTGAACTGCTTTGGTCCACAGCGGATGGCAAAGCGTGCTGTGGTCTTGACACCCTTCTGCTCCAACCGAGATCCATCACGTGGGTAAAAGTGGGTTCCATTAGATGACTCACCCCACCATCGCAGCCTGAATACAGTTGCCACGGGGGACTTTGAAATCCAAAGGACTCGACTTACAGTTACCCTGAGGAAACATCGGAGCTGACCCTCCACAAGAGGAGGGAGGCTTGTGGATGGGGTCACATCACTGGGGACTGTTAAAAAAGCAATATAAAACTGTTTTCAATTCTTTTGAAGGATCCTAACGTAACTGTGGTTCATAAGATATGATCTGTTAATAAAGAGCCGGTGATTGATGATGAAATCAAAAATTTTCCAGAGATCGACAAAGTTTTTCTTATTGCACTGATGCTACACCAGATAGCAACCAACATTTATGAGCTTTATAATCAGTATCAACATGAGACGTACTATCCACACAAGTTTACCTTCACAAGGAAATGGATTTCATTTTGTCCTTATAGAGACCAGAGTAGTTAAGCAAAAACTCAGTAATACTTAGCATTCTTGACATCTACATATGTTCATATAATGCAAATGGTCTCTTGATATTCATCCAAATTTACAATGCATGTTCAAACTGCGGTAATGGTTTCATATTCGGATATTTAGATTTTGAACTTCATTAGCTGCCAAAGCAGAAATACTTGTACAATTTGTTTGACATTTAACACAATGAGCTCCCGCTTCACTGTTGTCAGAAAATAATGTGTTGCAATATTTATAAAATGCATTGATCTCTATGGAAAGTCTACTCCAGAACACGAGATAAGGGGCCATCTCCAAATTACTTGTCTTTCATTGGGGGATATGAAATTCTATAAAAACATTTTAATGGTTCATTGCAGTGTAACAAATAGCAAAATTAAGTCACCTGGCATGTAAAAGGCTTACTCCACGTCTTATCAGACCAGCTTTCACTTTCTCAATTTTCAGTAATCTTTATGTTTTGTAATGAAACATAATCAGTAGCTTCCGAATGGTTTACTCTATTGCGCTAAAACAAGTTGCTCTGCATAAAACATCCTCTGGAGGACCTAGTTGTTATGTAAAGCGGTGAAGTGTCCGACGGGCAGGAAGGCAGCGAAGCCGGGAAGTCAGGAACAGGGGTTTTATTCAAGGTAAGCAGGCAAACAGAGACGAACATCTAACGATTCCACCAACGTCACGGCACTACATCAATGACAGATCTGGTAAACAGGGGGAAGACGCGGACTGATATACACAGGACAAGCGGAAACTAACAGGCAACAGGTGAGTACGATCAGGGTAATACACGTGGGTAATGAGGGGGCGTGGCACACACGAGGATCGGACGAGCCGGGCGTAACACTTAGTCCCCATCAGATTTGATCAGGTATAAGTTTCTCCTATTTTTAAATAATTGTTTTTGGTGCAAAAGAACCATAAAGTTATGAGCAGTTCACTTTGACCCTAAAAAGCAAGCTTTTCTACATCAGAAATCCTCTAGATGACCTACTCCCCAACTCCTTTTGTCATTTCAAACCTGCTGCAAATTGAGCTATTTTTTTGGTGCAAAATAAGCAATTGTTCTTTAATGGCTTAATCTGCTCCTGAAAACCAAGTTATTTTTTCCCCCAACTTTATTTAACATATGTACAATCAAACACAGGCAAAATTTATGTTACATACACAATGCTATAATCATCCAGGTTGAACAATATAAATATATGTATATCAATATTATTTCTAAACAAACATGTCTGAAAAACCAAGAAACAATATAAATAAATAAAAAGTAAAATAAAGATGGGACAGAAAAAATGAAATCAAAATTGACAAGCAATGAGTAATTTTCGGGCCGATTTGTGTTCAACTAACATCAGTGACTTGCAAAATAATTTTAGATCATTTAACCAGTAATTAAAATCAGGTTTAGCTTTTTTTAAAAAAAATATGCATTTGTGGATAAAGAATCTTCCAAGTAAAATTAAGTTGTTAATTAAGAATCCAATTTTCTTATCCAATAAACAAATTCCAAATTTAATTATCCTTAAACTCAACAGGGGCACGTCAATCCCTTTGGTCTGCATTCAGCTCCACATGTTATTCCGCAACACTTGTACTGTTTCACACAAAAAAAAAAAGATCAAGATTTTCCAATTCACTATCACAGAACATCAAATTTAAATCTATGTCTAATAAAGTCATTACTTGGGTAAATTTCATTGAGAATTTTAAAATTTAGTTCTTTTACCTTAAGAAAAAGAACTTAAGCTTATAAGAAATTTTCCTAATTATTGTTTTCTGATTCAAATCAAAATCTTTAAGTATATAGTCTGCTTTGAGTTGATTGGGGAAAAAAAATCTTTTATTAACAAAGTTATAATCAATTAGTTGGAAACTTGTGTCACCAAATTCCATGTTTTCAGCATGGAACTGTCTAAGACCAGGGGATACCTTTGAATACAGAAACTCTTCTCGAACCATAAATATTAGTGGAGCCGGTATTGCTTTCGTCAACTTCTTGTACATTCTTGGAGAACAGTGAACATCAAACTTAACACAAAATTGTGCTTAAGGTAACCTCAAGTATTTCATTCATAAAATGTGCTATCGCCCAAACACCTTTGGAGAACAGATTCTCCATCCATCCATCCATCCATCCATTTTCCAACCAGCTTAGCCTTCTGGGTCGCGGGGGGTCCTGAGCCTACCCTGG
>JAABNX020000042.1:16539204-16558970 GCA_015163995.2 Mormyrus lacerda | reverse complement strand
GAACGAAGAGGACTGTAAGTCCAAATTGTGTTCATTGGGCTCCCATTTTCTGTCCGCAACGTAATTTATTTTTTCTGCGGGTCAATTCCACCTATTACGGTCTGGTTTTACGGTCTTCTGGCCGCTACTCCCGCCACACAGCAGCATAGCGTGCGTACTCCCAGCATCCTAGTTCTTAGTATTAGCGTATACCCTTAAAGTGATGCCGAATAACAACTTACGGACATTTCAATTTGCGAATGGACGTTCGGAATGTATCTCGTTTGTAAGAAGAGGTGCGTCTGTACTTTATGTACCTCACCAGTCCAAAAATTTTGACACAAATACCAATAGAAAGGTTTATTGAACATATTATCTATTTTTAAGAATAATTATAAAGACATTACAACTATAAAATAACATTGATGGCGTTAAGGGAGGGCAGCTCTGTGGGTTGGGACAGAAGGTCTCAGAAGGTTCCCGGGTCAAATCCTGTATTCGTCAGAGTTCGTCTCACCATTGGGCCCTTGAGCAAGACCCTTAACCTCAGTTAAGGGACTGGCTGACCTTACTTTCTGTAGTTCCATATGGTTGCCTCCTGGGATGCTTTTCCAACTATCTTGAAGGAAATCCCACCTCTGTTGAGCACCCATTGACTGCTTTTTCTAACTCCTCCCAAACCATTTCTACTGTGTGTAGGTTAGGTGGCCAGGTCATGTGAGTGACACTATCACTCTCCTTTCTGGGCAGCTTGGCGTGTCCAAACGTAACTGGTACTGTACACATACAGCATTTATGATCTGTGCTGTGCACAGGTGAAGAAGGAGTGCTTGTTCACCTGGAGAATTGAGCTCTCTAAGACTGAGAAGTACTGGGATGGCTGGTTCAGAGGTCTCTCGGCCCTCTTCCTCAGCTGCTCCATTCCCAAACTGCTCCTTCTAGCAGGTAAGAACTGTGAAGTGTTTTCCAAGGTCACAAGCCTGATCCCTGTAATATGGATGTAATCCTGGGAAGGCTGATTGTTACACTTTCAATAATGTTTGTGGGAGAGAGAAAGGTATTACTGATTGAACAGGGTGTATGCGGTCTCATTCTTTCAAATAAACAATAAATTGAGATCCTGTTTTAAGGGTTATTCTAGCATTCCTTGGTACTAAGGGCTAAGAGACTGTGCCATGGAGCTGGCTGAGGTTTTCACAAACATCTTTAATACATCTCTGTCACTGTGCTCTGTTCCTGCCTGTTTAAAAACCTCTATAATAGTGCCATTACCAAAACAGACCATAATAACAAACCTCAACGACTACAGGCCAGTGGCATTAACACCTATTATTATGAAGTGTCTAGAAAGACTGGTGCTGAAACATATAAAGGCTGCTCTCCCACCAACACTCGACCCCTATCAATACGCATACAAAACCAATAGATCAACAGATGACACCATCTCCACTGCTCTTTATACCGTTCTGGTCCACCTGGAACAACCAGGAACATATGCATGTGTCAAGATGGGCCCCTACCACTCCTCCTCCCTGTCTCTCAGTACAGGAGCCATGCAAGGCTGTGTCTTGAGTCCATTCTTGTACTCACTGTATACATACGATTGCAATCCAACCCACAATACTAATGTCATCATGAAATTCGTCGATGAGACAACTGTGGTGGGCCTGATCAGCAGTGGAGATGAGACAGCATACAAGGAGGATGTTCATAGATTGACAGACTGGTGTACAGCTAACAAGCTGATTTTAAATACCAAGAAAACAAAGGAACTCATCATTGTTTTTAGGAAAAGGGTGGCTCACCAGCCTCTGGTGATAAATGGGGAAGTGGTGGAGAGGGTGTCAACATTCAAGTTCCTGGGCACATACATATTGGAGCACCTCACGTGGACATACAACACAAATTGCTTGATCAGGAAGGCGCAGCAAAGACTATACTTCTTGAGAGTTCTCAGGAAAATCAACCTGCCACAACATGTGCTAGTGTCTTTCTATCACTACTCCATCGAGAGTGTCCTGACCTATAGTTTCTTGGTGTGGTACAGCAGTAGCTCTGCTGCTGACTAAAATGCCCTGCAGAAAGTAATCAGAACTGCAGAGAAAATAACCAACAAACACCTTCCTACCGTGAAAAATATCTTCACCTCCCGTTGCCTCTGCAAAACAACATAAAGGACTCATCCCACCCTGCCCACAATCTCTTCCAACTTTTGCCTTCAGGCAGACGGTACGGGACAATAAAACACACACCACGAGATTCTTGAACAGTTTTTACACAAAGGCCATCACCACCCTGAATGATGCTATGAAGTCATGCTTTGGTTTTGGAATGACACAAATTCTTATTTTATGCCAGTTGCTACTTTATGTTAACAGTACATGGCTGGCACTTTTAAAATCACTGTGTGTGACCAATTTATTTTACTTACTTAATTTAGGCTTATTTATTACTCTATTTATTTATTTAATTACTTATGATTGGAGCCGTATTTTCTTTATGTGGGTGCAATGCAATTTCGTTTTATATTTGTACAATGACAATTAAAGGATTCTATCTATCTAACTAAAGGGCTGGAATTCAAAGTTTTATCTCCTGGCAGTATTTAGCACAATTACCTGATTAACTTACTGAGTTCAGTCCAATAATTAAGGAAGTGAAGTGTAACTAATGGGGAGAGGGATCCCTACTGAGACTGCTGCCCCCATGACAAAACCTTGGATAAGCGACGGAGCTTGAATGAATGATTGAATTGGTGAATAAGTAATTTTAAACTTGCATTTTGGATTTAGTTTGTACAATACAGTTTAATGTGGCAGATGGGCAAACATTTCAGACAATATTATAAACAAGTATGGCAGTATAGTGGCTCAGTGCAGAGCCCTATTGTCTCACAATAGGATTAGGGGTGCCACCTATGGCTCTGTATGTGCAGTTTACACTCACATTTCGCATGGAGTAAGATTATGTATGTGAGTTTATGTGACTGGTATCCCATGCAAGGTGTACGATTATATATGTGTGTTAATGTGACTGGTATCCCATGCAGGGTGTACGATTATATATGTGATTTAATGTGACTGGTATCCCATGCAGGGTGTATGATTATATATGTGAGTTAATGTGACTGGTGTACCTCTGCCTTGAATTTTGAGCTGCCTGTGGGTGACTCCCAGCCTCCTTTTGACTTCTACCAGGATTAAAGGATGGATGGATGAATTCTACTGGATAACTGCTAATCACCAATCTACTTTCTTTTAGGTGTTGACAGACTGGACAAAGATTTAACAATTGGACAGATGCAAGGTGAGGCACTTTATTTTTTTCTAAGGGGATAAGGTTTACTTCAGTTTAAACTCTTATATACAGTCTATATACAGTCTAACTATAATGCAAGTCATTCTGAATTGAATTAGATAGAGGGCTTGAGAATTACAGGCTAATTGGTGTTGTTTAATTTAAAGGCTGAATATCATTATGTGAATTTCCTTATAGGAAAATTCCAGATGCAGGTTCTTCCCCAGTGTGGCCATGCAGTCCATGAGGATGCACCTGAAAAAGTGAGCAAACATTTCTGCAGTGGTTGAAACAGCTGGGGTCATCAGTGCTGACATTTATTGTGCTCTGTAGAGCAGTGTTTCTCTACCAAGTCCTCTGGGTTCCCCAGACAACCCACATCCTACAGGAAACTGGGAGGGAGAAAAAATGTGGTCCGTCTGGCAGGGAGCTCAGAGGGAGGAAAAACGTGGACCGTTGGGGACCAGGCCGGGAAACACTACTGTACAGCACTGTCATGTTTCAGCATTTTTTACAACCTGCAGCTTTCATGGATGCTGTTTCTGAAGCATTTCTAAAGTATTTTTGTTTGCGTTGCATTTCTTTTTTCAGTCCCTTAAAACATAAAACAATAGCCTCCCTCAGTCTCAGAGACTGAATGGAAACTTGGAAAAAACCAATTGGGCTAAATTCAGTATCGAAAGACCTGATAGTCCTTGTTTTTTTTTTCTAGACTGCAGCTTTATATATATAGTTGTTGCTTTTGGTATGAGATGCTCTTCCTATACCAATTTTAGATTTGCAGTGACCTTTTTCAATATCTGATGACAGTATTATTATTTGTGTGGCAGTTGGGGTTCTATGTATTAAGCTGTTTTTCGCATGAACTTTGAGGAATTCATCATTCCCTTAGTTGTTGCTGCTTACTCACCTGTTCTTGCCTCTGCAGGTAGCAGAGGCCCTGGCCACTTTCATGGTTCGTCACAAGTTTACAGAGGCCAAAGAGGGATTCCAGTGGTAAGGCCTGTCTTTACCTTTCTCAGCTGTTCTACATTTTTGGAAATTAATCATAAGATACGATGTGTAGTATGACTATGAAAAAAATAAGACAATTCTTTTCAGTTTATTTTATTTAATAGAAACACCCTAGTGACCATTGTGACATTATAAAGAGACATTTTACCCTTTGTTGTTGCAGTGTGTTGCCAGGTTGCTAATAGCTCCTGAACCAAGTAACTGACGCCACTGTGACATCCCCATGCCTTGGCTCAGTCTAGCCACTGCAGCACAGCCTTAGATTCGGAGAAGATTTCCATCATCCCATGCTCATCGCTAGATGGAAAGACAACCAGTACCATGCAGACATTTCATTGTTCAGAGCTCTTAAATGGAGAAAAATAATTTATAAAGTCATTGCTGTTATTTTAATATGATTATTGTTATTGTTATGACAATGAATTAGACCCTGTAGTGCCATATCCTTACTCCGGTTTTTGCCTTTGTATGAATGCAGAGATTACTTTGCTTATTCCTCATCTTCTCTATTTTCCCCTTTGCATTGTCTTGTCATTTTTTTCATTATTTTTGCATTATGTTGCAATTGGCGAGTCTTGCATTCTTCATTGTTGGTTTTTAAGAAGAAAAAAACAAAATACTGTATAAAATTATGAATAAAAGTTAACTCATTTTGAGCCACCCCTGAATTTTCAGGATCTGGAAGTCTTTCCCATGGCGAGAGCCTTTAGTGCAATATTTTACACCAAAAAAGAGCACCAGACATCTGTAGAATTTGTGTTTCTATATAATTTTACAGTGTGATGTTGGCCTCAGTGTAATGCGCTAAAGGCTTCATATACAGAAGAAAACACATCCGTTTTAAGTGGAAACTGTAGAATCGCTTTTTGAGTACCAAAAACAGTCTTGCTATCTTTTGTTGTATCGAACATTGTCCATTTATGTTGAAGTAGTGGAAAATAGAAAAAGTCAAATAAAAGTCAAATGAAAAACTACCTAGTTGCTTCAAACACTATGTGCAAAAACCAAGTTAATGATGTGATAATGGCATGGTATCTAATTTATACTTTTATGTAACACCTTACTGTTGAGTAAACCAAGAAATTGCAAATGTTAAAATAAACCGCCAAGTGGACTGTTTTTTTTACTTTTGATCAACAAACCACATGTAGCAATGGTAGTTAAGTGGAGTGATTCTTATTACTTCCAAAGTGTTATAGTTCTGAGCAATAAACTCATACTGAAAGGAAAGTCTTAAAAGGGACATTTAGCCTTCAGTTGATGTACATAGCATTTCATCCAAAATTGCTGGTTCTGTTTTCATATTTAAATAAAAACATATCTCTTAAGTATCCAGCTCTTCAAAAGTAAATGTGCAAGTTATATAAAGACTGATGAATTAATTTGGCATCAGCTATGTGGCTAAACAGAAAATTTCCAGCTCTCCCACTTTGTTATCTTCTTTATTTAAAACGCAAATACAGCGAGTTCAACATGACAATTAAAGACCTATTCATTAGTAGACTAAGGGTGAATTTATATCGTAGTTTGTGGTATCATTTTGAAGGTTCTGCTGAAGTTTGAGGGAAGTAAACTGACACAGTAATGATCTGTTGGGTTTCTAAGCCATATGTGTCTCCCTGAGATTATATTGAAGTTGACTTTAGCATATTGTATCCCTATTAAAATAAATCTTAAAGGTATTGTTAATATGTAAACAAAATTCCTATTCAACTTTGATTCTTCCTATGGTGTGAGCCCTCATGACAGAAAAAAATGCACATAAAGCAGAAAGTTATTTTGCTTTAAGTGGAAAATGTAGAATTCAAATAAATTTGCAATTTACAGCAAATCTTTCAGGAAACAAGAACATTTTATGAAAATAGTAAAATGAATGAATAAGGATTTCTCCAGGGAATATGGCTGTGTCTGGGTTGTGTGGGAAATTGTAGGTATCCGGGTGAGGGAGTCCAGACACAGACCTTTCTGAGTCTCTCCAAGCGGCACAGTCTCCCCCTCAGCCCTCATGCTGTCACTGATCTATCTGCAGACAGCTTTAAGCAGGCTATCCAGGATCCCTTAGAGAAGGGCTGCCCTACTCCAGTCCTGGGGGGCCGGAGCCCTGTGTAGCTTAGTTCTTTCCCTGTTCCACCATAAATGATTCGGCTCAAGAGCTGTGTGGTAATTAGCACAAGGAGTTAAATCAGGTGTGTTAAATGAGGGGAAACCCAAAAATGTGCAGGGCTCTGGCTCTGGCTCTGGCCCTCCAGGACTGGAGTTGCCTTAGAGCAGGGGTGGCCAAACTTATCCACAAAGGGCCGGTGTGTATGCAAGTTTTTGGGATAACCTGTAGGTTAGCTGTTCAAACCCAGGTGTGAGGACTCTTCAGCCAATCAGTCCTCTAATTAGTGAACTAATTAGGGAGTTGCAGCAAAAACCTGCATACACACCGGCCCTTTACGGATAAGATTGGCCACCCCTGGCTGAGAGCCTGCATGTCTGGGGCAGGATGGCTGCCTTTGTTGAGTAATGCTGCTCTAGCAGGTCACCCACTCGGATATCTATATATTTAACAAAAATGTGTTTTGACAAGTAAACAAATGGATCCCCTGTCTGTGTATCAAGGTCACTATTGAACAGCACAGTATGGAACGTTCTCCTACACAGTGTACGGAAAAAGGAAGCCAGTTTTTGCTTTTGTGAAAAAGCAGTAAGAACAGAGCCCCCACTTTACCCTGAGCAATTTTTAGATCCTTATCATTATTCAAGTCACAAAACAAAAGTGTCAATTTTGTTATGCAAGTGTACTCAAAGTTTTGTTTTCAATTAAATTTATAAACAAAAGGAGAAAACAAAAACAAAACTGGAGCTCGGGAGCCATCTTTATAAAACTGCCATAGAAACCAGCCCAGCATTTGACAGGACAGGCTGTCCTGGGCCACAGTTACTAGGAAGGAGGAGCTGATGTGAGGGCCAGCCTACTGGTCTGAGCTTCTGCCTCTGCAGCCCCCCCTCTCCCTTCATTGCTTCGCCACAGAGGTGCACTCTTGTTCCCCGTGTGGTCCCCAATGCAGGGCCTCCTCTCTCTCATTCATTGCAATTCAGGCTGCAGTGATGCTGGAACTCCTGGCCATGTTCATGCACCGTCTTACTGGTCTCTGTGTGATACAGGAAATGTACTGGACGGCATCAATAGACACCTGCTTGTCACAGGGAAATGATGCAGCTACAGGGCACTGAAGGTGCACAGACAAAGATAAAGCATAATTGTGGTAATGTCATTTATATTTTAGGACAATAATGGTTTAAAAATTTTGTTTATTTGAGCTACAATTAAAAAAAAAAACAAAACAATATTTAACTGAAACTCCCTTGAATTTCCTTTTGCTCTGTGCTTCAATGTTTAGCAGACTGTAATGAGCTGGTGCTGCTTCCATAGTGCCACCATATCTAGCTTATCCAACATCTGCATCAGCCATGCTCATGACTGTTATTCATTAATCATTGAAACATTTCCAATGTACAGCTGACTTTGGCTTCAGCTGGATTTTAAGCAATCAGGTAATCATGTTATTAGACCTCTCTAATACCTTGGTCATACAGTTAATCAATACGGTTAATTCCAGCAAAAACTCTTTGCTTAGTCATCCATCTGCCTCCCCACTGAGGGTTAGTAATCACTCTGGACAGGCCCCTCCAGGGCCATGTAGAGACTTTTCCAGGGGGGTATTCCAGAAAGCTTGGTTAACTTACCTTTTGGTAAAACATAACCTCTGGGTTGATTTACCCCAAACCCGCATACCATGAGTATGTCGGTTCCAAAACACCTGAGAAGAGTAAGTTTAATCAACCTCCTATTGGTTACGCAGAGTTAATCCGCGCGCACCGTACATACATAAAGACGTTTTCAATGGATCGCCGATTTCACGAGTGAAAATGGAAGATCCAAGAGAAAAAAAGCGAGCGGCATATTTCACAGAGGCGGAGTTGGAGATGTTAATGCAGGCGTATGAAGAATTCAAGCCTATAATAATGAAAAAAGTAATACGGCTGCATCGGCTAAAGAAAGAGAGTTGGCTTAGCCAAAAATAACAGACAGAGTAAATGCGTGAGTGTATTAAATTGCAAATTTGACATCGCCTCCCTTCTACCATACTGTAAAATAATTAAACACCCCTTCCGCATCCTTTTCACTGTTAAATCACTTTGAATGCATTCACTTTTCCTGCCATTCATTTCTTTAGGTTAAAATAACAATGTGTATTGACTAGGAATATATGGTTTCTTATTTAATAAGGTGTAATCTGTCTGGAGGCAGAAGAACTTTGAGCCAAGTCAATATGTAACACAAAAACATACTGCAAAAAGGTAATAGTTGATTACACGATCACTGAACTATTGATTAAACACGATTTAGTATATTCTTTCTGTCATGTAGCTAATAGAAAGCAAGCTGAAGCCCGTCTAACTGGCGGGGGCCCACCACCACCTCCCCTCACCCCATCTAAGGAGCTGGCTCTTTCCCTTAATAAAGGGCGACCAGTGATTGCTGGCATTCCAGGGGACACTTCGTCACACACACCATGCACCACAAGTAACATGGTGAAATGTAAGTTTACCACTATGATCTGTTTTCATTATATTACTTAATACATTACTATCTCTGTCACTTAAAGGCTTTTTGAACATGCTTAATGTTTTATGCAGGCTTACTTTATTGAACTGCATATGCTGTATAGGCTACTGTGTGCTTAATTGTATTACTGTGACATGTTTTTGTCCTGCATTTTTGGTTTTTCTTTGATGATTTTGATAATTTTATGGGTTGTATTTCCCTATAGATACTGATAGAGGGATTGTATTATTGGACCCTACAGAAAGGACACAGTCTGTCGCAGTTGTAAGTGTTTTGTTGTCAGGTACCTTTAGTCGCTTTTAGATATTTTTTTTTCTTTTTGCCAGAATGTATACTTGCATATTCCTCTATAGGTTGAAGATGACGAAGAGACCACATCTGCTGTGACAGAAGTGGACAATGCTGGTGGATCCACTGAGGTATGATGAATACCATTATAATGCATGCCCCCTTTTCACATTAGAGTAACAAACTGACATTGTCCTTTCACAGTACATACCTGGGGATTTGCCCACAGATGAAGGTCCTTCAACCTCAATGCACGATCTAAGCAGTATAAGAATTTATGTGTAGTTGTCCATATTTTAATGGTATTGTCTGACAGAATCTCATTCATTTAATTATTCTTGGCTTCCTAGTTGCCAGCAATTGAGCTGTATAAGGTCCATCTTCAAAAACAAATAAGAAAAAGTGACATGGAGATGGACCTTATACAGCTTCAAATGGAGGAGAAAAGGCTATCCATAAAAAAAGCGACATTAGAAATAGAATTACTGGAGCATCACCTTAAGGTGAGAACTTGTGTGATTATTAATCTGTTGCGTGTTAAACGTGTTTGTGTGTGTATATAAAGCAATGTAATACAAATACACATTTTATTTCACTTTCATTGTTTTTCAGGAAATAAAGAAATGAACCACACAGCAGACCAGTGAAAACAATTTAATAAAAGTAATTCTGAGAAATCCTGTCTCTCAAAAGTCTTCCATCTCTGTCGTGCCTCACATATTACCTGTGGTTGAAAAGTGGAAAAACGTAATGAGTTTACTGATTTTAACAAGGCAAAAAATTAAGGACACAAAATCAATTTGTTACCTGCACATTTATACTATGAATAGATTTCCTATTAACATAGTCTCCCTCATTCATTGAAGGAGCTTTAATAGGAATGTGGATGCCATCAATGCACCAAATTACATTTGGAAACCCTGAAATAGAAAGTCATATACAGTATGGAAGTATCAAGTGTGTGTGCATGATAAATACATGTATAGATATTAATAGTATGACTACATATCAAATATGCGTCATGAATTTTACTACAAAGGACAAACCTGCCACTCTGTGGAATTCCTCTTTAATAACACGCAGAGGTTTATGGCCAGGGAACTGTACAAACGTGTGTAAGAAGCGTTTCAGTGCCAGACATACTGTGCGAACGGCTCTACACACAGTAATTTTTGAAAATAAAAGATTCTTTGTTTGGGTAATGTTTATTAATTTGATTACTTGGAAAACACTCAGCAACAACTATTTACATGAATATATGTGGCAAATTATCCTTAGCGTTTCTTAGATGTTCAGTACAAATTTCTTCCCAGTCCAGTGAAAAATAAACAACTGGTGATGCTTAAAATACACATAACAAGAATCACAAATTGACTGAGAGGGCAAAACTTCAAAATTCATAACCAAAGGTTCCGCAAGGTCCCATGAGTTTAATGGAAATTTTCACGTTTTCAGGAAAATCCATGATACAAAATCGGGAGGTCTAGGTGAGTTGGTATGAAATGACCCTTAACTCCGTCCTGGACTGAGCAGCCTTTGTGTAATGTGTCATCATTCCCCACCACCATTCCTGTGTAAGTTCCACCAGACGACGGCAGCATTCTGAAATATCAATGATATAATATGGTCGGGGTGGAATGAATAAACAATGAAAAGTAGAATTAAACTTGTGGAACTTAGAGAGGCAAAAAACGTTCACAGATGATCTACTGTATAACCACTTAGAAGAAACATTATTAACGTCAAACATAATGTACAGTCATACCTCAATTTAAAAATAAAACAAAATTAGTAGTGCATGGCGCTAGGGGATAGGGTAAGTCTGACCCACCCTTTTTCCCATCATCCTATGCGGTCACCTCCCCCTTGGTAAGTGTCCACAGCTATAAATTGATTGTGATGTGTGAAAGGTAGGAGGGGCTCAGTCTAGGAAGGCAGAAGTATGAATGCCCAATTATTTATCTAAAGACTTTAATTAAAAAAAAAACAAAATGCGTCTATCTCCATTTCCTCCACAACCTGCCTCTCTCGCTAATCTGTAATGCTGTAATGTACTATTTTGTACCACAATGGTACAACACAAGTCATGAGATTAAATGCCTTGAAGTATATTTATTCATCAGGGATATAGCATTTGTTCTGTTCTAAGTTTAATTGCAAATTATGAATGTTCATTTAACTGTACCACAGAAATAACCCATACATGAAAGCTTCATCAGCCCTTAGCATTCTGCCCTCAAACCTACATACTCGGCAAAGGTTCTGACAAACAGCTAACAATAAAGCAGCACACACAAGTTTTCCTTTTATTGCGTTTTTTGTAAAACAGAGGAACACAAAAAAACATTTAATCAGATACATTGAAGTTCCGAAACAATTCCCATGATAATTTAACCTGTGGCTAACTAACATAATCAAAGCACTATAATATATTGCTGAATTAAATTTAGTAACCAAATAAGTATTGCGTTGAATGTATCAACACACAGCATGGGTGGCCAGTCTTATCCGCAAAGGGCCGGTGTGTATGCAGGTTTTTGGGATAACCTTTAGGTCAGCTATTCAAACCCAGGGGTGAGGACTCTTCAGCCAATCAGTCCTCTAATTAGTAATCTAATTAGGGAGTTGCCGTGAACACCAGCACACCCAAGGGCCAGTCTTATCTGGCAATAACCACTGAGCCATTGTGCATGTTTTAAGTTAAAGACATGGCAGAATACAGTTTTTTGCAAAATTTTCCTCTTTGGCAGCACTTTGGACATGTTGCCAATCCATTACAGAAGACATAGAAGTGCACACTATAGGCAGATGGGCAATTAGGAGGCTAGCATGTCATTGGGATTAGAGGGAAAAACCTGCAGAGCATGGGGAGAACATGCAAAGTGCACACTCGCAGAGCAGTGGTAGGATTCAGGTACCCATCCCTAGTGGTGTGAGGCACCAGTGCCACTAACTGGGCCCCCATACTGCTCTTTAAGGGTAAGTCACTTCAAAAAATATTGGGATATCCTTAATTTAGCAAGTTAAAAAAAACTGTATGTAAGTATAAAGTTATATTGTAAAGCAGTCCAGATGAGGGGCACCAGTGCATTTTGGATTTTTTTCTTAAACAAACTGTTAGAAAAAAGTTGACTTTGATATATTGCTCATATTTCAGCAACAAAGAACTTGCAATTACCATTTCTGCTTTTTTAGAGAGGAGGACATATCAGGCATGTCACAACTAAGCATTTTTTGTACAATGTGGGCGATGCAGAGCATGTGGGAAAGGCAACTGTGTGTAGAGCCGTTCGCACAGTATGTCTGGCACTGAAACGCTTCTTACACACGTTTGTACAGTTCCCTGGCCATAAACCTCTGCGTGTTATTAAAGAGGAATTCCACAGAGTGGAAGCCAACAAGAGGCTTTTCCTGCTTGTATTTTCAGCTTATTATGGGAAAAAAGCAATAGTTTTGTTAGGTTGCAGAGCAAAATCTTCTCTATGTCTTCTGAAGAGAAATAAACAAAACTCCCTAGAGTACAATTACTGTAAATGCATAACAGACATATTAATTATTAACAGTTAATCCCTGAGTAGAGAAATGTGAGTGTTTGTGTTTGAGCTTTTTCTACAAGAGCTCTTTTATTTTACAGTAGATAAAAAATGGAAGCCATTAACCTGCATTTTGCAGCTCACCATAGCTCTTAGTTAAACATTAAGACTTGTTTTTTTAATTAACAAAAAGGCGCATGCATTTTGAAAAAAAATGGCAAGATTTTTGTGCATATTTTTACATAAGTAAAAATGTAATTTTAAATTCATATTTTTTCATATTATAATTTTGCATGTAAAACCACAATTTTTTTAAAAAAATCATTTATTATTCAATCTCATGGTTTATGAATGATACATAACATACTGTGCCAGCACTGTAAGAGAAATCCTAAGTATGTCATACAGAACACACTGCTCACTGTATTTTTCAGGAACTGATGATATTTATACAATTTTACTTATACTTACAGGGCAGCAACTTACCAAGAAGCTATTTTCATAGAATATGTACCACATTTTGAGAATTTAGAGCTGTTTTTTTTTGTCTTGTAAATCCCTCACATAGAAATAATATTGTCAATGTTTTAATAACAGCTAGTCCAAGTTAATCATTACATATATATATAAACAAAAGGAGTGGCAAGGTGGCTTAGTAGGTACTTAAACCATTATCTATTTATGGACTTACATGAAGCCCAACATATCTCAAAAAAACCCTGCATAGGTTAAGAGGTTACAGAAAATGTGATGTATGGATATGAGATCACTGCCACTGCTGGGTTGGCGCTCCATGCTGGGTTGTTCCCTGACTTGTGCCAGTAGCTTCCAGGGTAAGCCTTAAAACATTAGCAGAAATATAGAATTTGACCTAATCCTGACCCTGTTTTCTCAATTGTACTGTACTTTGAATAAAAGTTAAATAAGTAAACATATCGGTTATGTATTTGCATTAAATTTGGAGGTCCCCTGATCAAGAACTGGCCAGATATTTTTATTCATCCCAAAAAATAAATTGTATTTTAAAGCCAGGAAAAACTTTTTATCTCTTAGTCCGTAAATAAGAGAGCTCAGGCAGCGTGGCAAGATTAAAAACAAGACAAAGTTGGAGTATCTGACATTCACAAATAGCGTTATATCAATTTCCATGACAGCTGATTCAATAAATGGACACCAGAGCTGGATGAAACAAAGAACCAGCTGAAAGGCATGAAGAATGACAGTCCTGAGACATTTAGAGGCAGACTTCTTGCTTTCAGCAGAGGCCAGTCTGGCGGCGACCACTATTTTGATGTAGGTAAAAGTAGTGATGGCAGACAATATCAGAAAATACAGCTGAGATATCCCTGTTCTTAGGAGGCTGTGCCAACTGCTTACATCCATGACATACAAATTGCAGACAACTGAGGAGTACCAAAAGCTGAATGGGGCCACAGGTAGTAATGTAAATAATTCAGTCAATGAAGGTATGAAGCTGAACAGCCACACTAAGAGAAGGCCTATCAGCCTGGTTTTGGGGTTGGAGATGTCAGCATGTCTTAGAGGCAGGCAGATGGCCACATACCGCTCCAGGCACATGACTACTAAGGTCAGGGGTGTGCCATAACTGAACCCATCCATGAACACACAAAGTATGACACACAGAATGCTGGCAAGTGGATACTGGAAATAAGTACCAACAACAGCCAAGTCTGTCATCACCATCAAAGTGGAGTCCAGGAAAAGCATCTGTGCAAACAAAATGTACCGTGTGTCAGTTCGAAATACCTCCTGTCTGATAAAGGTAAATATCATGAGAGAGTTGACACAAAGTAAAACTCCTATCAGCCCCTGCACTACCACCAACTTATTATTTAATGATGAGTAAAAAATCAGTATAGAGCTGGAAATGCTTGTGTTTTCTGTCATGTTTATTTCCATTTTGTTTTTCCTAAAATAAAAAGAGGAAAGAGTTATACATTTGAATAAGCATGCAGGCTCTTTTTGGATACACTTTCATTAAATATAGTAAAGTGCGAATATTCAGATAATTCTAATACAGATACAATTATTCTTATTGCACTATTACATCTATTATACAAAAACAATATTTATTAATCAATATTCATATTTTAATAACAAAGGTGTTATGAATGTATTAATAAGAACAAGAAAATTTACATTTAAATTACTTTTATGACAAACCTCATCTGTATCCATGTTTTTACATACTTTTGAAATATTAGGAAAAACACCAAACTTACGAATGAAGTATCCCTGTTAAAGAGATTAAATGTTAATTTACCTTTTAAAGCATATGGCTATCGAATGCACAATACTCCTTGACAACATTGCATCTACCATCCCTTTATATGTTGCAGCTGAACATGTAGTTCAACTGTATCATCTTGAGATTTTTGAGCCATGGGAACAGTTGCATCACTGTTGTATTGCATAACAGGAACCCAAAATGAACTTGGCATCTGTGGGTTTTAGTGCTGATGCAAGTTACGATAAAAGTTCTAGATAATGAGTTTTCAAAAAAATACCACTTATTTTGTACTGGGTGCAGTAAAGGTTAATATATATAGATGTTCTATCCAGAATCAAATTACCCATTATTACCCAAATAAAACAGTTATATGTGTCTACATGATTCTATTTATAATCAGACAGAAAAGGTTAAACTGTAGTTAGTCTATAGTTATCTATAGCTAGTGCTAGAAAGTATGGTACCAGGGGACCAATCCATTTTCTGTAACCGGTTGTCCTATGTAGGGTCATAACTATTGCCTCAGGAAATCATTAAAAATCAGTACGTGAATGAATGTTACATTTTATATAGTGCTTTTCAAGACACCCAAAGCACTTAACAAAAACATAAACGAAACGGCCAGAAGTTGCACTAGGTGAAATTGGCACGTAGAAAAATAAGTTGATGTTGCGAACAGGAAACGGGAGCCCAGTGAACACAATTTGGACTTAGAGTCCTCTTTGTTCATATGTCTGAAAGTTCGTAAGTTGAAAGTTTGGCGTCTGTATGTTGCAAGTGTTTGAGAGTTGTAAGTTCCACTTTTAATCTTTGTTAGATTAGAAATTAAGAGGTGGGTATAAACCATGAGGAATAATGAAAGCAGATGGCCTACTCTGTATTCTGCATATGATCTGATCTCACTTAACTGGAAATTCAGCTCACCTAAAACAGCTAAAAGCAAAAACACAGATAGAAGCCTATGGAGATACTACAGGTGCATTAAAAATTCCATTCAATTCCTGATATTTCTGACTAATAGTGTTCTGGACATCGCCACTTCAAAATTTATGTTCCAATAAAGTGAAATATGACTCATTTAAGTAATGCAAGTTTCAATCCGTATTAGATTTCCTGCTGGAAGAAAAAGTCATAGGGCAATAAATTGTCATTTAGATGATTATTTATGTCATTTAAATGATTATTTAAATAATGCCAGCAACCATTTAAATTATCTGTCAAAGTAGCCCATTAAACTTAGTGGGAGGGCTCTAAACAAAACCGAACTTCCGATTCACAAGACAGCTACTGTAACTGTCATGATCTGAGACGATCTGCCCAGTCCTGTTCACATTTGGCCTGCAGAGGTCACTGCCGGCCATCCTTTGTTCCCCTCTGGTTTACGCGCAGCTTATTCCCATTACTGGCGTTTCCTTATGTGTGATTACTTGTTACGGGCTCCACCTGTTACTCATTGGTCTCAATATCCAGCTGTGTATATTTGTGTCTACCCTTACCTGATTCCCCAGCTTGGTCATTGCTGTCCACCACCAGTAAAGTCTATTCATGTGTGTCATGCATTGAATAAAACAAAACAGTCAACATGCGGATCATCCCCGGGTTGCTGTCGTCACACAAATGGACATCACTCCATATACGTTTCGGAGGTACCGATACATTTGGTCAGATCGTATATGGATTATGGATCAGATTAAACAGATTTAAGATGAATCTACCAGGATCCAGTTAAAATTAGGGTTGTATCTTCCAAATCCATAACTGATCTGCGAGACTGGATGTTGCTCATCTAGCTAAAATGCGGTGCAGATACATCTGTAGTAGTCCAAAACAAATTTTCTACCTTGTTGAGTATTTTTTTTTTTTCTTTGCTAAACTACAAACTGTATATGTAGCGAAACAACATTAGCATTTTAAACTTGGATTAAATACCATAACATAATTTCCCTTTAATTATCCTATAAATGCACACAATAATAAGTCTTTGAATACAAAATAAGAATAAGACATTCTAAACTACCATATTTAAATAATTACTGAACAATTCAAGTGAAAAGAAAACAAAAACATTTACATAAACATCTATTTAGGCCTCTGGGGATGGAACATACATACTGCTTCCTGCCAGTTCTGTCAGAGGCCAGCTGCTTGACAGCTTAGCCCTTTTGAGGAAAAGCAAAAGCAATAAAGAAAAGCAATTATTTTCATATTCTTTTACGGATTTATTCTCTTGTATGGCTCTCATATGAATCCATATCCAAGCAGACCCAAAGCTGCTGGAAATTTAGTAGGAAAAAAAAACAAAGATGAAGATATTTACTTGCTAGAAATAGCAAGTAAATATTATTTATAAAACACATTATATGTACAGTGGATGCTATACAGAGGGAAATTGTAAAATACATACACAAGAACAATTAAATACCAACAAAAATCAATAACAGCCAGAGAGAACGCAAGGACCAAACGCAGATTTACAAGCAATAAAACCAAACGACTAGAGTGCTGAGAAGGCCAAGGAATTCAGGTAAATTTCCAGCCTTGATTTAAAAACAGTAATAGGAAGAACACGTTTTATGTCTGAAGGCAGCTGGTTCCACAAAATCGAAGCAGTGACTGTACAGGCCCTGCAACCTTTTTGTTTAAGGCAATCTAGGGACCTGAAACAGGGCTTTGCCATTAGACCTAAGTGACCTGGGGCTGGATGAGGTCAGTGAATGAATGAGGTTGGTAATATATGATGGCTCCTGCCCGATGAGAGCCTTAACCCATCAATACGATGTTACACTGAGGAACAATGCACATGTTTTGGATTTTCAGGTTAACATTGTCTGTAATACTGTAGTTATTCATCATTATATTGTATCTGTATAATATGCTATTGGAGCAACACACTCTAAAACTAAACACGATAGGCACATCTAGGAAACAATGCACACCTCTTGGATTTTTGGTTTATCTTTGTCTGTAATAATCCATAATTATCTATGCGTTAATCGTAGCCTACGGTATGCGTAACTGCCCCTATGTTTGAGTTTACCAACTACTAGAAAATAATCGGCTGCACCACGCAAATAGTTTCAACAGAATACTAAGTGGTAACGGAAATTTTACACTTCCTTATCATTAAGTTGTAAGGTCCATCATAACAAAACAAACAAACAAACAAAAAAAGATTAAAAGTGGTGAAATTGGCACAGATGTAACCTAGCTAAAAACTTTTTTTGTTTTTAACATGCAATAATATTAACATTATAACTTGTTACCTTTTCTGCTAATTTAAGATAAAATAATGTCGCCAGCTTGATAGCCTTGCCAGCCTTAGTCTAATGTTAGCTGGCAAGCTATAATACTTCTTGCCCTATCGTTGTTTATTTCGGTGGGCCCTGTTTGTATTCCTTGAACTTGCATCTCATGTAGCAGAACAAATGTTAAGCACCTACATAATCATCTATCTAGCTTTACCACTAAGGAATTACCACAATTTTGATAAACACACTAATAGTGTAACAGACCTTAGTTGATTTATGATATGTATAGACCCCCCCCAATATGAACCGCAGATTAACTGCAAAATGTAGCCATGATATTGTAAAATACTTCCATTCACCCATCCATTTTGAGCTGCTTATATGGGGTTGCTTTGCGGGGGTAGTAGTCTAAGCAGGGATACCCAGATCTCCCCCTCACCAGTCATTTCCACTAGCTCCACTGGGGGAATCCCAAGATGATTCCAATCCAGCCGAGAGATATAAGGCTATGTTTGGATGATCTAATGCAGAGCGTAAAGAACAAAGCAGAACTAACAGCTATGGGCGTCTCCAAATCCATTTGGGATTTTGATAACGGAAAAACCAGACTTTGCAAGGTGGTAAATGTTGTCCTAATTCTCTTAATTATTCAGAGGCGTGTTTTGGATGTAACAAGTAGAAGCTTGAACCACTTTGACTGACTTCTTTCAATGCGGAGGAGCCCCTCTCAAATGTCCGAGCTCCTCCCTCTTTGGCTGAGCCCAGACACCCTACAGAAGAAACTCCGCGATCTCATTATTTCTTTCATTACCCAGAGCTCATGACCACAGGGAAGCGCAGGAACATAGATTGACTGGTAAATTGAGAGCTTGCCTTCCGGCTCAGCTCTCTCTTCACCATGGCAGAACGGGACAGTGTCCGCATAATTGCCGATACTGCACTATGTCAGGGTCAGTGCTGTCCAACCTTGTCCTTTGTGTCACCCGCCTGTTTGGCCAGCAGGTGTTGCTGGCCAGCCTTTCCCCCTCCTTGTCTCTTGACCTATCAGCCCCAGTGTGCTGTTTTCCCTGTTCTCTGATATGCTGCATAGTTTAGTGGGTTGAGTGTGCAGTTTAGGGACTGTTTCTCTTCTGGTCAGGAGTTCCAGGCTGGCAAGAGGGAAGCCTCATCTGTTATTTGGTCTTTTTTAGCTTTCTATTTCCATGGTGTTTATTTTCCATTTGTTTCCCTGTCTCAGGTTTGTAATTTATCCTGTTCTCTTCCAGTCCTTTTTGTATTTTTGTTCCTTGTTATCTAAGTCTCGTCTTCCTGGTTTGTGTTTTTTAGGTTCACACTCACACGCCTCAGTGCAGGCCTGATAAAGCCGACATCATCTTGAAAAAACAAAGACTCGATCCTGAGGTCATCAAACTGGACCCCCTCTACCTTTTGGCTATGCCTAGAAATTTTGTCCATATATGTTATCAGAATTGGTGACAAAGGACAATCCAATACCCACTGGGAACAAATCTGTCTTACTACTGGCAGTGCAAACCAAACTC
>JAABNX020000042.1:16457902-16469301 GCA_015163995.2 Mormyrus lacerda | reverse complement strand
GAAAATCCGCACAGGACTTGCTCCAATGCCAAAGTATAATGTCAAAGCACTGTCAATCAAAGAGGTCAAGCAACTTTGACAGTTTCTCCAATGAGATAATGAACTTGAAGCACTTGTCCAATAAACATCTAGCTTTGCTGCGCTGAAAGCAGAAGTGCCACTGAAGTCCATTTAAGCTACACTTGAAAGGGTTTTATTGGATCAGACTGCCACGGGAATGTATTGTATGAGAAACAAAATCACGTTAGACAACCTGCAAGAAATAGCTGATTCTGAACTACAGTACCCATGAAGTTGAACTTGTTCTAGCACACTCTTTGTAATAGCAATGTAAATACAACAGGACATACTTGACAAAAAAAAATTCTGATGCTTCCCTTGCAGTCTTAGAGTAGTGACCACTGGTGAATAAACATAATCAGAGATATCTAGTATACAGTTAGAGACACACACATAATAGGCACATTCAGTACAGTATTTTAAAATTGAATCTAACTTGGACATTTTTGTTATCTTAGTTTAAGATTTAAGGTTACGAAAGCATGCTGAGTTGTTGAATGGCAGTCCATGCGTTAGTTTTGGGGATGAGTTTTGGGGATGCTGAAGCGTTGTGTCATTTGTGAGTTAGGCCTATCTGTAAGTTTGTGAGTTAGGCCTATCTGTAAGTTTGTGAGTTTATGAGTTAGGCCTCTGTGTGGGTTTATGAGTTTGACGGACTGTACATCATACTTTTTCCTTGTGCTGTGTGCCTTAGGAATAGGCATAACTGTGTGCCTTGTGAATAAGCATAACATATCTCTAGAGTACACTTAGAGACACACACGTAATAGGCACATTAATTATTAATGGTTGATCCCTAAGCAGTGCCTTGTTACATCAGAGTGTTTGCACTTTTGCTAGGCAAACAGGATCTCTCAGTGGGGTTCTACAGCAGGCTAGAACTGGATTTCTCATGGCCACATTGAATGGTGAATATACTGAATATTACTATTTTTATCCATCCATTTCATCTGTCTGTCTGTCCATCCATCCATTTTCTGAACCCACTTATCCTATTTAGGGTCACGGGGGTCTGGAGCCTATCCGAGAAGCTACGGGCACAAGGCAGATGATTCCTTTAAATAGGCTAATGCAATGCAGTACAAAACAACACACAATAAAAATCCTATCAAGTTAATAACTGTATTTTGCAACTTTTTTTATTGTTTCGATCGTTTTGACGTTTATTATTTTGACGACAGATCATTTTCTCATTGTTATTTGATAAAAATAAACAATAAAATACACCACTTACAACCTTGACCTTCTTCTCGTAATATATTAGATTTAGTTACGAGACAACAAAACATTTTCATTAAAAAAGATTTTGTCCTAGAGGCCTAGAAAAATTTTATGGAACAGAATTGTTACATTTCAAAAAGATATCGGTTGAGAATGTCTTAGCACTAAGCTGGGCTTGGTGACGGTGCATGATAAGGCCTTCAAGACTGAATACTCTCTCCACTGGTGCATTGGTGGCAGAAACAGCAACTACTCTCAAAGCCACACAAAAGAGCATCAGAAATACCCTTCCATGCCTTTTCCAGAATTCCAGGCAGTCCACGTCCTCATCAGCCGACACCTGGGAGTAGCGAATGAGCTTAGCCTTCACAGACAAGCCATTGTCTATGTTCTTCTTTTTGCCTTTCTTCCAGTAGCTAGAGAAAATACATGGTGTTTTAGCAGGTGGTGGCTCGTCCTGATCATCTTCTCCACTACTGCTCTCGTGAGTGGTGATTTTCCAAGCCTCACATACAAGGTCTGAAAAAGTTCTACAAAAATCAAGTTACAAAAAAAAACTTACAACATGATTTTGGTATATACACAGTGATTGTGGTTAATCAAATGAATCCAGGCATGATAAGTAAACCTAAATTAGATTTTATTGATGTTAGTGATGCATAATGTGATGTTAATGTGTTTGGAAATAGTGTGTATTTACACCTACTAATTATCTTATACTAATTATCTTTTATCCCACTCTTGACTTCATCTGGTGCCAGGACATCTTGCTCTATCCAAATGAGACAGAATGATGGGACTAGTGCAGAAATATGTACGCCATATCTCCAAATGGAAGATGTATTGCAAGTTGAACAGTTATCCATTTTGACAATCACAAAGATCCCCTGAAAATGGCATTTGAGTGACTTCCGCAGTGCTTTCACCAAATCACCCAGTTAGCGAGTTGTATTCAGAATAGTGATAAGATGGCTTTTGAGTGAAAGTACTCAAGGAAGAGCTACACAGTGGGGGCAGCGTGTGGCACAGTGGGCTAAGCCTGTGTGCCTGTAATCACAAGGTCACAGGTTCAAACCAGTCCCCGTGTCTGTGGTTCCTTGAGCAAGGCCCTTAACCCTCAGCTGCCTGGGTGCCCCAACAGGTGGCTGCCCTTCATGGACAACTTGCTCTACAAAGAGCAAGTTGAGGGAGGCATAAAAAAGAATTTCCCCACAGGGACTCAATCAAGTTGTAATTACTATTACTATCACTTTCTTGCCTTGAGTCAGATCTGTTGCTTGAAGAAATGGGGCCAAAATCTCCACAGGCTCTTTCAGCTCTTTTTTGGCTCATAAGCACAGGCCTTTATGTTCTTGGTCTTCTAATAGAGTTTTTAAATTTTGGGGATCCAGTTGAGTGACTGCCTTCACAAGGCGAAGAGTTGAATTCCATCATGTTGATGGAGTAGAGGGTATGTTGACTCCATGCTCTACAGTACTTCCTATACTCCCTTCAGCTCACAAGTGGAATGAAGTAAAGTGCAGAATTCTGTCACCTTTGCCATTGCACTGTTCAGAATTTTTGTCTCCTTCAATCTATCTCACAAAACAAGCTGCAATGTACATGCAAAGCGCTGCAATCGCTGGTGCCGGCAGGAGCTCTGTCTTCATCCTACATCATCCTGGTAATCATTAACCAGAGGCTGCTGTTTCCCAATTCATCTTCACCATCTTCACTGCCAGTTGTAGCCAAGGAAAAACAAACCATGAAGGCTTTTTTGTATTTGAGGCATTATCACAGATAATATAATCTAATTTGTGTTTTCGTTTTTCGAAGTTGTCACATATTTCCTCAAATTTCTCACTTCTTACTGTATTTCTCCAGTGGTAAATCGGTCACAGCTTACAAGAACTTTCTGCAGCCTTGGGCTGTTTTTCTCAATTCAAAATGAAGTGAGCTGTCACCCCTAAAAAGCCATTCATACTCCTGTCAGTCCAAATAACAACATTCACAGGCAGTGTCTGTTTATTCTAGTAATTCTTGAAGGTAGGTTTGTCAATCAAAGATAGAGGCAGGTTGCATGAAATTTTGAGATTGGGTGTTATGGACTCAATAATGGCCTTCTGTCTGGGATTGCCCTGATTGCATACATGTGCACCTCTTATCTGAGTCAAGAAAGATTCAAAACACTGATGCTCACATACAAAGCCAAAAAGGGCCAAGACCTCATCACACCCCACACTGCACCACAATCTCTACGATCCTCCAGCACTGCTCGACTGGTCCCACTAACCCTCAAGGCACAAGGAAGACACATCTCTCGGCTCTTCTCTGTTCTGACACCAAGTTAGTGGAATGAACTCCCCCTAAATGTCCGAACAGCTGAGTCACTGAATGTCTTCAAAAAACGACTTAAAACCCACCTTTTCCAGAAATATCTGAATTAGCACTTCTGGTATTAAACTCTGAGCTCTTTTAAAAAAAAAAATAAATAAAAAATCTGTAGTTTCCCAACAGAGTATTAGATCGCTTGTATTCATAACCTTGGTTTTGCTGAGCTAGTATTGGGGAAAATTCATAGCAGAGTCTTAAAGCACTTACAGTATGTAAGTCGCTCTGGCTAAGGGCGTCTGCCAAATGCTGTAAACGTAAATGTAAATGTAAGAAAGAATCAATGCTGCTCTGTCCCTTTGCACTGGCCAATTTTGCTTTATTGAATTCAGTAAACTTGTAAATGAACATGCAAAGTTCATTTGGTTGCTAATTAGAGTACTAAGATCTGGATAATATAGCTAACATTTTTTGTTTAGGAAAACAAATCTGGAACCACAGAGTTCTGAGAGAACTAGTTCTAAGCTGATGTTGCAGATTTTACCAATCATTTTTTTCTAAATATAGAGAGAACAGCTAAGAATGTATGTAACTTAATGTTAGCCAAGGTAACTGGAAGATATTGCTAAATTATTAGTTAAGCAATATTATCTGTAACCAATTTCTCAACAACATTTAAAAGTAGGCTACAACTGTATCGTTCAATTGCACTAGATCTCACCCTAAATTTGTGATGATGATTATCAATGGCTTCACACACAAGCATAAAGATGTGTGTTAGTTGTGATAGTAAGGGAACGGAACACAGCTAGCCAGACATTTCCATAATCTTTAGTCACAAAAAAAAACAAAAAAAAAAAAACAAAGTAAAATAAAAATAAATAAATAAATAAATTAGTGATTGTTCATGGGTCCACAATCTTGTGTCCAATTCGAGTGTTGTAAGGATGAATTTGAAGTCAAGTCTCAAGATCCCTGTGTGGGTGGCTTAAGTTTAACTTGATTCCAAGTCACAGACTGGAGTCCCCATCTCTGAGTGTGGCACAGAGCAAGATATGGCAAATAAATCTGCGCGTTTGCTTTCCAGAGTGTCACGAATAGCATGTTTACAGAAAAAAGCTTTTGCCAGATCTAAAGTCTATGTCTAGAATCTTTTGAAGTCCCTCGGTTAAAGATAGAAGGTACTGAAACATCAGTCATAAGTACAATGCTGAGAACATGTTCAAAGCAACAACAGGTCCAATGGCAGACAGACATTCAAAAATGGCAGGTAATGTGTCAAGAATTGCATTAATGGACCTTAAATGACATGCCAAGCGAGTGGCTGGAAGCTGTGCAAGTTTTGACTGAACTACACAGCCCATTGATTTGGAGCTGCTTCTGCTACTCAGCAGAAATCAACTGTGCATCAAATGACTTCTGCTCTGTTAGTGCTAGAAAATGTTCCATTAGCTCTCTTTCTGTGGCACCTAACACACACAGGTGAATGCTCTGGCTGTCCATCCCTAACATCGTCTGCCATAATGGAATACATTCCTGACTTTTTTCCTCTCAGAGATTATGACATTAGTGATTTCTTGAGAACAAGGTGTGACCTCTGAAAAGTATGTGGAGTTTCTGACTGACCACTTTCTTCCATGGTACAAAAAGAAGAACCGTGCTTTCCGTAACAAAATCATCTTCATGCTGCAAGGAATACCTCTGCATCATTGACTGATATGGACATAAAGGGAGAGAAACTCATGGTGTTGCTCCCATCCTCCTCTGACCTCAATCCTATTGAGAACCTTTGGAGCATCCTCAAGCAAAAGATCTATGAGGGTGGGATGCAGTTCACGTCGTGCAAAGAAATTCAAGCAGAAACTCACAAGTTCAATGGATGCAAGAATTGTGAAGCTGCTATCAAATAAGGGGTCCTATGTTAAAATGTAACTTGACCTGTTAAGATGTTTTTGATTGAAATAACTTTTGATTTCAGTAAATATGATCTCCTAATGGTGCAAATTCAACAAATGACCATTTTCAGTTCCTTACAACCTATAAAATATTTTCATAATCATTTGGAACAGTGCATTTTAAGTTTTTTATTTTTGAAAAACATACTGTTATCATTGGGAGGTGTCACGCCCGGCTCGTCCGATCCTCATATGTGCCACGCCCACCTCGATACCGCGTGTTAATTCCTGATTGTTATCACCTGTTACTTGCTAAGTTCAGCCTGTCCTGTGTATTTAGTCTACGTATGAGTTCGTATCCCCAGGTCTTTCGTTCTGTTACGTCGGGCTTCGGAAGCAGGCGAAGCGAGCAATGAAGTAGCGAAAACGGGGTTTATTCACAGGATAACAGAATGATGTTGCATGTTCCTCGTCTGTTATCCTGTGAATAAACCCCGTTTGCGCTACTTTATGGCTCATTTCGCCTGCTCACACACTAGAATTTGGTCCATGACAGTAACAATACTAGCAGTAAATTTATAATCTATCTGCTCCTCTGGATTCGATTCTAATCGACGTCACATCTGATGTCCTCTCTACCTATACATCGCAGGTAATATCTCTTGGCATGCCTGATCCATCCATTGCTCTGGTGAAATATCTTGTCTTGCAGTATTCATAGCATCCACTAGTGACATGTAATCATGTGGGCGATGGTCATAAACCTTCTAAATTCACGCAGAAAAGCATTCCTCTGTGAGGTTTAGGGAGGGGCAGTATGGTGGCAGAAACAATGAGGACATCCTTGGGTGTGACTGCACTGGAGGGCTGGAATGCCACATTATCCCACACCACAACAAACACCAAAACATTTGCACTCACTCACTCTCTCTCATCCTCTGGTAATTTTTACAATCTCTCAAAAGTGCCTCGATAGCAATATTGTAAATTGTACTAATTTAGTTTTGAATGTATGTTTAATCTAGCCTATCAATTTATGTATCTACAGCTATGAATTTCCTATATTTTCTCTCACCTTATCTCTTGGTATTAATGTCACTAGTGTATATCTATCCTAACTACCACTCAGTGACTGAACCTACTGGATAGTAGCTCTTCAGGACCGGAGTTGGAGACCCCTGGTCTAGGCTATCACAAAATCACAATCTCTATGTGTTGCTTTCTCCCAATATCTCTCTCCTCTCACACAATGATGTGTTTGCTTGACTTTTAAGCATTCTGGGAGTTTGTGTTTAAGTTTGTGTAATATGGTTTTTTCCAGACACTGTCAATGAAATGTGGGAACGGGAGCTATATTCCACATGTTGAAACAATGAAATGCACCAAAACTTCACTTAACAATAATCCAGTGACAAGAGCATTTGTTTCAGAGCAGTGTTTCAAAATGTCTGCGCTTTGGAAGCTCGAGAATATCAAAATGTCAGTATCGAGCATCTCACCCCTAGGTATGGGATGCTTGGCTCGCTGTTGCATGCTCAACCCATTCAGCCATGGGGCAGTCCAAGGAACATGAGAATTAACAAGTGGGAGACGCTTAGGGGAACACAGGGAACAGAATGGGATGACCAGCAACATCTGCTGGCTCAACAGGGAAAGAGCAAGCAAATCAGGACAAGACAAGGATCAATCCTAACATCTACCCTTTTGCCTGATTGCTGTACCTGCTTGTTTTTGACCATTTGTGGGATTTGGCTAAATGAATGTGACTACATGTATGCCTTGTGCTTTTGCACCTTTGCCCATTTGCCTCCTGGCTTTGACCCTCACAAGTCATTTGATAATGCTCTGTCTATTGTTTTTAGTTGTTTGATCTAAAGGCGCTTTTCTACTGTACCAGGTAGTGAACTTATGGTACTTCCAAACAGTACCAAAATTAATATGTCAATTAGTTTTCCAGTAATGTGAATAACTGGTAGAGGTTGGGTGTTTTGTACCGAATTCAAAAATGGTTATAGTATATTATAAGGCTGGGTGAAGTGTGACATTAATATCGATATTTCATGTTATACACATGAAATTCTCACATTGCAAGGAGCATGATAGTCAGCTGGGTTGAGATCTGACCTTCATACTGTGTCTGGGCATTATTCCACAGTATACAGTGTTTTCAAAAATAATGTCGTTTAGCAATACAGTTGTGGTATGATGAAATGGTACTCATTTTATGCAAATAATATTCACTGTATGTGTATGTGGGGGGGTAAATTCACAAAAACATTTTTGGTCTGTCAATGTGGGGTGGGGGGGGAAGTAAACATCCATTATTATAACTTTTTTAAAATTTATCTATTTTTTTCTGAGTTCGCTTTTTTTCAAAATGGTATGTAGTTTCAGATGTAGGTTGTTTGCATAACCATTGGAAAATGAACATGTTTGCAAGTCCCAACCCAAAGTACCAAAAGGAATAGCTGGAGCTGGTTCGGTACTTCTGTACTAAACCGGAAATCAATGGAAAAGGGAAATTTATTTATTTGTCTGTCTGCCTGTCTGTGTCACGCTTGACGGTGCACGGAGCGCAGACAAAAGCACAGGATGCCAGGAGTCGGGGCAAATACGGGGTTTAATCACAAGAAAGGCAAGCAAAAACAGACTGACAATAGAATGACCAGACTGCGGAAACAAACTGAAACGTGGACTAAATACACTGAACTAATGACAGCAACAGGAAACAGCTGATGAACACGGGGAATCCACACGGGGTTACTAAGGGGGTGTGGCACACGGGAGGAGCGGACGAACGGGCTATGTTACCAAAAGTTTGGTGCTTGGTGCAGTGGAAAAGACTTATACTTTAAATATTTCAGACACAAGTGATTAAGTCAGTCTCTACTCATGCTTGGACCAGTTAATCAAATACTGATTTGTTTATATTCTTCATGTCATAATTTCTTCTCCATGAAGCACCACCTTTTTGTGCTGGAGGGTTTTATGTACCTGCATGACCCTGGGAGCTATGTTTTCTGGGGCAATTGCCCCTTGTAGGGTATCCCAAGGCAAATTGGTCCTAGTTGAGCAGCCAAGTGCAGTTCAAAGAGACTTTGATGATGATTGAGAAAAAGGAGCATGTCACCCTGCCTGGATTAGGAAGACCGGGGCCTTGCTCTGGAGCCAGGCCTGGGGCAGAAGCTCGAGGGGTACATGGAATGTACCCCCTCTGCTAGGGAAGGAGCCTGAACTGACGTGGAAGGTAGAGAGACACCGACTAGATATAGTCAAGTTCACCTTGATGCACTGCTCAGACTGCAACCAAGAGGGGCTGGACAGTATTCCACTCTGAAGTTGCCTATGGTGAGAGGCGTCGGGCAGGGGTGGGGCTAGTTCGGTGCCAGTGCATTGGAGTTTACTCTGGTGGATGAGAGGGTCGCTTCCCTTCAACTTCGTGTTGGGGGATGGACTCTGATGGTTGTTTGTATGCGTGTGCCAAGCACCAGTTCGGAATATCCGGCCTTCTTGGAGGCCATGGGCAGCTACTGAGGTCAAAACTTGGGTGTGGGAGGAGTTTGGTGAGGCTACAAAAAGGTTCTGGTAAAATGTCAGGTGACTCAGAAAGGGGAGGCAGGGCTTCACTGATGCTATTTCCAGCAGGGATGGAGAACTGTTCACCTTGACTGGGGATACAGTCGGGCAGTGGAACAAATATTTCCAGGATCTCCTGAATCTCACTGATATACCTTCCTCAGAGGAAGCAGAGTTGGAAGACTCAGAGGAGGACTTGCCCATCTCTAGGGCTCAAGTCACTGAAATAGTCAAACCACTACTCGGTGGTAGTGCTCCGGGGGTGGATGAGAGCCGCCATTAGTTCCTGAAATCTCTTGATGCTGTGGGGCTGTCTTGGCTGACATGCCTCTTCAATATTGTGTGGACATCAGGGACAGTGTGTTTGGATTGGCAAACTGGGGTGGTGGTCCCAGTCTTTAAGAAAGAGGACTGGAGGATAGGTTCCAAATTTAGGGGGATCCCACTCCTCAGCCTCTCTGGGAAGGTCTGTGCCATGGTCCGAGGATGGTCCATCCATCGGATCCAGGAGGAACAATGCGAATTCCGTCCTGGTCACGGAACACGGAACTATATTTTTACCCTCATTATGATACTGGAGGGTTCATGGGAATTTGCCCGATCTGTCTACATGTGCTTTGTGGACTTGGGAAAGGCATATGACACTGTCACTTGGGGGACCCTGTGGGGGGTGCTCCAGAAGTATGGAGTACAAGGTCCGTTGTTGTGGGGCATCAGACCCCTGTAGAAACGGAGCAAGAATTTAGTTTACATTGCCAGCAGTAAGTCAGACTTGTTCCTGGGGGGGCTTGGACTCCACCAGGGCTGTGCTTTGTCACTAATTCTGTTCACAACTTTTATTAAATATTAATTAAAAATGCAGATTTTGAAAAAAATATAGAGTGGTCTCAATTTTTTCCAGGGCTGTGTGTTTCCAGGGGTGGGAAACTGGTGGCCTGTGTGCTGTATCTGGCTCCCTTCACAAACATTAAATATGTGTTTTATAAATGAACTAAATGAAAACATTTTGAAATGAATATTAGCACATCATGCTGCCTGGCCACTATCAAGAGCTGGAAACAGTTACCAAGAGAAATGTTAAACGACAGTGCTCAGCTGAATATCTGCATGAACGGAGAATCCAGCAGGAATAATGCGTTCTTCCCGAAGTCGACTGCCATCTGATCATTATTGATGAATATCAATGTCTCTCTGAAAGGCTTCCTTCATTTTTCTGCTGTGTGATTTATTACGTGTTTTAAAATCTCTTGTGCTTGGGTGGTAATACGGTGATATGGCAAATGCCTACTTAGCTCATGTCCTTAGCGTAGTTCTCATTGTGCTTTACTCTTTTTCCCTTGTGTGCATTTTGCATTACGCTGCAGTATACAGTATTTTGGTGGTATTTTCAAAAAATATGTTCATTTATTGTGAACAAATAGGTCTATGTGTGACGATGTATTACTGTTATTTTATGTTAATTTAAGACTTTCTGCAGCCTAACTACAGAAAGTTATAGGGTTGTAAATATCAGTTGTAAATATACTACATTCAAATAAATGCAACTAAAATGGTTGCAGCACAATTTTTTTTATTGCTTGCATGTACTTGGCCAAAACCGGAGTGGCTACTCAGAATGTAGATGGACCCCCAACTGAACAAATTTGAATGGCCCTGTCATAGCTGTTAATACATTTTATAGCCTGACTAAAGACTAAAGCTTCCCATCCCTGATGTAAACAACAAATAAATCAATGAATGTAAGATAATTCATAGACATACTTACCATGAGCTAAACCATGTCATGTCCCTTCAGGAGGACTGAGAACGAAGACAGACTTCCCAGATGCTTTGGAAGAACTAGGAACGTTGAAGATAGGCACATGTAAAGAGTCTGGAAGGCAGATCAAGATAGTGTCTCATGGTGCTTTGTGAAATTTTCAGCAAACTTCACACGGGGCCTGTTGGTTAGCTAGATAACTTGTCTAATTTAAGGTACCCCAGTTTAAATGGATTTTGTCTTTGTTCACTTACGTTTAGCCCAGACTACCTTAAATCCAATAAGTTATCTTGCTAACCCAAACATCCAGCTTCAGGATACAGACCCAGGGCCTCTGTTATGCTTTGTTTAGAAATACCTGGTTATGGAGCATTTGCTATCATCAATTCCATTAAACATTCTTTTTAATAATTTACATTTTATTATTCATATCTTTCAATTTTCCAGAACTATTCATCTCTGAGGTAACATGATAGAGAAATGTACTCAGCTGTCATGCCAGCCATTTTTGTTACTGTCAGAATTGATGAATGAATACCAGACTATTAAGGACACAAGGCATGTTTGTTTTTCACTTT
>JAABNX020000042.1:16443050-16457802 GCA_015163995.2 Mormyrus lacerda | reverse complement strand
GCCATTTTTGTTACTGTCAGAATTGATGAATGAATACCAGACTATTAAGGACACAAGGCATGTTTGTTTTTCACTTTTCTGCTGTACTTGCTGTAACTGCTGTAGTTATAAACTTTTGGGCCCATGGACAGGCTGCTCTTACCAGCTGAAGATGGTTCTCATATTTAGTATATTTGCACTACTGACAAAAACTTAACTGATGTTGTTCTTACTGAGAGGGGAATATGAGACAATGAGGTCATCTGTTGTTTGCATCTAGGATGTGTCAAATTGTACTGTATGGACACATAATTTGCTCCCATGAAACCAATCAGGCTACCCAATTAAGCAAATCTCATTTAAGCGGTCATTAATTATTGGAGAGATCTTAAAACAATTCATTTGAGGTAAATTAGATGATGTAACTGCTCCCAAGGTATGGAGATGGTAAATTTGTTTGCACAACAAGCCTTAACCTTAAATGTATTCATTAGAGGTAATTAGTCATTAAAATCATTTGTGGTCAAAGCATTTGTTTTATAGCATTTAATGAAACCCAGTTATACATTTGAGATTCAGCATGAACTCCCGCTGAAAAAGACCCTGAATTGGTCCCAGAACATGTGATGATGTCAAAAGAACTTGGACTGAATCCTTGGTTAAAGTAATGGCACAATGTTGCCTTGTTCTTGCAAGCATGGCACATGAATATAGATAAATGGAGATATAAGGTAAAAGAATTTGTGACATACAGGCTTTGGAATATGCATTGTTATGTGTTGTTATGAGATAATAGAAGAATCGAGGATATAGAATCCATTCATGTGCTCTGCTGTACTGAGGAGGAAGAAGGGGGCCCAAAACAAGGCCTCTATGGGCTTCTTTGAAAATGCGCTAAAGATTTTAACATATTATGTGTTTCAGGGAGAAGAAGCAGTAGAAAGGGTCAATATTGGGATAAAATTAAGGCAATCATAAATAATGTGATTTAAAATCTGAATTTCCATTTACTGTTAAGCAATATTTATATTAATTTAATTAATTTACATTTGTTTAGCAGACACTTTTATCCAAAGTGACATACACCTAAGAGATTATGGTCTGCCAATCCTTGGGGCATCTAGGCTTAAGGGCCTCGCTCAGATCATAGGGACAGCATAGTAACCCACTGAGCCAGCTAGCGCTGCCTACAAATGCATGTTCCTTTGAGCCAGAATTGAACCTGCAACCTGTCCAGCTTTGTGCTTCTATAGCCCTCCATACTACAGACTGAGGTTTCAAAGGGGGCAGAGTAAAAGCATCACAGGTCACATTCCTCATTTGACCAAACAGGCCAACAGTACCAGTTTTACATTCAGTTAAGATATCTTAATTAACCCACATATGTCAAAATGTCAGCATGTTCTCCTTGTCAATTCACATACTTAAGCTATAGGAATTTGGCCTGTGTTTACAGCTTACAAGGTTCAGACTGTATTGATTGCAAGATAACACAAAAGTAAGATTACTTTAGTAAAACAGTTTTCATTGGATATTTGAACAGATTATTGCCTATGATGAAATGTCTTTGATAAAAAAAGGCACCCCTTACTCTGTTTACAGCCAACTAAATGAGTAAAATGTGAATAAGGAAATAAATATGGCATAAATTAAATGAATTATAAACGAAATGTGTTGTTTGCCAGACTAGATAAATAAAGTCATGTCTTCAGCATAAACCCTGAGAGATGTATAAAGTCCTAGCTTATTAGTCAACATCCACAGAGGGATCTTGTTTATCTAACAAAAGAACGAACCAGGTTTTGTAGTTAAGTGTTAATGAGTGAGTAGGGGAGACACCGCCCCCTAGAGCTTTGGACCAGACTCTCCCTGTCTGTGTTGTGCATGCAACTTACACGCAACACCAAGTTCATTTTAGCTGACTGTTGCAATATACTTGTAGCAGTTTCATCATGCATGACTATGACATAAAACTGTGTTAAGGTGAAGTCATCTCTTTAGACCTCTTTAAAATGTGTTTTTGTGGGGGGGGGGGGATCAAATTTATCAAATGATAGTTTCTGCAACAGCAGAACTGTCATTGGTGCTCTTTAAGTTACCATTTCTGCTAGACAAGATTAAAAGAAGCACATCCCTCTCTCAGTCTTTTCTTCTCTCTGTTCTGCCATTCTCCACGCATTCACTGACTGCTCTGTGCAACTGAGAGGTCATAAGAGACACCGTTTAGTAGATGCATTTATGCAGTTTAAGATGTCAACAAGTCAAGAAGATGCATAAGGGATTGTGCAAAACACAGATGATACTCTGTGCTGAAAAATGTATAATTTGGTTGGTGAGAGCACGTTTGATTTCATACTATTCCAGGTAATAATAGGCAGTTTACTTATCTCAAATTCACAGTGATTTGAACAGTAGAGGCCCACATACACCAATGAAAGACACTGTAACTGACACTGATCAACTCCTACTAAGTGCACCAATTTTTATTGATTTGATATCCATCCATCCATCACCATAATCAGTTAATCCCAACTGGAGTCGCGGGTGGGACCGGAGACATCCTTTAGAACTGCCTGCAGAAACTGAGAATCTGCTTAGCAAATTAATTTAAGCAACCCACACAAGCTCTTATTAAGTAGTTTAGGAAACTGAAAAAGTACCACCTTAAATCCAGTACCATAATGAACATCAATCAAATTGATATTAAAAGCTAGGTATCAACTGGCTATGATAAGGATGAACATATATCCTTGCAGTTAAGGGGCACCAGCGGTGAAGCTGGCCTAGGGCACCATCTTGTGAGGAGGCACGCAATATGCCAGCTGGCTTCACTTTCTCTCAGATAGGGGGCGCCAGCAGTGAAACTGGCCTAGTGCACCATCTTGTGAGGAGGCATCCACTTAGCCAGCTGGCGTCACTTTGTCTCAGATAGGGGGCGCCAATGGTGAAGCTGGCCTAGGGCACCATCATGTGAGGAGGCGCCCACTTAGCCAGTCGGCTTCACTTTGTCTTGGATGGCATGTGGCGCTTTCTCTCTCTCTATATATATATAGACAATTATATATATATATGGGCAATATAATGTTGTGAAAATGCATTGGATAAATAAAATTTAATTGAATGTTTGTGTACAGTACTTTATTGTACTATAGCGTATTTAAATTATACACGGTTCAGTAATTTAGTACAGTATTGTAATTTGAAAGCGTCTGAAACAACTGAAACAGTATTTTGAAATTGTCAATAAAATTCATACATAGTGATGCTGTCCGTTTTGTTAATTTATTCATGCAATAAATATACAAATGTCAATTAGATGGCAATCTGCCTGAGACATAAAGAAAAAGGAAAAATCAATGATAATGATCATCCACTTATAGCGATCAATTTCATCCAGATCGGAGTGATCACTATATGTGGTTTCCACTGTATATGAATTTATTTTCCTTTTGTTTTTACAATAATTCTAGAACACAACCATTTTATAGTTTCTGAACTATTTTTAAATACTCGTTGTATTGTATCTTAATAAGCAGGATTTTTGTTTATGTTTGAATTTTGTCCTAGATTCAAGCTACTTTTGAATACAGCATTCTGAAATTAGAAAAGCTAAGTACCAAATTTATATATCCTTATCCAGATAGATAGAACAAAATTAGAGTCACATTTAACATTTATTTTTTAGCATTTTCATTTACAATTGAATAGAACTATATTTCTACTAAAATGTGCCTAAAATGTCACTTAAAGTTATGCGTAAGACTCCTGCAAGTTTTATAAGTTCCTTTAAATTCTGCTGGTTTTCCATGTATAAATAAGTCTAGTTAGCATTACAATTTACTAAGAAATACCATTGCAACCATTCACAGCACCCAGAGTTTAGTCTCTTTTTCTTGATTTGCTGACAATCCAAATACAACCACCAGAGTTGTTTTTTCTTTACTGTGAAATCACATTGTCGTTTGCCCTGCCTTGGCACAGCTGACCTGCTAACTGGCTACTTACTAGTAAAGGCTACCTGTAAACGTCCATAAATATGTGGCAATTTATAAAAATGAATATTAAGTTTCATATATATGTTACTCTTTGGTATTACATGACAATACATTTACATTATAACAACTGACATTTTACATTTTCGGTGTAGTGTGCATTGCTGAGTTTTAGATGACAGTAAATATTTGTACTAAATTCTTACCTCTGACTGTCCTGTTCATGATTACAAATTAGTAGTAGTTCATAGTATAATACAAAAAACACTCTCGTTATATACTATTATTTTTTCCTAGTCCTTGTGCTGATGATACATTTAGGGCCTATTTCTTTTCCAGCATCTTTTTGTTCCTTCTGTTGGGTAAAGTCCACCATCTTGTGGTGGAGTAGAATCAACAAGAGTACTCATGGCACCTGGGCTCTAAAACTAGCTATGCATTCATCCAGTTTCCAACCACTCACCTGGTTAGGGTCACGGGGGGGGGGGTTACAGAGGCCATCACATTTAGCATAGGATACTTTGGATGGAATACTACTTCAACGTAAGGCACACACACACACACACACACACACACACACGCACACACACACACATATGTTGAAGTATGTATCTAAATGGGGACCTTTCATTCATCCCTATGGGAAAAATCCTAATTCCAATCACGACACTCTGTTCCCACAATGTCAAAATAACAGGTCTTTATCACATTGTGAGGACAATTGTGTCCCACAATGTAATGTATATCTGACCCTCACACACACATGCACGCACACACACACACAACTGTGGGGACCGTCCATTAATTTCTATAGGCAAATCCCTAATCCCAATGACAGCCTTAACCTTTACCCAGCCCTAATCATAATCATAATTAACAAAACAAAATTCTGAACTTTTTACATTTTTAGTTTTTTGATTGCAGTCACAGACTTTTATAAAATTGAGTTTCCTGGAAGACTGAAAAAAAGTCCCCACAAGGTCAAAATAATACGTTTTTGGTCACATTTAATGGAAATGTAATATATTCATGACCACACACACACTATGGGCAGTGTGAACATAACAAGAATGATCGGTCTCGCTATATAGTGGCCTATTACTATCACTAATTGTTAACTCGGTATATAATAATTGCATGTAATAATAAATTTTTTACTAATGTTGTGATTAAAGAAGAAACACTAAAACAGTATGGGCATGGAAACTAAAGTCCATAGAGTGATTAGGCTACATATTAACATCGCTGCTGCTGGTCCTGTCTGTGAAAGTGTGTACCCTGTGCATGTGGGGATAAGCCATAGCACGTAGTTCATGTTTAAACAGAACACGTCGTTTTGACATGCAGGTAAACAGATCGATGGAGCGGTCAGTGGAGTCATGGTGAAGCTCGCATAAATACTTCAGGGTCACTCTCATACAATACGTTACAAACACCGAGAGAGAAGAAAGAAAGCTGCTTTATACAATCATCCGCCAGGTGTCGACATTTCGCCGCAACAACAAACGCATTAAAAGCAAACAAAAATTGTTCCTTTTCAGTTCGTAGTTATTTAGGTTTTTTCAGCAGTATAGTTCATTTTTAAATACTGGTAAAGCTTTACCAATTAAACTGAGAAAATGCAGGCTCTTCGAAACTGTGCGCTGTGTTCGACGGAGGGACTACTATGTAGTCGGACCGACTTCCTACAGCTTCGGAGCAACATGGCGGTGTATGCGCGAGGGTTCTCCTGTGTGGGTTTATTAAGGTATGTAGCGGATCTTTAAAATCAGTAAAAACCAAAATCTATGTAAATGTCATGTGTCACTCCATCCATAGTGATCTATCTGTAAAAGCGATACTGATACAATGTTCAGTTAAGTGGTTAACTGAACATTGAACAATGTGCATCTCTACTACCATATTATTCGGGGATGCACAGAACTGGTACACAAGTACGCATTCTTCCTATAAAGCGATACGCGAGGCAATTCCTTGTCGTAACAGCTCAAATGCACATAAAATGAATACTCATTTGCGTTGTTATGACAAGATATTGCAGTACATTTTAACGTATATACCTCAGTTGAATTACGCATTAGCCGTATCACGGTGAATGGGTAACAGCGTACCAGTAGGGTGATGTGCATCCTTGCATATAATGCATCTTATGCACATTTACCCGTTTCAGTCATCGGAAACGTTGCAGTTTAAGTTGAGTAGTTATTTGTTGGCTGCTTTTTTCCTAAGTATATGACATCTTCATATAATTTCAAAGCAGTTACTGAAACGTCGGTGAAATGTTAACGCTATTTGGGTAAAAATGCAATTAAAGTTGTTTTTTGGGGGGGGATACAGGAACACAGCATGCATACTAAGCAGCAGGAGACCCATGCGGCGGAAGCTTCCCACATGGATACGAGCCGATTGCATTTCGCTAAGCGTCTCCGGGGGACTGTGTGCTCTCCCTTTCTATAAGGTCCCATTATGCGTCTATACAGCACCTCTTACCTATTAGAACCCAACGTACAAAAAGTTTGAAACCTAAAATGTATGTACAGGATTTGTTGAACAGTGCAAAATAGTAGACGGTGCGACAATATATCTAAGAAATGCAAATAGCAGAATTAAATAGAAGTTGCATTTTATTCAGCTATTGGCACTTCTGACATGTTTTTTTTGCACCAATACCGTTTTGCACTCTTTTGCAAATGCAGTACATATATTGATAGTTTCATATTTTATGTGTATTTTGAGTTTGGTTATGCTATACTGCTGACTAGAGTGCTGCTGAGTGACATTTTACTACTCTGCGTGTAAAGCACTGTTTCTCTTCTATTATAATCAGGTTGCAGTGTTTTGTCAGTATATTCTCCTTACATGTTTACTGCTGCTTATTCCAATATAACTTAGAGCTGTCACAATTACTTCATTAAACTTGATTTTAAAATGTATTGATTAAAATTTGCTTATTCTATTACTTGCCAATTTGCTGTAAGAAAGACACCAACATAGTGGATGAGGGTCCAAATATCTGAATTTAAATATCACATCACAACTTATGTATCACAACAGCAACGTAACAACAAAAGACGACATTCACAGGCTCACTTAGTAATGCGTGATATAATCTATATGCCATTTAGCTTCTTGGAGTAGCCTAGCCTGTTTTTGTCATCATTTTGACTTAAATTATTTATCCTAAATTAATTTCAGCAATTCCTAGATAACCTAGGAATAGGTAACTGGTGCTAAAATGATGGCTAGCATCGTCTCTTAGCCACGTCATATTAGACAATAAAATAATATATAATGTTGTACATAATAACTATATGTTTTATATATGTGATTTTTATTCACGAGAGTATTGTGTATATTCTGTGGAGCCCCTAAGAGGACAGGGTTGGACAATATTTTGAAACAGTCCCCTAACATTGTTATGTTCCCTATCAGTACTTCAGTAATAATAAATACATGGGAATAAAACATTAATACTATATCTGTGTATTTTACATCAAGTTCAAGGTAAAAATCAATAAGCTTAGGAACAGGATACTGCATCTCAGATTTATTCTGTTTTTTGATATTTGCATAAGTAGTTTTTTGTACATGTACATGACAAAAATTTTCTTCTTCTGCATATCATATTTTAACTGAGTGCGCTAACTCTAAGTCCTCTCCATGTTTTTCCCCATCAGCAAGTGGAAGACCTCTCTCATGAAGCCATAATACGCAGAGCATCATCGCTGGTAACAGACAGTGCCAACACCTACCTGTCCCAGACCACCCTGGCTCTTGTGGATGCCCTCACACAGTATACCCGAGTAAGTAGCCAACATCCTGCAAAGCACTGATTCAGGCAAAGTATCAGTCCTGGTTTTATTGGCTCTCTATATGCTTACTTTAGGTAAAATTCTGCAAATTCACAATATGGATTATCATAGTTACCTGGATGGCACACAGATCTACCTGCTCTGTCACCCAAATCTTTTGGCCTCATCCATTCCCTATGTTAATTCCTGGAGCAAATTAATTGCTGGATGGATATATAATTTTCTCACCTTAGGAACATCTCGAAAATCAGAGGCCTAATGTCCAAGCAGGGCCTTGAAAAATGTATTATATATCTTCCTCTCCAGTCAGGAGATTATTGGATTATTGTAACACTGTCCTATATGGATTTACCAAAAATCCCTAAGACAGCTCCAGCTCAACCAATATACTGCCACTAGAATGTTACCTAGAACAAAGAAGAGCAAACATGTTATTCCACTCCTTCTTTCCTTATACTGGCTTCCAGTTGCCTTTGGAATTTACTTCAATGTGCTGCTGCTTGTTGACAAATCAGTCACTGGTCTTAGCCCAGTTTACATTACTGACTTTCTGATTGAATATGAATGTAACCGGTCCCTAAGATCATTAGCAGCTGGTCAGTTAATAGTGTGGAGTGAAAGGTCAGCAAGGTCAAATGGCATTCAGCTGTTTCACCATTCAGAACCGACTCTCTAAGGAGAAGAGAAATGCACCAATTGTTGCCACCTTCAAAACCAGGCTTAAAACATTGTTATTCCACAGTGCCATTGATTAGCACTGCTAATTAATGTTGATTACTGTTAATTTGGTTGTCTTTAACTTGTAGTTTTTAATTATTATTTTAATTGGCTTTTACTCATACATTTTAATTGTTCATTTAATTATTGCTGTTACTTGACCCAGTTTTATGTAAAGCATTTTGAATGACCTCTCTTTGAAAATGTGCTGTATAAGTTGATTTGACTTTGTGAAGCTGCTTTCAGGCATTATTCTTCTGATAAGCCAGGCACTGGCTTTTACTTTGTAAAATTCTGTGTTGTTGTAGGCATTGGGGATAAACACTGTGCTGCCTCTAGCATTATCTGTTCGTTTTTTGTTTATTTTGCTAGTTAACACTAAAGATAAGTATTATGTAAGGTACGAAATGTCCAGTTTCCATTAACCTTGGGGTCACATTGGTACATACGCACATCGCTGTCGCCTCTGGCTCTACAAACAAGGCCGCAAAGCACCACTTGCTTTGGTAACTCGGGGTTCTGGCCACAGGCTCTGCACACGCTGATCGCTCTGCAGAAAAGATACCTGACGTCTCTTGGAAAGCTCACCGCAGACGAGGAGGATGCTGTTTGGCAGGTGATAATCGGCCAGCGTGTGGAGGTGGGTGCCGTTCCATTTGAACTGGATTCTTTCCCCCATTATACTCCTAAGTTCGAAGTATTGCAAATAGAAATGCTGGTGAAATCAGCCCAGCTGCAGCAGGATTTAGGGGAGTTTTGTAATGCCGAATTCTGCTTCTGCAGTTCAAAGCAAGTTACCACTTTATTGGAAGGCTCCCTTTCACCACTTATAAATGGTAGTTACTTATAAATAATAATAAATGGTATATGTTGTTCCCAGTTGTCTATTAATGATTTACAAAGCGTTAACAACCTAATTAATAACCTGATTATAAACCATTCATAAACCCTTTATAAGGGTTGTCTTATTGTGAAGTGTTACCCAGAGCAATATATTTATTTCAAATTTACATTTACAGTGCAAGCATTTTATTGACCCCACCATAAACTGCTTTGATCCTAAGTTTGAAAAAGATTGATGTTGAAATCTCATGTGTACCTTTCTAATTTATTTTCCATCTTTCAGGTGGGTGACAAGCTGGAGGAGTGCAAGCGATATGAGGCGAACTGGGCAAATGCCATCAGCCTGTGCGAGTTGGCTGCTCAGGCAGCACACAATGCAGGTATGTCATTTAGGTTTTTTCTCTCTGCCAGTGGGAAATGGCTGATGATTTTTAATATAACATTGATTTACAGCACCGTTGCTCATCAAAGCTTATGTTCCCAGGGGCAAATGAGGCATCTGCAACAACCCAGAGTAACCTGCAGGTGGCGCAGTCACAAGTGGAGCAGGTTCGGCAGCTGTCACTGGTGGCGGAGCGGAAGCTGGCAGAGAGTAAGGCTGAGGAGATCCAGAGGGTTGCTGAGTTTGCGGCCAGTATGGAGAAGAGCGGGGAGGATATGCCAGAAGCCTACCTTCGAGAGGACTGATTGGAATAACCCAATAATCCCTCCCCCCGATCCCCTCACCCCTTACAGAAAAGTCATCTTGTCCAGAGTATTGGTGGATACATAGTAGTGTAATGATTGGGCCCACACGTGAATGAAAGATCTACCATATGGCTGTAGACAGTTTGCTTTTGCTTGCCCGGAGTGGACGTTTCTGCAAATCAGTGTTTTATGTAAAAACAAATCTTTATTACTATAAATATGTTTGGAAAGATCCATTAGTTTATGCAGGCAGAAATATTGAAAAACATTTTAGTGCTCAGCTATATAGCAGTATACCTGTAAAGGGGGCGATGTGTGGCACAGCATTTAGGACGCTGTGCCCGGGGTCGGTCGTTCAAATCCCAGGGTCAGTGGAGTGATGTCACCCTTGAGCAAGTCCCCTGACCCTCAGTCACTCCAGGGACCGGCTCATACTACTTCCTAAATTGTATTTTGCTTTTGGGTTTGGATCAGCTTAATAAATTCAAAAATTTATGTTAAGATTTCTAACAACAGAACATAATGCTACAGTTAATACTATTGTTTGATGCAACGGATGACCTGCAGTATGCAGTAATTGTATTTTTGATCTTTTTTTGATGCTAGATTGTATTCGGCTGTGTGTCTGTGTCTGTCTGTCTTAGATGCTTGTGGCCTGGATCTGGATCTGGCCTGGACTGTGTTATAATTATTAAATTGTGAGGACCAAATTTCCCCACAATGTAATAAAAAACCTGTTATTTTGACCGTGGCATACTTTTTTGGTCCCCACAAGGATAACCTCAATTTTATAAAGATCTGCGACTGCAGTCAAAAAAGTTTTGTATTTTGTTTGTTTACTTATGGGTAAGTTTGGGACTGAGATGGGGTTAATGTTGTCATGGTTGGGATTATGGTTATGGCCATAGAAATGAATGGAGAGTCCCCATAAGTGTATGAATATGTGGACTGCACTCATGCAATCAGCTGAACATGAAATAATGATATTTATATGGATATAATGTGAACCTTTTTTATTCTAAGAAACATTAAGTTGTATACAGAAAAGTCAATGGATAGTACTGCGCCGGTAGCCTTCAGCAGGAGAGGTAACCATAATAGAAGGAAAACTTCCAAAAAAAATATATTTCCATTGAATTAAAACACGTTTCGCTTTTCAAACTGTGTTGTTTTATCTTTGACTAAAAGCAAAAGCATTTTTGAACATATATTAAAAATTTAATTGTAATTTAAATTTGTAATGCTACAAGTGGCTGAGACGACAGGCTCCAAAAAAACGGAGGTGGCAATGGTATCCCTGTAGTGTGAGTAACTGTACTGCAGCAGGCTATGTCTTGGAGGACTCTGCGCCAGTGAAAAACCATTCACAGATACAACAGTGTCTTCCAGGAAAAGGCCTCCCCATGGTCTGTGTAGCCTTCAGCCCCTCCCATGAAGGAATTAACCCAACAAACAATTAACGCGTAATACAAAACACTGCTTATTAAGTTTTAAAATGTACAATTCCAAAATACAATTTAAATTTATTAATAAAACTTAAAATACTCATTAAAACACAATCATCCTCTTAACAGTTTGGTTTTACCCATCTGTCAGAAAAGTGTAATGGTAGCATCCCCACAAGCTTCACAATTACAACAGTGATAAAGTGCTCTTCAGACTAAAATTCAAGTTACTAAACTTACTACCTTGCCACCATGATCTTGCCTCTTAGCAATCAATGCAAGAACCAATACTGCACTTTGTCTTGTTAGATAGATACCTTAAAACTTAAAGCCAGTCAGAACTGGAGATTATCAGCAAAGTGTCAGAGCAAAACAAAAACTAAAAATAGGACAATTATAATCATACAGGGTTGACATTAGACAGTTAAAGTTTTGTAAGTTATCAGCGACTACATTCATCTTTATGTTCAATGTAAGTGTTTCCAGTGTTTTATAAACATACCATGCAGTCACCTTTAGCTTTATGGTCACAGTCCAGTCACATTACAATCCATTGATTTTATAATTGTGTTGTCATTCGTGTATCTTCCCCTTGCTCAGCCTGCCCTGGACAGCCTAGAGACTTCCAGGAAGCAAAAGTAGGGAACCTCTCAGGACAGGATGCCAGTTCATTGCAAGCACTCATACTAACACACTATGTTGGGTTTAGAGACACTGACTGGCCTAACCACAGGAATGAGCCCATTTGACACCCCCAAACCAAGAGGTAAATGGAGATAAACTAGATTAGAAAAACATCTACGTATTTATAAATTTACCAGCATGCCATACATACATTAAAGCATGACTGGCATATTTTGCTGACAACAAAAACAATACAAGAGTTCTGTTTTTAAGTATAAATAGGATCCTCCACCCTTTACAACCTATGGTACAAGAGGCATCTGCTGCGAAATGTGAGTGATTCCCACTGTTCTTTAAAACTAAAATGACCAATATTAGAGTCTCTGTAGTACCAGCTTATGATCCGTGTAGCTCTGATAGCAGAGCCCCGTTGATAGATTCTATTAATGAGATTGACATAGAATGCTTGGAAAGAGTCACACAGCTGCAACCATCCACATGTTGCAGTGACCCACTTTTAGCACCCAAACTACGGAACACACCACCAGTAGAGAGGCTGAATCACTTTGTTGTTTTAAAAAGCTTTTAAAAACATATTTTTTTACCCTGACTTTTAATATTTAGTACTTTAGTATTCTTTTTATATAATTCTGTTATACTGTATGCATAATGTGACGTTCGCTGGTTGGCAAGCAGGCAAGGAGGCAAAGCAAGCCAGACGGACGGGGAAACGGGGTTTATTATCAGGAGACACGGCTGACAAGCACGAACATCCACTAACAAGGAACATCACCACATCAATGACCGACGTAAGACTAGGGAAGACGTGGACTCATATACCCTGACAAGCAGGGGTTAACAAGACACAGGTGAACACAATCGGGCAGGAACACAAGGTAATGAGGTGGGCGTGGCACACGGGAGGATCGGACGGAGCGGATCGTGACACATAACATCAAATTTTAGATCTTGTTCTTGATTTTTTATACAGGTGAAACTTGAAAAATTGATCAATAATTCTTGACATTCCTTTCAGAAAGTGAAATTCATATATTATATCGATTCATTACACATAGAGTGAAATACATCAAGCCTTTATTTCGTGGAATTTCGATGATTATGTGTAATAAGCCATAATCATCGAAATTCCAAGAAATAAAGGCTTCACATATTTCACTCTATATATTTGCAGTGTAAAACACTTTGGGCTGCATTTTATGTATGAAAGGTGCTATATAAAGAATAAAGATTAAATAAAGATTATGACAGAGAACTTTCTAGCATTTCAGTGAAAGAGAGTAGAAAGTGGGACCCCAAAGTTCCTAGTGTCTTCTTTGTCTGGGCTCCTCCTGCTCAGCTTTTCCACCCAAACAGGGACAATGTGGCTCTGTTGGGCCCTTGAGCAAAGCGATTAATCCCAGAAAGCCTTGTCTGGATGCGCTGGAAGAACGTCTCAGCCTGCGCACTAAGCAGAAGTTTCACTTTCACACATAAGAGCTCATACATGCTACCTATACAATAACTATAAGGCATTCTGCTAAATGGCACTGACATTTACCTTTTTGGGTGGGGGGCCAATAATCCTAGATAGATGTTTGAATCACCTCAAACGGACAAACAAGACACTGGGCGCTTTGAGGTCCCAATTTCTACTCTCTTTCATGGATAGAAAGAGAGTAGAGTCCTAACCTTAGCCATAAGTAACCAAATAAAATATGAGACCTTGGCATTTTTTTATTGCGTTCACAGATGTTTGTGAGGACTTTACAAAATGGTCATCCTTAGCCTCCAGTGCCATCTTTCTACAGTTAATAGGTTAATCAGTTCCAGAATCTACCGCGATAAGTGAATTTTTGCGAAGTAGGAATCTTTATTTATAAGTCGAATATTTTCGTAGTTAGAGCATAAGAAACATGTTTACGACCTTGTAAATATGGATTTTAACACTATTATAGCCCTCAGTACATGAAATAACAGCCTTTAGTCACCATTACTGATGGTGATTGCTGTATGAGTCATGACAATTACACTCGTATTACTCAATATATTACACAAAATAAGAGAAAATAAGACATATTAGACGTTACAAATATCATATTATTACTGTACATTTATTTACAAAGAGCAAAGATGCTTCCGATGCGTAGCTATGTATTATTTTAACTGTCTCAATCAACTTTTTAATGAATATACAAAAAACCGCGATAGAGTGAAGCCGCTAAAGTCAAAGCGTGAAGTGGCGAGGGACGACTATTATTTTTTAACTCGACCTGTAGACCTTTGCTTTATTCCGACATCATTAGTTATTTTCCAATTGTGGGACAGAGCCCCTTTTTCTTATTGACTTTATGCTTAATTTCACTAGTAAACCACACTGGTTGCAGTTTCCTAGATTTATCTTTGCTGGAAACAGGTATGAAGTCCTCCTGCATTTGCAATAATGTACTTTTAAAAAATTTCCATTCGCCTTCAATAGTTTTGTTACTCCATCCAGTTTACAGTTTCTACACCACGTTCCAAATTATTATGCAAGTGATGTTTTTCTTTGATTTTCCTAAATAGTCCATGCGAATGATAGTCAGCATAATTTTCGAGTCATCAACCATTACAGTATAATTCGAATGTTACTGAACAAACCTCCCAATGATAACAG
>JAABNX020000042.1:16418085-16442125 GCA_015163995.2 Mormyrus lacerda | reverse complement strand
TGGCCATCCACCAACCATCCACCACTCCATCCATCTGGACCATCCAGGGTTGCACAGCACTCATCAGTAAACAAGACCGTTTTAAAATCAAATCTTCATGTAGTTCTGGGCCCACTGCAGCCGTTTCTGCTTGTGAGCATTGGTTAGGGATGGCAGCTGCTCTCTTAATCCGATGTATTTGTTTTGCAGAAACCTTCCGCATTGTGCCTTTATCGACACAAACCTGTGTGTGCTCTGACTCAGCCAGCCGTATTAACAGTACAATGATCACACTTAGGTTTTTGTGAATTATCTAAGGTTTTAATACCTTGTCCTAAGCATTCAACTATTTGATCCGTTTTCTTTCCCATATTGCTTATAAATGATGGTCAGCTTAATAATGTGGAACATTAATAGTGTGGAACTTTAGTAGTTTTTCCTTTAATTGTGCTCACCTGGCAAACTAATTATCACAGGTGTCCAAGATTGATTTGAGTGATCCAAAGAGCCCTGAGACACAATGCCATACATAAGTTTAATTGAAAAACGAAATATTTAATCTTTATGACACTTAAATATGAATTGCAAAATAGTTTGGAACATGGTGTAGTTTCAGGCTCATACCTTCTTAACATTGTAAATTTTTGTTTCTGACTTTGCTCTTTGGACACTAAAATTAACCTCGAATTTAACCATGTTATCACTACTGTCAAGTGGTTCTAAAACCTTAAATTCTCCAGTCCTATCCTGGTTATTACAGAAATTAAGATCGAGAATAGCTTTTCCCCTGGTAGGGCTTTTCACAAACAGAGTAAAAAACTTCCATCATCTCAAGTTCATACCCCCCACCACACACACACACACACACACACACACAAATAAATACTGTCCATTACCTACCATTGGTGCGATTTGTCACAAAATCTGAGGACTTCTAGATCATCACCCGTACAAAGTTTGGAAAAGATCCATGAGATACTTACCAAGTGTCTTCTATAGCCTCTTTTTCCTTCCTTTACTCCCACACATAGCGCTGCTGTTTCATTTCTGGCGCAGTTTCAAATTCAAGTGTAGATCATCATCCATATAATGTTTATGCAAAGCAGTAATAAGATCCATGCAATGCATTTTAACATACCGCATTCACAAGGTCAAATGCCATCTGCTTTCACCCTTCCCTTTACTGCTACTAAGCAGCATTGGTTCAATTTTGCTGGGATCTGTCTCAGAATTTGACCAGTTCCAGATGTTCACCCATACATGCAGAATCTGAATAAGGTCCTGCTAATAATTTTTATCACAGTAATATCAAGTTTCAAACCTGCCCTTTTCTGTTATATCACTATAGGATGCTGCTTGAATTTTGGTGCAATCTATCTCAAAATGTATTCTTTTCCAGTCACCCAGATAATGTATCTAAAAAGGTTGAAAAGATCAGTGAAATACCCAAAACTCAAGGGATTGGAAGATGGATGGATGGACAGATGAATGGATGGATGGATGGATGGATGGATGGATGGATGGATAGTAAAACAAGGCAGGATAAGTTTACCAGTTTATTCAGCTTAATTTAAATACTAACATAATACCGAGGTAGGAGATTTCATTACTATTAATATCTAAACGTATGTGCAATATCTAAGAGTATGGTTTGAATACAGCGACTGGTATTAAATATTTCTCTGTTTAATGATCCACAGATGAGACAAAATACTTTCTTCTGTCTGTGTTCCACACTCCCCAAATCACCTTTATCATTTACCAGACATTGTCCATTGGAGCAACTCTAGGGTCATTATACTTAGAATGTTGTCTGCACTCGTAATCACACTGAACCCACCAGACGTTTTTGACAAGTTGTTCCACTTGGGAAAACAGCTTTTTTCCAGCTATTATCTCTTATTTGGTCTACTTAGCTCCAATAGTCTTTTAGACTTTGGATTTCAGTCCAGCTTTTGGTTCAATGTTCAGCTATATACCCGGAGACACCTCACAGTCTGCGTCATTTAGTGTCCCGATGGAGGTCCAATGAAAACAAAAGCTGTTTGTTTTACGTAGGCTGTGCCCCTTCTGATCTGGTGTGATCAATAAGCAGCCAAGCTTGCAAACTGAATGTGGTGGACCGCGGACACCAGGCAGCTAAATCTAACACATGTCTTTCTTAAATCTTAGATGTCTTTCTTAAAGGTCACAGTGTATCTTTCATTTGATGAGATACATAGGCATAATTTTAGATATGTTTATCTTTTGCAGGGGAAAAAAACAATAATCGTAATAATTTAATATTTATAATGTCTAAAAACTAAATATTGTAATAACTGTGCTTGACCACCCTGGTTAAAATTATTAATGGAAATGTCTTAATTGTTATAAAATGAAGCCATTTTTAAAAATGGAAATAATGGAAATAATGCAGTGTGCTGAGAGAGGGCGCGTTAAAAAGGGATTTGAAGTAAAGTAAATTATTCACACCGTTAATATCTGACAGTCCATTTAATTATCTTATTTACCATGGCAATGTTCCAGAGAGCAGGGGATTTTGCTTTCCTTGGAAATGGAGCCTTTGTTAATAATCTGCACAGCCTTTTCCTGTTTTTTTTATATGTATAGGTCTTTATAGGTAAAATCAGACATCCTGCTTTTGATTTGTCACAGGCAGATCTTTCTTTCAGTAATTTTTATTTAAAGGTTTTTCACTGTTTTAACAGCCTTTCCATGCCTATGTGCTGCTATGCTGTAATGGTCACACAAGGTCTCAGTGAGAAGCACTATATCCACACATAATCCTGTTCCTGCTCTGTATGTGTGTGTGTATATGGAGATTGTATGTTTTCGGTGTATGGTGCAGGTTTGCATGTTCATCCTTTTCAGTCAGCAAACCAATACTGCGTTTTTCACGTCTGGTTCTTTGATGGTTGAATAAGCTGACATAACCACATCCCCACTTCGAAGAAATGCTTTAAGACCCCTCTTCCCTGTCCCCACGGTCTTTGAATGCTCTTAATGTTGCATTTTCTGTTTGTTTGAGTAATTGTTCTTGCTTATTAAGTTTTTGAAGTGTTTGATAGGTGTTATACAGCTCCTGTGAATGGGTATTCGTTAGAAACTCAGCCTGGCTCTACTATGTCTAGTTGACCCCTTGACAGTCATATGCTTGTAATGTGCTATGTGTCTTGTGCATTGCCTTCGACAAAATTATCTGCCAAATAAAAAAATATATACATAAATAATAAGTAAAATGGGATTTGTCCATACCAAGTTGCCCATAGTGTATATGTACCATATGAGGGACTGGCGTTCCATCCAGGGGATTCCCCTATGCTTAGATTCTCTGTAAAACTGTAATGGAGATGGATCCGTTATATTTTTGTTCCTTTCAGATTACCCTATTGTCTATGTTATATCCGGATAAACAGCAAAGTCTTATTGTTATATGCAGTTACCAAATTTGTACAGCAGATGGCACCATGTTATCAATAAACCTTCTGGATGGGCCATTAAAAAATCTTTCAGTGTAATTTATATTTTGTAGTGACGTGTTTTAAAAATGAGTAGCTATAAACAGCAACACATTCAATATATTCAAGTACTATTCAGTACATCAAATTGACTGAAAACAAATGAATGAGTATTTATGATTGTTGAGAAGGTTATAAATTTGTATAAAAAATGTGAAAATAAATGATCATTTTATTTGTACAACACTGACTTCAAAGGTTTATAATTTATAACTTAGTTTAGCAACGGCTGATTAATCACCCCATAAACCCATATTGAATAAGTGATTAGAGGGTGGATGAATGGATGGATAAACAATTTAATCACTTTCTGAAAAACATATAATAACCGGAATACCATAAGATCAGCGGCATCAATTTGTTATGCTGATCTGGTCTTTAGATCATCATGAAAATGTACACACTGGCCTTCTGTTTTTCTGGTCCACTCTGGGGACAGGCATGGCCGAAAATAATAAGCACCGGGGAACCTAGAGGGAGGGCTGAACAGGGCTTCCCTGAATGGGTGGAGATGTATGGTGGTGATTCCATAGAAGGTGTAGCTGATGTCATGGGGAATTCCAGAGTGACATGGATACCCCCCCCAGCTGTCTGTTACACTGCCCTTGCTTATATAGATGCTCTTCTGCTTACGAACAAGATACGTTCCTAAACAGCCGTTCGCAACTTGAAATGTGCGTAAGTTGTTATTCAACATCATTTTAAGGCTATACGCAAATACAAAGAACTAGGATGCTGGGAGTACGCACGCTATGCTGCTGTGCGGCGGGAGTAGCGGCCAGAAGTTATACTAGGCAGAATTGGTGAGCAGAAAAAAAACATTATGTTGCAGACAGGAAATGGGAGCCCAATGAACACAATCTGCACTTAAAAGTTCGTAAGTTGAAAGTTCATAAGTAGAGGAGCATCTGTAGATATCATGAACAGGTACATACTGCTCTTCTGTTTTGCGGATCCATCCATCCATCCGTCCACCCACCCTTGTGGGGACTGAAAATGTGCTAAAAAAGTCAAGGTCAGCTTTTGTCACATTGTGGAGACATTTGGCCCCAACAATGTAATATATACATGACCCACACACACACACACACATACACACACACTTCAAGTTCTGAGTGAACTACCAGTCTTTGGAGCTTGACACATACGACTTGTGAATGTCAGACATGAGGCACTGTCTCACTGCCTCACTGTCTCGCTGCCTCACAAACCACCTAACCTGGGCCTCTGAGGAGCCGGCACTGCTCACTACACTACCATGTTGCCCTTGATCTATTGCCCCCCACCTCCCCCCGCAATAATGTGACAGTTCACTAGAAGCTCAGATCCGTCTGAGCACCTGGAGTCATGGGCAAGCACACATCCATCTGTTTCCCATAAACGTTAATCCAGTGCAGGGTCATAGTCACCCTGGAGCCTGTCCCAGGAAGCTCAGCAGGTGAGGCAGGGCACACCCTGGATGGGATACCAATCAATCACATGTAGGAAACTGGATTCCTAGCTGGGGAGCCATGAAAGCTGACCTCACGCAGCGCCAGGGGAAGAAATCAAATCCGAATCCGCAGAGGGGAGAGGCTATACTACTATGGACTGAGCCACCAGACAACACAAAAAAGTTATAACCATTGGTAAATAAAGTAATTTAGCTTTTAAATTTGAGGGCGGGACATTGCATGCTGTAGTGTGTTTCCCTCATTAGATTTATGCTGCTTTATTAAAGATTCAGGAACCCAGGGGAAGAGGGGACCTGGGAAAACCCCCAGGGGCAATGTGGGACACGGTGAGTTGGTGACAAAAGGGCACCTCGGGCTCAAGTCTGCTGCAGCCCATAGTGTTCAGGTCTCTCCCTCAGTGTATGTTAGTGCGGTAACACTTAAAGCAGTCATATAACTGCATTATACATACCCCCATCATGTATTGTAACATATTCATAAAGTATTATAAACACGGTTATAAATATTTATAAAAAAAAAAAAGCATAACACATTATAACCATATTTATTGTGCATTATGAATGCTCTCAGCTACTGTATAATGCACTATAAGTACCTTCACAATGCATTATAATGCGGATGGTAGCTTAGGCAAAGGAACGGCTGTGCTGGGTTGAAGTACGCCAGTATTGGTTCCATGGTGAACCAGGTGTTCAGAGCGTTCAGAGCTTTGGATACTTCTAGAGAGATTGGTGTCCACTTGATTCATGCCAAAATGCTATTGGTGAGTCCGGTGATGGGAGCTTGCAGTAGAACCTGCATCATAAACGAACCTCCTGTGTTAGTGAAACCAATTAAATGTGGAACCTGTTTAACCTTTAAGTGTTATAGGGGTTGGCTGAGGTTCAGCACGTACCTTAATTGCTTCCATAGCCACTCCAGGATGAGCAATCAGAAACCCTAAAAAGACACACTGAATATGTTCCTGTAGTGTCTTAGAGAAAATGAATATATCATCTAAGTACAAAATGAAAAAGCAATTGACTAGATACCTGATCCCACTAAGGAGTTCTGCAGTCCAGACTACTGTTTGCAGAGCTTTACAGTCTATAGCTGTAGTGCTGGCTTAGCTTTCAGGTGTGTACCAAAAGAAGTTTTCCTGGAGTCGCTGAAGTAGTTGGCTATCTTCAGTCTCCTTAGGAATTACAGGTGCTGCTGTGCCTTTTTCTGTAGTGAGGAGATATTGTGAATCCATGAAAGGTCCTTGGAGATGGCATGAAACTTAAATTTAAATAGATTTGATGATGATGTTGGAGTTATTCATGGATATACGGTTATGAGTGAAATGTGAGCAGAGCAGAGGACTCAGTACACAGCCTTGTGGCACCCCAGTGTTGATCAGGGCGGAGGAAGAGCGGGTGCCTAGCCTGAGAGTCTGTGGTTTGTCAGTTAGAAAGTCTAGGATCCAGTTGTATAGTGATGTACTGCAGTCTCAGTTGAGGAATTTCAAGGTCATCTTCTTGGGTAGGATGGTGTTGAATGCTGAGCTAAATGCAATGAACAGCATACTGACATAAGTGTTTTGTTGCTCCAGGTAGGTTAGTGCTATCTGAAGAGCAGTTAAAAGGGCGTCTTATGCTGATCTATTTGCTCTTTAGGCAATCTGGTGTTGAACCACAGCAGGAGAGTCATGAGTTTTTCTTGTGAGCCAAAACCAGTGTCTCAAATACCTTAATCATCATAGGGATGATTGCAACTGGCCAGGAATCATTCAGGCAAGTGACCACTTACTGTTTACATACTGACACACTCAGTGTCCACTTGAATGATCGAGGATAATTGGCTGATAGGGAGATGTTAGCGATAACCTGTGCTAGCTGATATGCACAGGCTTTACGTGTGAGACCGGGGATGCCATCCAGTCCAGCTACTTTGTATGCATTTGTGCTGCACCACACCTTTCTGACATCATAGATATGCAATACAAGTGTATGGTCAAGGGCAAATATATGGCTAAGTTTGGCTGGGAAGAAGACCTCATTTGTGGTCAAGCAGGTATTGGTGTTCTTGTAGTCTATTACAGTCTTAATTCCTTGCGTCGTGGGTCAGTGTTACAGTTGAAGTGGTCCTCAATCTGCTGACCGTGATTTTGTTTGGCTTCCCTGATGCTCTTCTTTAGGTTCTGCCTGAGCACTTCATAGGCCTGCTTGTCCTCCGGGGAACATTGGCTTTTTCATGTAGCCCTGGGCATTGCTTTTGAAAATGACCCATTCCCCAGCAATAAAAAGGTTTCCCATCATACCGTGCCTCATGCTTGCTACACTCAAGAAACATAGCTGCAGAGAAAACATCTGCAGTAAGTGGCTCTGCTGAAAGCCATGGTGGAGGCATCTCCTACAGATCTGCTGATCCAGACATATGGCAAAGGTGATCCCAGTCCTGATTTGCGATCTCATATTTTAGAGCTTCCATGTGTCCAGAGTATATTAGTGACCTATGTTTTTTTGTCCTTCATTCCTCATGCTGGTGAACATTGGAGGCAGTCAGTTGTGTAGCTTCAGCTAATTCCATAACTGTAACAGTTTGCTATCATAGCGACCTTCCCGGCAGCACACCCTTGTGAGTTAGTGAAGCTCTCAGTACCTCATTGTGTGCTGTGCTAATGCTGCTGTCATCAATCCAAAACCAACAAAGCTCAACTGCAGACCCAGGCCAGGGTTGTGAGCATGAAATATCTTTACCCAAGGATAAAGTTCCTTGAGGGGAGACAAAACTGGAAGAAAGCTCAGAAAGTTCTAACATAAAAATCACAAAGCATCACAAACCACCAACAGTGGTGGTTGTGTATTTTTTCCCATACGCAAGCAACTCAATATTGAGCAGAAACAAATGTTACAGTTACAGATTGGCTGAAATTGCAGTTCTCGTGAAGCACAGGTGGTTCTAATCTTTCAACAATCCACCCTTGGAACATACTGACGTCACTTCCTAGGGGTTTGGGAGGTCCTCTGACTTGCTGGTGCCACCTGCTGCTCTAGTGTGGTATGATATAATTATTCCGAAAGCTGTGAATGCTTTGTTAGCCATTCAAAAACACTACCTGCTCAAAATTAAAGTTAATTAATACTACTTTTGTTTTTTAGACTAATAATCCAATGCAAAGGAAGTTTAAACTTAGATTGTTCTTAAATGGACAGAGTGTTGACAATAAGGTTTACAGTAAGGCACTGTTTTATCTGTGAGATCCTTTTCTTGGCTGTGATGGGCTGGAGCCCCATACTGGATTATACCCTGCCTCGCTCCTCTTGCTTCTGGGACAGGTTCCGCACTCTCATTATCCTGCATAGGACAAGGAGGTATAGATAATGGATAGATAGACCCTTTCATGTGCTTCTGTGCTAAAAAGACAAGCAGAATCCTGGCTAGAAAACACAAAAAACCTTTAACCCAGTATACTACAACAAGCAGCACTGTGTGATCGGGTATCACTGCTACACAGAATACATTTATGGGATGTCAGTTATGCACGTCTTGGGAGGGGGGACCATCATGCTTTGCTCCAGGCCATTTTTTTCTTGGGAATTACAATGGAGCCAGATTCACACTATTTGGGTAAAATACGCCATATTTTTTCTGTCAGCAATCCACCACAGTCTTCCCTGTTGCACAAGTGAGACAGTAAGTCTCAGTTTTGCTTCCCTTGTGTCCCTCGGCCAGAAAAAAAAGGTCAAATAAAGTCCATGCAGCTCACTAGTTTTCATCATTCCTCTTACACAGACGCGAGGAATACTTCACATAATTGACTGGGCCCTGCTGTTTGCCCTCACCATGGCAAAGCTGCTAGTGGGTGTAATTGTACTACCTTTATTGCCCTGTATTTACAGATTTTTTTTTTCATGGAATGAAGTCTCTGTGGTGGAAGCTTGACACTCTCTGCTTTGCCTTAATAGCTCAATATTTTTATTTCTGTCTGCATTGTCAGCAATGGGCTGTGCACCATTTTACCTGAACACATGTTTTTATCATTTGTCTCCTCACACCTTTCTGTCTTTTTAAAAACACATGTGTCTTTTGCAGCTGGTTAGTGAGCTACTGTGTGGCTTAGTCCACCATTTTTTTTAGAAGAAATTTGACCCTTCACTTTATTTCATGATGCCAGAAAGGGTTCAAGGAAGGTTTGTTCCGCACCTGTCAAGTGTGACTTATTCACCTGTGCAAGTTCATTTTCTGAAAAATATATACAGTCAAGCGAGTTTACATGTATTGTGGTACATGATTTTCTTGTTGTATTTTACTATAACAAGCAATTCCTCCTGTTCTAACCTCTGCCTTTTTGGGAGTGGGTATCAGCCAGCTCCACATAACTGTAAGTCTCACATGTTTGTAGAATCATTAAGATGACATAGTATTTCTCTGTAGGCTACAGTGAGTCTGATTGACATTCGGGAGGGACTTGTTTGGCACATGTACAAAATCAAGCCCACTGAGGTCAGCACTGGGTCAGCCACAAACGATGCAATATGATAATTCCGCTTGTAACGAATACAGGGTTGGCTTACTACGCACGTAGGGGACGCTACAATATATGGACAAGTACTGCGGCTAATCAACTGGCTTTTTACATAGCATTCTAGTTCTTATAAGGGTAGCATGACCTGTAACTAGAAATACAAGTATTTTATTATCAGTCTTCAATTGTTGGTTTCCGTTCAACAGTGGCTGAGATAGATTCATTTTTAATCATTTCACACCATGAACAACAGAACATAAATTATTCAAAAGATTCAAACAAACAACAGACATAGCGCTATCCAACACATAGGCTTTGTTCATGTCTACCTTTACATGACAATAATAAATTAGCCAGACCAAGTTCTTTCACTTTGACTATAACCTTCAACAAAGAAATCCAAAGACAGTGCTGTGTTAACCATCATTACAAGAACATAGCTTTGATTTCAACATTGGTAAGGACAATATCAGCCCTGAACCTCCCCAGCCCCCACCCTCCAAACACACAGTACTCCTAAAATATTGGAAGGGACACGTCTCTACCATCCATACCTAAATCTACGCCCTTGCATCAATGATAATCCAGTCTAATCCACTGAATTGCCTGCCAGCTCCTCTGGACTTCGCTGCCATATCAGATCCACAGCCAGTGAATCCCACCGCTGCCACCATATGTCACCATGATCCAACACTTGCTGCTACCAATTCAGTAACTCAGATGCCCAGTTACAAAATGCAAATTTAGGTGTACTGTATACAGTGCAAGAAAGTCACTGTTTGCGGCTTTAGCCATAGCCTGGGCTGAATCTTTCTTTTCAGGGGCCCTCGGGAAGTCCAAAGACAGAAATAAATTTTGGGGTGGTGCCCCCCTCATTAGATTTCACCAATCGGGTTGGGTCCCCCTTGGTAGACCTGGGACTTTTTCTGGCCCCCCATGTGGCGGGCCGATCCTATACAGCTGTCCAGTTAGACTGTGCCTAGATCCGGTTCTGGCCATGGTCTGTTTAGAGCACAAGTGGTCTGCAAAGCTCTTAAATGTGGATATCTGAGCCGATGGAAGTGTCAGCAATGTTGCACTAAAGCCTTCCTGACAATACTTACAGGCACTGAGAGAGGGCTTAGTGAAACGAGGAAAAGAAAGTACACTATTTGATCTTCAATATAACCAAAATTCAGCAATAATAAAATTAAGTAGTACCTAGTCAGGAGGGGATGAAAATGGTTAAGTATGACCCAGTGCCAGGTCACTGACAAGGGATATAGGCAGAGAGTTGTAATACCCATAGACTATGAGGAAAATATACCAGAAAACAATGTGAGCAGGGCCATCAGTAGGACTGTTTTTTTTTTTTTTTTTTAGGGGGGGGGGGCATAAATGTACACTAATTGGTTTAAATTATATGTTCTCGTTCGTTATATTTTCAAAGTCAGATCTCCAAGTAAAAGTTTAGCCTCCCTTTTCATAAATTTCTATCTCCTGAATGTATAATCATTGCCTACTGGACAGCAACATTAGACCTCACTAAGAATAATCGTACAATTAAGCAAAAATGTCTGCAAACATTGCGTGACAATATTTCACAATTTACAATGCAGAAATAATACTTAAGAGCATAGCATTGCTTTCGCAGCACTTCACACAGCAGAAATAGAAATACGATTCTGAAATGCATATACCTAGCCACTCGCTAGTATATTGATTAAATATGCGGCTTTGGTTTCCAAATATTTCATTGACTAGCTACCACTTATACAGAAATGATTTGGTGAAATGTGAAACTGGCTTCTTTTATGAAAGTTGGCTTTAGGACAGTCAGGTGTCCAGCGCACCCCTATTTCAGTCAGCGAAGTGGTACAGCCAGGCGCAGTTCAGTCCCTATGGAAAGCAGCCGCCGAGTCTTCGGAGTTAAGAAACACGGAGTCTGAGACCAACTGTGATTTGGGGCTATCATGGCGGTTTTATTAATATATTATCAGAGGAATATTCCTTCCTACTTGGGATTGGGGGCCAGAGTACTACTTCTCCTGTTTTTATTTACCGGTGAGTTGCGTTTGCTTGAACTGTAAGTGTTAGCGGGCGAGCGTGTATCATAAATGATCAGTACAGGGCTCTTTAGCGGATTCCCAGCAAATCGCCCTGATTCAAAGTGAAGGAAAAAAAGTTGCCAGCTGTATCGAACTGGATTGTTCATTTGCTAAAAAGTTCCACGTATTTAATGTGTTGCCCTGTGTTTTATATAGGCGTATTTATTGTTCTCTTATGTGGTAATTTGGTGTGAGTACTGGCCAGACGGCTAGTTTTGCTGCTGCCGGTTTCGCCATCTCTCGTCAAAAGTTGGCGAGTTCATAGTAAGAGCACTTCCCCCAAGTGGGTCAACTCGGCTTGCCTGACTAGTGGGGTTACACGAATGCGCTTAGGTAGTAAACCAGCTAACTCGTAAAGCGGTGTGTTCTTGGCTTCGGAGGTAACTTGTAACAGGCGACGGATTTGGCGGCCATGGCCGGAATAAGTAGTAGAGGATGTAATTACAAGTTGAGTCTCTTGCCTCCCTACATATGTAGTTGCCAGAAGGGTAATGCTACACTGTAGGATAAGCTGGGGTCCGGTGCCAGTTTTAATGGGGGTAACCGGACCCTGCCTACGAGTGGTCTCCTGCGCGTGCTTCTGTTGGGGTCACCGCTGTCATGGTAACAGCCGACATTGCGGCGATGCGCGGAAAACGAAATCGGCCGCTACCTTCGTTATCAGCTTTTTATTTATTCTCCTGTTTTGCCAACTGCAGTGACTTTTGAAACGATGTAGTCAAACAGAATGTAACATAGTCGAGGACAACAACATTATTCTGTTGTATTCCGAATAACTGCTTGGCTGCTGTGTGAAGAGGTTGGCACTCATTTATCTGTTTATATTTTATATCATCTATTCATTTGTGTAATTTGGCGCAGCAGTTTCTTGGCCTTGGCGGGCTTGAACGCAAGACGGTTAGCCGCAAGATACATCAAAGTTTTTATTATTGACCTTTTCATATTCGCAGACATAAGCAGGGTATACAACTTAAAGCTCTTGTGGTTGCCCGGATTTGGTCGGACCTGATGTTTAACGTTATGCTTGCGATTTTGCTCTATAAACTACGAGTCACCTTGTAGGAGTATGGGAATTAATGGTGAAGATGATGCCTGCATTTTTTCTGTACTTTTACAACCACCTTTGGCCATTTTGTCCAACTGTTAAGGTTTTTTGGTGATTGAGACACAACTGCTTTATGTGTGTGTGTGTGTGTGTGTGTACACGGGCTAACTGGAGAACTTGCGCATAAGTAACCTCTAACGCTTATGCAGAAGTTAAGGACTCTCACTATACTGCTCCCATTTATCTATTATACTTGCAGTATTTCCCTCCTATTGTATTATCCGGACAGGGAATATGTGTGGTTTTAGGTCTGCTCTACCACTTCAGAGATTTTGCTTAAGACAATAACTCAAAAACAGTCTGTTGGACATTTTTCCAACTTTACAGAGGTATTGTATGGGTGACGAATTGGAACTGATTAAACTGAGACGGATCGCCCCAAAATTGAAGCTACGCTGCTTAATGGCAGCCAACGGAAGGGTGAAAGCAGAAATTCAACCTTGTGAATGTGTGAAAAACAATTTGATGTGTCATTTTATATTACTGCTTCACAAATCACAAGATCTACACCTGATTTCATTTTCAGACAAATTTGAAAAATGAAGCAGTAGCACTGTGTGGAAGCGATATAAGAAAATGGCAGCTGTAAGAGACACTTGGTCTGGTAACTCTAAAAGTATTCAAAAGATTTTTTTCAAACTTTACCAGTATATTGTTGGGGTGACAAACTGAAAGTGGTCAAATTTCGAGATGGATCACCCCTAAAATTCAAGGATTGCTGCATAGTGATGGCAAAGAAAAGGGAAACTCAAACACTTGATGATCTCAGCATGATTATCTTTTTTTTATCTTTTATCTTAATTGTCCAAATCTTTCCTAAACCCGTGGGGCACAAGATGCTTTCTGAATATTCTGTAGTAAAGTTTTATATTGATTATTTTTTTGAATTTATTTTTTTTTAATTATCACTAGGATGTTTGGCAGATTTTATCCATAGCAATCTGATAGCTGGTCAATGAAATGTATGTTGGGAAATTGTTTTTTGTTGTGGTCTGGAGATGTAGGCAGCAAGTCCAATGGTGGCACATGAAAGAACATGCACAGATTTGGTGACCCTATTGACTAGGGCTGTCACTAATAACTATTTTTCTATGGATTAATGTGAAAACTATTTTACGGATTGGTTGATTTAATCTAAATGACTAACTTTCCTCCAAAAAAGCAAACTGACCATTTATTTTTATTTTGAAAACAACATACTGTATGTCACTGCAGGGCTTTAGATAATGGATGCCGGCTATTCGGAACTATACGGGCATTATTTTTGCCCACAATTTGATATCAGTGGTATGCCTAAAATATAAATGAGATACATATTGTGAAGCCCAAAAGTTTGTAATCTGTATAAATTCGGCATATCCTTTTGCTTAATAAATTTGTTTAGCAGAGCACTGCACATGCTGCTGTTTTCGTAAAGCCAAAGTAGCATAGTGAAGTCGCAGAGAAGAAATGGATGGCTCAACAGCCACATCTTTTTAAATGGTAAATTAATAAACACAGACAACACTTACGATGGTTTTGCCTACTCTTGCGGTCCACCATCTAGAATAGCACTTGTGTGTTTTCTCTTCAGGTGCTCGTGCATAATGTTAGTGCTGCGCAGTGTGCAAACCATCTTTTTGTTTGGTGATAATTTGAACTATTCACATAACTACGTAGTGATATTTAAGGATAAATTTCTTGTATTTAGAAACCATAAAGAAAATTTCTTATAAAATAATTTTTTAAAAAGATGAGCCGGGGTCGACATGGTGGTGCAGTGGTTAGCACTGTTGCCGCACACCTCTGGGACCCGGGTTCGAGTCTCTGCCTGGGTTACGTGTGTGTGGAGTTTGCATGTTCTTCCTCTGTCGTCGTGGGGTTTCCTCCGGGTACTTCGGTTTCCCCCCACAGTCCAAAGACATGCTGAAGCTAATTGGAGTTATATTAAATTGCCCATAGGTGTGCATGTGTGACTGAATGGTAACAGTGTGCCTTGCAATAGGCTGTCCCCCTGTCCAGGGTTGTACCCTGCCTCGATAAAGCGGGTTGGCAAATGAATGAATGAAGGTGAGCCGATTTAAAAAAATATGTTGACTAATTGTGGCTGCCCCAACAATCACATTAAACAAGTCGCACAAAGTGCGCCAGGGTCTCAGCTGTGTGTGAGTGTGTGCATGTGTGTTCGCACGCACACAAATATGTTTGTTTGAAAAGGAGGACAATTTAACCACATTTAGCAATTCAAAAGGTGAGTTGAGGCATCAGGCAAGATGCAGTCAATTTGTCAGTATTCTTTGTTCATTTGTTGGCAAGGGTCTGGTATAGCTTACACTTAGTGAAAGTGCCAAGAGTTAAAAATATTTTGTTTCATGTGGATCAAGACGTTTTGCATGGGGACAGTGTGACCGGGGGGAGTAGTACTACTGAAAAAAATGCAGATATTGGATCACGGATGTACATGGAGGTACATGGAGGTGAACAAGCACTTAATTATATGAATTAATATAGCCTAGTTTTTTTTTCCCCATGGGTCAACATCGTTTTTGCTATTCCTACCCAACCATAATGGTAAAGTAATGATACATAAGCATTTTTCCCTTAGAAATGAAATAGTGGGCCCCACATAGATACGATTACAGGTGTGTGTGTGTGTGTGTGTGTGTGTGTGTGAGAGAGAGAGAGAAACACCCAACTAAATGCCTGCTCTGTACCTTGTCTGTTTTCTTTTCCTGGGAAAATATCTAAGCGGGTTCATTAATGCCATTAACCGGCTGAATTCTGTAATGTGTGCCTGGGGTATGGGGGCAGCAATTGGCCTTCCTGGGTGAGTCACCAAGGCGTTGCATTAGATGATTGGTTGGATTGATGTGCTTTTGCCATGGTGGCAAAGATTTTGGTGTGGCGGGCTACCGTAGTCAAATGTTACCAGCATAAACAGTGTTTAGACATTGTTGATTGTAGCTAATTCCATGTATATGACAAATATAAATGAGAATATAATTTTTTTTTTTTTCTCAGTTTTTTTTATTTTGCAAAAGGAACATGTCAGTGTAGTTCTGCTATTATTTCTTTTGGTAAATGTGAGGATTAGAGTGTGCACCCATCCTATATATTGCCCGATGGTCTTATGTTGAAAAAAAATATAATGCTGTGTCACATTTTGTATCAGAATGGGACATTGTTTGTATTGTATTTTCTCACTGTAAGCTCAATTTTATATTTTGTGTGGACATAAACTAACGCATGGTTTAGCACAGCGTCAACAGTGCTCCAATGCAGAGTTCATGGATTTAAATCCCAGGGAACGCATATAATTTGTAGCCTTTCCCTCTCCTGAAAGTCCTTTTAGGATCAGTGTAAATTAGTTAAGTGTACTTTGTGTGCATGAAGAAGGGCTCAGTATATACCACTGGTGTATCTGTCATAGTTCTTACTGTTATGTCAGGGAAAATGTTGGTCATAGTGCAAAAAATAAATATGTAGAATGTAAATATTTAAAAATGACATTTTTAGGCATGGACGTTAAGACATGCGCAAAAATACAGGTGACTGACTTATTGGTTTGTAAATTGGCTTGTAAGTGAATTGTGCAATAAATGAGCAGATGTAGTTTCTGAGTCACTAAGACTCACAGCATTGAGGTAAAAAAACCCCTTTCTGGTTTATAGGAATGATTCCTTTAAAATTATGAATTACTCTGATACTTGACTGAATTAGTTAAGAGATTGAAAGAAACCGTATTTAGCAATGCATTTGTGTGTTTTTATTTTTTTAAAAACATTGATGAATGCTGTTAAGAATTAACTCTAAACGTCTGAAATTGTGTTATTCATATATTATGTTCTGGTTTGCTTATTTTTAACTGATACTTTATAATTATAATATGTATTAAGGTGAGGGTACATTCAGAACAGAAAGTGCTGAGATGCAGAAACGTTTATTTAACCTTTGGTTGGTCCTTTAATATATATTTTGTTTTTGCATCGCTTGCCCCTAGTATTAGTTGTGCTAGTATTGACTGGTAAGAGACCAGCTACAAGAGGGACAATTATCCAAGGAAGGCTTCAGGAGGAGAGCTACACATGATGGAAAGTGAGAAGTGCCTTGAGTGGGACATGGAGGTGGATACACAGTAGATACATTGAGGAGAAAACTCTCTCAGGGTTGGGTGTGTTGAAGCTAGAGGGGAAATGAATGCATTTTTCAGTGAGTAGGGGAGGAAGGGGGTCGCTGCCGGAGTTTGGAGTTATTGACCTGTCGCCAGGCTGTAGGCCAGTGAGCAACCTCGCCCAGATTTTTGAGCACGCTGGGTAGCTGAAAAGCCAACACCCATTGCTGTCTGAGGCCCTGGTAGAAATGACCCCTCAATCACAATACAAGGCATCATTGATACAGTCAAAACATGGGCTGTCCCAAGGCACTGCACTTATTTCTCTGTGCCTGCTCACTGTGGTCTGTTTTTGGCCTACAACTATATTCTAGCACTGTGTGACTATTCCATCTCTGCAATGTGGTCCTAGGGGCCGCCAGTATGACTGGCCCCAGACCTCATTTCTGGGTTTTTCTGTGACGACACAAAGCCGTGGGCCAATCAACACTGCAACATGCCCTCTGTTTGTCTCCATTTTTTTTTTGTGCCAGGTCTTTAACGATGGTGATGGAGGAGGGGAGCAAAGATATGGTTAGAGCCACTGCGGTCTGTAATTAAACTGCACAGCTATGTAGTTTCGGCTCTCAAGGGTGTGTGATTTGAAACAAATATAGTAATGGAGTCTACTAAATTGCAGGTTAAAGGGGGGAAAAAAACTTGAAAACACATAAGTATGTTAAGGGAGCACGTCTAATGAGGGTTAAGGAATGAAATGGGCCTTCAACTTTTTTTTTTTTTTTGCGCTGTAACTGAGGGTGTGGGGATGGGTAAAGCATTTTAATCCTGCACTCTTGGATGCAGCGCTATCATGCTGCAAGATTTAAAGTTTTTCCTTAGGAAAAATGCTTTCAGCAGCAAATATGTATTTGCATGTTTCTCAGAAAGTTTCTGTACTTAATTCAGATGTGTCTTTTGCGTTTTAATTTGTTGATGAGTTTGTGTTGAATGTTTTACTATCATGTAGAATTGGTATTGTGTTTCTGAAAGTTTGGTGCAGTAACACTGTGTGCTGTTTGTATATTTCTGTAAATTTAAATACCTGCATTCATACATTTGAACAGATATTGAGTTGTTGGAATATTTAATTTAAAGTTGACCTAAATTTAATGGTTTGGTGGCAAAGTTTCCCGCCTTTTTTGTTATACAAATTGTTTTTTTTTGTTTTCCCCTCATGTTTATAGGCCTAACCACTATATTCTGGAACTTATGTGCGTATTGTGTTCTCTTATGTGTTGCAGCCTGACATACTGCTTCTGAAGGCCCAAAAGAATCAATGAAAAATCATTTTATTCTCTCTGTTGTGGTGCTGGTGCATTTGCTTTGATATTTTATATAGTTATTTATGTTTACAGGCCTGGCTTTGAGCAATGCAGTTGCCCAGGTAACTTTAACTGCATTGCACAACTTACTGAGCTGAGCTGTTGTCATGTGGACATCGTGTCTTTCAAGGTGTATGTGTACATTTTGTGTATGAAGGAGGGGTTGAATGCGGAGGGCATAATGTCTGCCAGCCAGTCCATCCCTATCTTGCAAGCTTTGGCAAAAGCCAGAAGATTCTCAATCAAGCTAAAATGTTTCTCTTGAAAGAACCCCATTGGCAGATGAACCTTGCACATTATTGCAATGTGGCAGGAGAGGTTGCAGTGGCATAAATGAAGTGGTCAGGGATATAAACTGTATTCGCAGTAAGTGATGTTTTGCACTCGTTTGGCAGATGGGCTATCGTCTGATGTATGCTGTCACCCCTGCACTACATTTACGAACATAGAGGAGAGACATTGACCTTGGTGCCTTCCGCTCCTGGCCATGGTTTTCCTTTAAATGAATGCCCCATCACGAATCCCTGACTCTGGGCTCTTTCACAGGTAATCTCAAAATTTTGGGAAGTTATTACACTGAAACCATTTCAAAAGCATATCGGTGTGCAACTCAGGGCATGGATGCAAATTACCAGCTAGGTCTGGGAATGTACGTGGGTAACTTTATGTGTGACATCTGATAGCCCCAGTACCATTGTTATGATATTGTTTTTTTTCTTTTTATTGTTTTAATTTTAATGTTTTTTTCCCTACTGTCATATTATATTCCCTACTGTCAAATAGTTGATTTCGGAGAGAGCTGGTTGAATAATTTGTGAAAATTCTTGAATTCTGTGGTGTTTCTGAGTTCTCTCCTAGTGTTGAGCAGAATGGAGTCTGCAAGTGCAGCATCATAAACAATGTAAATTTAACACTATTAGTAACAAAATGAATACCTTTTAATACAACACTTGGCTATTGGGAATGCACCATATCAGTATAGAGTCAGATACCCTGCCCATGTGCTCGTACTTGTCCTTATGAAAATGCGCCAATGCCTATAAATGATACCACATAATGATGTATAAGGGTTAAGGCGCTTTTAGCCAGGAAGTTCAGACCAGGCTAAAAAATGCCTATAGGGGTGTTTATCAATACAGATATGTGACCATTTTTTTGTAGTAGAGAATGGGGGATGTAATTCATTTTGATTGTGTGTGTGTGTGTGTGTGTGTGTGTGTGTGTGTTTGTATTTCTTGGATGTCAGAGAATACATATGGGTACACTGGTCTGCTGTCACAGACACTTTGCTTAAGATAATAACTGAAAAACTATTTTGTGGATCTTTGCACAGGCGTTGTGTGGGTGCCAGCCTGTAACTGATTGACTGATCACACCAAAATTGAAGCACTGTATAGTAACAGCAAAGAGAAGGCCAGTTCAGACACATAACCTTGTCAAAATGAGGACTCAGCTGATTATTAGGCTGATTTTCTTTTCCAAACTTTTGTAGACACATTGTATGAGTGAATTTCTGGACATCTTATGATTTTGAGACAAACCAAAATTGAAGACACACCTCTTTGTGACAGCAAAGAGAATGATGTGATAGTCAGAGGCTTATCTATATTAACAGGACAATTCTATTTCTCATTGTTTCTCTATTTACTCTACTGGATCCACGATGGATCTTGTTACCACTTTACAAAAACATTAAATGGATAAAAATCTAAATATGCAAATAAACCCAAAGTTGCATTATTTGGAGAGGTGGAGAGAGTGTGCAGTGTAGGCTTATAATATTTTCTTTAGAATACAGTATTTTCATTTGGCAAAATTTATCATATGAACTGCTCGCAGGTCACCAGATAGGCTTTACCTGCATTCAGACCCCAAACTTCACTCTCAACTGTGTGCATGAACACGTGTGTATGTCCTAAAAGGAGAGTGATTTAACCATTTAAAACCTGAGTTCAGGCATCAGGCAAGATAGTCACTTCTTCACCAATATTACTTTTTGTTTTGTGGGCAAGGAATTGGTATACTCCTAAGCGAAAGAGTCAAGAGTTAAAAATACATTGATTTTTAAGTTACTCTTTTTGTTGATTGTGGCCTTGTAGCCAACCTCATATAACAATGTTATTTTTTCTTGTTCAGTTTTTTTTATGCTTGAAAGGAACACGTCAGTGTAGTCATGCAAGTGTTTTCGGAAACATGAGGATTAGAGTTCGCACCCATTCAATAACCCTAGTTATGTTTAACAGTTTGACAAACGTGTGCATCTCTAGTTAGCCAAGCGCAATGACATGGTGAAGGAAAGAAACGAAAAGATTCTGAAAAGGCTGATTGATGCAATTTAATTCTTTGTTTGACAGGAACTGGAATTTTATAGGACATGATGACTGGTGGCAGCAATGATAACTATAGATCTGCTTTCTTGCTTTGAAAATACTAAATTATTTTTAATTATGATGTCATATTTAAATGAACTGAAGTTATATAATGTCTGACTGATGGCTCCAGCTTCTTGCTTGTCACACCATTCCTTTTAATTTAAAATGAATTGGCATTTCTAGCTTTATCTGTTAAAAAAAGAGATCTTATCTAAAATGACACATAATCTAATATGCATACATCCTGTTATACAGTATAGACACAAATGACCTTGTATTAACCAAGCCATTGGCAGAGACTTCAGAAGGGGTTCTTTACAGATGGATGATTTACACAAAACTTTTGCCTTCACTGAAATTGTGTAGTATTGGCCACATGTACACATATGTACTGACACATGGACGATGAAGAGTAAGTGGAAGAAAGAGGGATGTAGTTTTTAGTCTTGTGAATGTTCATCTTGTTTTTAAGAATAGTTTGTCATTCCAGAGACCGACAATAATATCTTAAGTTGGACTCTAGTGGAGTCCGTGCCTGTATTATTCAGGGCATTTTGATGATTTCTGTGGGCTATAGGCATAACATGCATTATGATCATTGAACTGCTGTTTCTGTATAATTATGCCAGTCTGACTGATCATATGCCTATCTCTCCTGTGTTTGGCCAGATTCCACTTGCAGGAAATGTAGGTGGTGTGAGTTATGGGGGTGGCCCAATGGTCCACTGTCTGAGCATCGTCTTGCAGACGGGCTTGGCGTTTGCCAGGTGGCAGAAAACATTGTGAGTCAGGTCTGTGGGCGTCATCTTTCCACTTGTCTCCACTCATGCCGTCGCATTCCATGTGACCCTTCTTGTCTCTTTCTCTCAACCATAAAATAACAATCAGAAATCTTCTTTATCTGTGCCAGTGGTTCTGTGGGAATGTGGTCAACCGAACATCACCATTACTTAGTCAACATTCCTTTTTTCCTCTTGGACTAGAGTGGAGCAGCGGAATATTCTACCTGTCCTCCCAAATTTTCCACTTCCTCCCCCAAAATTCCTTTACTGGCTTTAGTCCCAGTGTCGCATGCAGCAGCAGCAGCAGCAGCAATGGCAGAGAGTGAAAGTGGTGAGTGCAAGATGTAGCACTACAGCAGAGGAGGACATCTGCATTTGCAAGTCATGGAGTCAAGACTGATTTTTTGTCTCTTGAGTTCCTGTGTTCCTGGCCATGCAAGCAGGGAAATATATATTTTTTTCTTTAGAAACTGATACTCAGAATGAGAGTTCACACAGCTGCTGTGCTACTGCAGTGGTATTACCTGTAACTGAACGTGTGTAAACATAGGGCATATATAGATGGTCTACGCAAGGCAAGTTTCAATAGCAAAACAGTGGTTTTGTTGTGTGTTTCCAAACTGGAAGGCATTTCAAAGTTCAATATTTTACCTTATTTGTTGATTTGAGGGGTTTCAATAAAGCTGATTTTGTTTTTGTTTGTACATTTTTGAATGCAGATTTTATGTGAGCGCAGCTGAACAACTGAACTTGTAATATCGGCAAGCAAGTGTAAATTAGAATGTAATATTTTTGTTATGGGGTGTGGTTGAATCTCTCTTGTTTAAATACAGTGTTCAGTGCTTGGTCTCATTTGTGGGTCCTTGTGCTGTTATGAAATTCATTTCTCCTGTGCAGATTTTTTTTAAGCAGCCAAGAATACACCGTGGCTTGCAAAAGTATTCAGCCTCAAACCAAACAAGTCACATGTGGACGAATTACGAATTGTGTTGTGCAACAAAAACTTGCGTGTGTTTATGCCCCCTAAATAAAGAATTATAATGCTTATAGGTTACGTACGGTATTCAGAAAGTTGCATGCACCCCAACATGTATGGAAAGCAAATGTTGAGCACTACACAGCGGTACATATCGTTAAAGTCTTTTGGCTTTAGTCACTTTTGAGTAGGCCTATACCAGTTTCAGTATTTCTTATTGCCAGAAACCCTTACTCAAACCCTCATGTTAAATCATTTCTGTATATGGCCTTTGTTTCACAAGTCACTGTCTTGCTGAGGTTTCACATTAGTTCCAAGTTATATAGTGTTATTTTTTTGTGCTTTGCCCAGCTTCCCAGTCTCTCCTGATACTTTCTTAACATGATTCTGCCGGTCGCACCAGACAAATCAGTTTATCGTGATGATTTTTTTTCCCCACATCATTCTGTTGATAATTACATTATTCAGGTTACTAATTCTTTACTTCAAGGCTTCTTTTTGCTTTAAAAATCCTTAGGCTTCCACTTAAACATAATCGGAACATGAAAAAAGATAACATGGAATGGAATAATTTTAATTTTAATCACTGCTCATTCCAGGAAAGGGATTTTTGACATTGCTTGAAGAATTGCCACACAATCTTTATTGAAAAATACAACTCTGTGTCCCATTTTGAACCAATGCAGGACACTGTTACCTCTTCGGCACCACCTGAGAACTGGCCACTGGGTAAAAACAACATGTATAACATGCCAAGTTTAATGATATTTTTTGACAGAGAATATTTAGGGTGATGCTAACTCAAGCTTGGGTTAGCATTAGTTGTGACATTCTTTTTTACCAATCATTAGCTAGCTACATTGTGAAATATTGTTAATTATTAGTTTCTGCATCTTTGCTGTGTTGATTTTGCAGTTGTATGGAAGAGGATTGTCACCCGTTGCTTGGGCATATCCATGAACAAGCCATTCGTAGGACATAATAGTCCATGGTTTAGGTCAGACTACTCAGTTCATCCTGTACTTTAGTTTCACCACAGTCATTTGACACTGGTGCTGGTGCCAGGCTGGTGCCTAATATGGATGGTTCCATGCTTTTCCACTGCCAGTCAGCTAAAAAAACTGGCTCCAGTGAATTTCTGGTCTGAAAGTGTGAACCCATGATGTTGGGGGGGGGGGACAACAATATGTTTTAAACTGCACTTGATATTTCCAGTGTTTAATGTTTTGTTTGATTTCTGCTTTTGCTAGAAACATGCAGAAATTGCACAGCTGGAGAAAGCAGGTTACTTGCACAGTATGGAGCATATTATTAGCACATTAAAAACAAAAAAACTACAGATAGATTACCAAGACATAAAAAAAAAAACTCTTGCAAGTTGGCATGGGATGGTAAAAAAAGGGCACCATTATTCTGCATTCATTGTTGGTTGCGATGCAATCAAAAATTGGCGCTTGCTGTTCTGAGTATATGTTCAAAATGGTGATTTATGGCAAAATGCATTGGGTCAAACTAAAGTCTTGTATGAGCTTCATCCATTTGAATCTAGTGTCCCACCAATGACTTGTTTGTGGAATTCTGCAAACAATGAATGATGCCAGTCTTCCATCCAACTACAATATCTACACAACAAAAATGCAGCAAACAATTAGTAATTAGTGATACTTTATAATGCTTGGAAATGATAGCTTAAATTACCATTATCTTAAACATTCTTTGTCAAAAAACATTAACTCAAAAAAGTTATATGTTGACATTTATGTGTTTGTGCATGCCTGCGCTCACTTACTCGCTATCTTATGTGTTTATTATTATTATTATTATTAT
>JAABNX020000042.1:16398818-16417985 GCA_015163995.2 Mormyrus lacerda | reverse complement strand
ATTATTATTATTGTTGTTATTATTATTATTATTTTATTTATTATTAACCAGTGGAAATGCGGCCCGGTTCTCAGATCCTGCCACTTGAGCACTATGTGTGAACCACCTCCCTGTCAAAACCAGCACCGGCACTAGTGGGGAAAAAGATAAATTTGTCTAATTTCTACAGATTGAATGTGGGAAAACCTAATTGATAATGTTTGTGACCTGTAAGTGCTTACATTCTCTCTGTTCTACTGGATGTGAATGCTTGAAGTGGTGAGATAAGTTCTCAGTGTTTCCAGTTTTAGTTGGCACAAGTTTTTAACAGAGTTTACTGTGCACAGCACCAGTCTGTTGCATGTTACACTTTAAATTGCCGTAGTACAGCCACACCACTGATGTCTTTATATCTTGTTTATCCACAGTATCTCATTTTTAAAAGATAATGTGGGTGCCAATTTGCTGCTTTTTTCCATCTACGCTTGTAGGTTCCTCTGAGAGAGTGCTCATGATTACCAAAACAGTAGCATGACTTGTGCGCCACTAATTCAATCAACCCCGCTGTGCGTTTGCTGGTTGTCCATTCATGATTGTTTGGAATTGCGTTAGTTTCTGTCTGCAGTCTTGCTCATCTTGCCAACAAAGCCTTTCTCCAATATCTCTGTCGAGTCATAGATATTTCTTAAACTATGCGCAAGGCCTTATCATGTAAGCAGATATACTTCTGCATAGAATCTAATAGTACCCTACTGGTACAGTGTAGGGTAAGTGACTATGCAGCTACCAGCAGTGTTGGTATAAATCAGCTTTTAGGCACAGCAGTCTTTCTGTTAGGACATGATGGTTGTGTTGTGTTATGTATCTAGTCGGGTTGGCTCAGCAGTGTTCAAATATCAAGAATATGTGTAAAATAAAAAAAAAACACTTTAAATCAAATTTAAAAAATAATAATTTTACATATTATTTGGCAGCAATATAATTAGTTATTTTCAATTCTGTAATTAGTTTACAATTTACTTGTTTTGAAGTTTATCTCTGTTCTTTTCACTTGAGCTCTGCATGAGTTAATCAGTGAATCGTGTGATGTGTTTCTGAGAAATTTTACAAATCAGTGAGGTGAAAAGCAAACAAGAACTAATCAGTAGAAGACATTTGTCTTTCACTGTGTGGAATATTTTTCAGAATATTTTGGATTCCATAGAGACAATATTGAAAAAGCAAGTGATTTGTTGTCACTGCTTTGTGTCTGTTGGCACAACTTGCAGCAACAAGTGTAAGAGAATCTGATCATACTACTGCAGTTTATCTTGTTTTTATTTCTACCTTTAGGTTGTCATTTATGCTTTGTGAAATTTTGTAAGTTTTGAAAGTTGCATTTGCGTTTAGTTTATTTTGGGTACATTTCCAATTCATTTTTTGTTTATTGAAGATTTCAAATACCACGATATGAATTTTTCCACTATTGTTCAGTTTTAGTTTCAAGGCTCCTTTTAAAAGTTTTTAGTTATCCTTTTGCTCCAGTAAGTAATGTCTTATTTTGTATGGCAGTAAATTAATGGAGGAGCCTATAAGGTGGAGAAGTAGTGTTTTAGGATTGTGTTAAAAATGAAAAAAATCTTTATTTGCCATAACTGCACAAGGCCCAGATTATTATATGTTATTGCATGCTTCTGCACTTGGGCTGTTGCTTCAGTTTAATTTCAGTTTCAGCTTAATTTATTCAAGCTATTTTTGTAACGTTTTATTTTTACTTTTTGCAGCAATGAGTAATATTTCTTTTTGTATGGAAAGGAATAAGTATTTTGATCCATACTCAATACACTTTTCTTGTGTGTAGTGGGGGGTGGGGTTAATTGAATATTATTCCGATAATAACTGGTAAAATTTAGCTAGTAATTGTGTCTGAAATGCCCTTCCTTCTGTCATCTGTTCATTTGGTGAAATATTTTTGGATGACTTTCTGGAGACTTTCTTCTATGGGGGAGCTGAATAAATTTAAAGCCACCGAATTACATAAGCATTTTTTATCTGCAACTAATTTACATAGTGTAGGCATTTTATCTTCATGCACATGGAGATTTGTGCTGATGTTCGGTTTACTTCAGGGCTGTGGCATGTAAGTACCATATGGCACCTGTTACATGGAAAGGAAAGAACTTTGCAGGATTCCAGGCTGTGGAAAACAGTCCTTTCCGACGAAGTAGAACACAACGTTGGTATGGATTGAGGAAACGTGGCGACCCCTTGCTTTGTTTTTAAGTGGCCACAAAAATTGTTTCTTTTTTAAGGTTTGTCTTGAGGTTGATATGTACCTTGACCACAGTAATGAAGAGGATCATAGCTGAAAACTCAGAACTTTCCAGTGTCCATAGGATTCCAGGTGGGTTGTTGCTGACATGAGAGAAATCCTCAAATCAGTATGGGGGGTGGACTGTAAGGCTGGGCAAGGGAAAAAGCGACTGATGTTTGACAGATACAAGTCTCATCGACCAGTCTCCATTTAACATTTCCTCCAATATTTCTTCTTTTCCCAAAGCAATTTTCTATTACTTTTTTTTTTTGTATTTCATAACCACTTAGTCAGTGCAGTTTAATATGCTATGGTGTTGATTCATTTTGTGTATCTTAAATTTTCATTTGCCAGTCCATGCTATATAAAAAAAATCCTTGGAATAGCGTGTTATGCAAAGAAGTGGCCTAAAATGATTCCCACTCATGTATACGTACACTGACACTTGACTTCCGATGCCTCTGTGGCCTGTTGTGGGAAAGTGCAGTAATTACTCACCGCGTCTGGGGAAGTGCATCACAGATGTGCCAGCGCCTAGTCTCTGAGCTTCCATCTATATGTAGTCCAAGTTTTTTTACATTTTAATTTTAATTTCCTTCTGCTCCCCTTCTGTACAGCTACTGTAATCCAGCTAAAGAAAAATAAACAATTGACCCTTTTCGGAGCAAAAACAAGCTTCAGCTGGTTACAGACTATTTACTGCCTGTTACAGATGCTCATGTGGGCTATCTGAGAGGCAGTAGTCCTAAAAACCAGCCCTGAGCGAAACACCACTTCTTCCAGTAACCCCCCCCCTCTCCAGGGAAGGAAACTATGCAAGATTTTGATGTCACAGTCTGTTGCTGTTTCAGGTGTTTTTCATATCTGTCAGACAGTGTTTACTTTCAGGTGACCACCAGCGTTTAATACGTGTGGCTTTGAAAGTAAAAGTAAAAAATAAAAAAGGGCTCATGCGGGTCACTATAGTGTTACAAGTGGTATTTGTGTGTGTGTGTGTGTATGTATATGCTTCTCAGACACTAGTGGCCTGGAGCTGGCCTGGGCTTTGGCAGCTTTCATACTCAAGTGTGCTGTGGTATGAAGGCAGCCAGATGTGGACACACACGCCAGGCCGGGTTTCCCAAGCACTCCCTTGGTGCTGAACAACCTCGCTATTTACCGTCTGCCTGGCTGATCTCATTCTCACAAACTCAGCACCCAGCTGTAGATATTCATATCTAGACTGCACTGTTCTTATAAATAAATAAATAAATAAATACCTATGGGGTCTGTAATTTAGAAGTGTGGCTCGTCCGTGTCCAACAGTTTGCTTGGTCTTGGTCAGTTTCGTCTCAAGTTCACAAGAATTGCTCACTCAAGAATTGGTGACTTATTTGGTGTGTGTTTGTATGCGTGTGTGTATGCATGCCTGCTTTTTTTGTTGGTCTTTTGGTAGTTGCTAGTGGACAGGTGTGCATTCCGGTTATGAATCACTCCAAACTCCCTTGTTGGTTTGTGATTTGAGGGGGAGAGGGTTAGATTCATGTTAGAATCGGTCTCAAATGTGGTTTGGATTCAGGTCAGGTCAAAAAACACCACAAGAGATCAGAAACTAACTTGCACCTGCATGAGTATTTCCTAGTCTGTGGACTGTGCTCTGTCTCCTACGTTCACTTGTGTTGTGACTGAAGTAGCAGCTATTCAGAGAGTCAGATTCCTGATGGCGTCAAAGCTTTTTCCTATTTGCCACATGAATGTGTTGATGGGTAACGGTGACTGGTTATTACCAGTTGGCAACAATGGTCAAGCTGTCTGCCTATTGGAAACAAGGAACTGAGAACTAATGAGAGAGAAAAATCGTAAATTGCTTAACTGTAATGGTTACCTGTAATTAGCCTAGTTTGGAAGGTACATTTTCCCCCCTCTCTCTCTAAGCTAATTAATGTAGTGAATCCCTGTCATGGACTGGTGCCTGGGATAAGCTCCAGCAATTCCACAGGCCAGGATTGGATAAGCAGTTGTGATACAAGTCTAGGCTAGCTACCTTGGTTTTATAGCAAAGTTTCTTTGGGGTATCAAAATATAACTAAACTCATGAATTTATGCCAGGGCTGTACTATATGAAATCATGATTATTTGAAATGTTTGTGCTCAATATTGCACTATTTATAAAACAAAATGGAGATGAAATTTACCCAAAATAAGTTCCATTTGGCTATAGTTTACCTACCAACAGAGTATGCCAGATAAATAGGTGATGTTGCTGCAAGTCGTGTCAACAGACAAATCAGTGCCGATAAATGTGATGTGATTACAGGGGTCTAGATAATGGGCATGAAGATATTGTCCTGACGCCAGCATTTTAGTACTATATGGACGTTTACTTATGCCTACAATTTGATGAGCAGATTAGTAGTGTGCCTTACGTTTACACTTTGAAGTTTAAATTTTAAGGATAAGTACCACCACACCACCGACCTCTTATTTATTCTTCACAGTCACTCCTCTCTTAAATGATGATGTGGCTGCTAAGCTGTTCCTTTCTTCACCGCCACTTTAGTGCTTATCACTTCTATGATATACCAAAATAGTAGCATGTGGTGTGCTACTCTAACCAAATTTAATAAACATAAGGATATGCTAAATTTATATAGACTAATAAGTTTTGGGTATTTTTTGCAATACGATACTGTCAGGTTTTAAGTGTACTACTAATCTTTGAATCAAATAGTGGGCATCAGTAAACGTCCCGATTGTATAGAAAAGCCAGCATCTGGGCAAATTTTTACACCCACTACATAAGCCCTAGTGATTATTACGCATGAGTTGTGGTTATATCATGATGTGATATCATGCAGCCCTGATCTATGCATTTATTTCTAGTTGTTTTTTTGTTTTTTTTTTAAGAAGTAAGAAGCGTAATAAAGTTCTACATTTGTGTTTATTGAAATACGTTTTATTTCATTTAATTTTGTTTTGTTGGTTTTTTTTGCAGTCAGTAATGGAAGTCAGTTAAGCCAGGTTTGCTTAGCTTGCAGACACATACTTGAATTAGAATTGTAGCACACAGTTCTTCTTTGCTTTTTGAGATTGGCTACAGATGGCAGTGATAAGCTGCAATGGATGGATGATAGAAGGATATGTGGATAAGTGGATGGGTGGGAAAACCTTGGGTTTTGGTTTGTGTGCATAAAAACACTTTAAGTGAACAAAGAAGAATGAATATACATGGCAGGTAATCTTGACGATGGACATGGAAGTACTGTGTCATGAGACCCATACATGTGCATACATGTTGTAATAGAATCCAGTGGAGGAAATGGGAAAAAAAATATATAAATATAATGTGTATGTGTGTGTGTGTGTATATATCAAAAAAAAAATCAAAGAATATAATTTTAAAAGCATACTTTTTTGCAGTTGTATAATTTACGTAACTCGAAATCAAAGTTTGGATCATCTAAAAAAGAGAAACGTCAGTTCAATTTCCCTTCTGTCTGTTAATGTCATTATGCAATAATGGCTTGCAAATTTTATGGCTGTCAGTCCTCTGAAAACAAAAGTACATATCCAAGTACATTGTTCATATGAATGTGAGTAATAAAAACCAAATTCAACCTCGAACTGAACCTTCCAGCTGTCTATGTACAAAGCTGGTGCTGGTGGCCTTGTCTGGAAATGTATTTAGTGCATGTCACTTTTCGAAGACAAGTTAGAAGATCTTTCAGCTGATTTTTATTATTATACCTAAGTGAACACATTACCTATTGTCAAGCACTTAAAGCAGGACTTGGAGAGAACCTAACATTGTGGCTTTCGTTATGGCCTCTGCTAAACCCATTATGTAGCTGTATTGCAGCCAACTGTGTTTTTTCTTTAGCTCCAGGGTGTCGTCTGTTGACTACATTTTCTTTGCCCTGTAGCTGTAAACAATGCTTACTTCTGTGACTGGAGACTCCAAAGCCAAGTCCCCATTTTTAATGCTTCCACCTGCGTCTGACTATTGGTTGTTTATCTGAAGCCCAGGTCTAGCATAGCAAGTTCTTCTTAAAAGGTTTTAATGACATTGTAATTCTGCCTAGCTGTCTTATCCTGCTGATAGCAAAAGTATTCCGGAAGCATTGTTTGTATGGATTCTAAGCTGATTTGTGTTGGCAAATTCGATTTGCTAGTTTTGATGTAATACACATTGAATCATCTTACTGTGTGGAGTTCTTGTTTAAAGGTTCTACCATTTACTGACAGAGAAGTAATGTTGGAACCATCCCCACGACGTACATTATTCCAAGTGTAACATCTCTCGTCTCCTTGCCTTTAGTATTATGGAAGAGTTTTTTCAGGGAAGGCCAGGTAACATCTACAATGTGCTAAATTTTGAAGGCACTGCCCATGTTGACAGGCCTCTTGCTGACATCGTTGATTTTACCCCTCTACCCAGATGGTTGTCTGTAATCTTAACGTGGCAGGCAGCATGCGGGAAGCCTTCCATAGAACAGAACCCTACAGTTTTCGGAAGCCAGCTATAAAAACGCAGCACGGAAAAGCCTACCAAGACAGGCTTGTGCCTGGTCAGAATTAACCAGCTGGAACTCCAGTTCCCAGTGAGGAACAATATCAGGAAGAAATGCAGCAGATTAATGTGAATTCAGTGACAAAGAGCATGATCCCACTCAGTCATAAAATATTCTTGATTTGAAATTTTACTTTCTGAGCAATTTAGATGGCTTAACAAATATACACAGCCAAAACACTATGACCACCCCCACGTGAAGCTCATAATGTTGACTGTCATGTTGATACTGCGTATCAACGTTTATGATACACTTACATGTTAAACTAACATTGAGTACTCATAATCTACATGTTGAATGCATAAGAAATGGGAAGAGGTAAAGATTTGAGTGACTTTGACAAGGGATAATTCATTGTAGCCAGACTGAACTCTGAAAAGGCAAGACTTCCAGGGTGCTCATGGTCAGCCATGGTAAGTACTTAGTGAGAGTGGTCGAAGTAGCTAAAAACATTGGACCACAAAAGGGTGTTGGTCGGCCAAGATGTGCTGGTGCAAGATGTGAACAAAAGCTATCTCGTCTGGACAACTCAACAGAAGAGTTCCTCTGGCCCAAATGGCAAATAATTTTGGTAATGACCATGTCTGTACCGGATCACAGCACAGAGTACATCAAGCAGTGCTGTGCATTTTTTGGAAATTCTGACAATGGTCTTCTGGCCATAATGAATTAGCCCTTGTCAGAGTGACTCAGATCTTTACCCATGCCCACTTCTTCTGCATTAAGCGTATTGACGACGTGTACGGATTACCGTCGAGTATATGCCATACTATGACATGCACTGTTTTACGAGGGAGTCATCATTATGACCGCCCCCACATGAAGTCAATGATGTTTTGGCTAATCAGTGTGTAGTATTGGCTCTCCAAGTGTAATAAAGACCTCTTTTCTTTCAGTGCATTCCTGCCTGGGTTTAACTGGCTCTGATTTGTGCTTGAGTTGTGACAGCGAAATGTTTTGTTGTTATTCAAAAAACTTTTAAACTTTTTGGATTAGCTACAAATATATCAGGATCTACTTACTCAAACCCAAAAACATCTGTTGGCCATTGTTTTTCTTGGATTATTTTGGATCCCTGACGCATTCTATTTTAAGACCATTCAGTAGCTGACGGATTCGGCCGGAGGTGCAACAGTAACCATAGGTCACACCACCTTGAAACCTCAAATGTCAACACATACAGGCCCTATTCTAGGGCTAGGAAGTTAACATTTTAGAATCAACAACATTGTTTTTCACTGCCTTATTTTGATTAAATCATAGGCAATTAAAATTTTATACATTTTTATTCATACTTAATTTTCTCACTTTTTTTGTAGAAAACACTTAAACAACTAAAAACAGCTGTTGTTTATGACCACCCAGTTTGGAAGTATCCTGCAAATCACAGCTGAGTCTTGGGTGACAACTGCATCCACAGTGTAGAAATGGGGGTCATGTGATGCCTTTGCCCCACGGGATGGGGGGGCTGTATGCAGAATAGGAGATTGATGGCCCGGGGCGTGAGACTCGTACACTGATGCTGTCAATTTGGAGACTCAAAGCAGTGGGTGAGGAAAAAATAACTATCTTTCTGAGACTGACAAATTAGGCATACAATTAACAAGGGGTATGGTCAGAATGTGGTGTTCTGCATTGGGGTCTTCCTGTCTGTGTTTGTTTGACCAGAGAAGCTGGTTCCTGGTGCATCTGTCTTGGTTTATAGGATGCACCGATCAATCTGCCAGCGATCGGAATAGGCCGATCTTCAGCCTGATCAGTATTTCCGATTATGAACCGATATTGTGCATGCATGTGCGCAGTCGCACACACTTTCAGACACGCAAAAATGTCTGTAATTTGGAAATTTTTCTGCGTGAGCCAAGCCGACGCAAATTTCTCTGTCTGCAGCAAGCGTGAGGACCAGGTACACCGTGAGGGAACCAATACAAAGACTTTTGATTATTAATTTGATTAGATATTTAAAGACACATCACCCCCGTGAACACGCTCTGTTTCAACAAGCTAGCAAAGTAAAAGCTGCTAGCAAAGCATGTTCGAAGCCGTCTACGAGCCAGCAGTCTGTGCTATCTTTCATTGGTATAAGTAGTGAAAGGAGCAAAGACATTACGAGGAAAATTATGGAATTCATGGCATTGGATGACCAGCCATTTTTTGTAGTTGAGGATAGACGCATCAGAAATCTGATAAATGACCTCAGCCCAAAATATAGTATACCGAGTAGGCGTTACTTTACGGACGTCGAGCTGCCGGAGTTATTTAATCTAAGTCACACATGTTTTACTTGCTTGCACTTTATTATTTTAAAGAATATGTTAATATTTGATTGTAGTTGGGGTTTTATTTATTTGTTTTAGTTTAATTTACTTGAATTTGTAAAGTTTAATAAGAGTTGAGGGGCAACATGGTGGTACAGTGGTTAGCACTGTTACCTCACACCTCTGGGACCCGGGTTTGAGTCTTCGCCTGGGTTACATGTGTGTTGTCATGGGGTTTCCTCCAGATATTCCGGTTTCCCCCCCCCCACAGTCCAATGACATGCTGAGTCTAATTAAGAGTTAATAAATTGCCTGTAACAGTGTGTGAGTGTGCCCTGTGACGGGCTGGCCCCCTGTCCAGGGTTGTTCCCTGCCTTGTGCCCATTGTTTATGGGATAGGCTCCGGACCCCCCATGACCCTATAGGATAAAGCAGGTTGGAGAATGAATTAATAAGAGTTTGTTATGAGAAAAAAGTTTTGAGATGAAGAAAATGTGATTTTCTCAGGGAATAAATCGGTATCGGCCGATCGCACATACCAAAAAATCGGTAATCGGAATGAGCCAAGAGAATTTCAATCGGTGCATCCCTGCTTTTAAAGTATTGTCTTATTTTAGATGTGTAGGGAGGATATTTCTTTGCAGGGCGTTGTTTTGCATATATAGTTCTTCGTGGATGCCTGTCCAGTGAGTGCAGATGAGGCTTTATATAGACACAGGTGTGTATCTGTGTTTCCATACTCTCTGTGTCTCTCTATCAAGGTTAGGTCAGGCTATCTGCTGTCATGTCTGGCATCTTTGAAGGTTTGTAAACATGATGGTACCACTCCGTCCAAGATATCTGCTATCAAACACGTTATGAATCCTTTAACCTCTCACCCCTAATGAGAATAACTAAACCCCAGTCAGCAGTGCCCTTACTGATGTACTTGAGGTCTGAATTTACAGGTGCCCTGAGTTTAACATGTGTTTTTTTTATTCCTCCTGTGCCATTCACCTGACACCTTTCCTAGGGGAAAAGGTGCTATGAGGAGGCCTTTTTAGCTAATCTCTCAGGTGCGTTCTTGTCTTCTGTCTTATCTCACCACTGCTGTATAGCTGCCTTTTGTGTCTTTCTGTTGCTTGGTAGGTTGTATTGCATTGAACCTGAACTGGAAGCTGGACTAGATTCCGGTGGTGTTTTGAGTAACTGAAAATGTTGCACAAGCAGAAAGCGAAAAGGTATCTTCGGACACATTAACTGATGACCTTGTCTATGTTCATGTCTGCTATGTGACTTTTACATTATCTTCCTCATTTTGGTGGTGTGAACATTGGTGCTGAGTCAGATGTATTACAGTAGTGAGAACTTAGCATTTGTGTTTAACCTCAAGACTGTGACAATGCTGTAACTATGGGTTCATTATACATTGCTGCTGCTTTCTGAACAAAGGAAAAGCTCCATGTTGTTGGGGGTAACTCTGTGTCTTTGTCCTCCTGACCCCTTCAGTGCAGCTGACTGAAATGTGTATCTCGCCATTCTTGCTGTCAGTTCCCGGGTGTCCCCTTGATTCCTTCTGGCTTGTGACCTTGTACAGAAATTGACTCAGCTGTGCTCTCTTAGCTGTAGTATCCATTTCTGTATTCACTGCTCTTTGTCTGCTTCTTCCCTTTCTCTACTCCTCTTATATCGTTATGACCCTTTGTTTTGCTCTAAGTACGGGCAGTTTTCTGTGTCTGTCTTCATACAGAACAGGGACTTTCCATTTAGTCCTGGTCCGGTATGTTGGATTCTCAGTGCTCTTTAAACCACGATCAACTTCTCTCCTGGGAAACTGCTGAATTAGTTATAATCTGTTAAGTAGAAGTTTCGAAGTGGAAATATGTGTACTGTGACAAAAATTGTCATATAAATAGCAGAATGGCAGCATGGCGAGAGATCTAGATTTACATAATATGTATAAAACATGATTTTTCATGTTTTTGATGTAATGCATATGATGATTTTATATAACAAATTCTTCAGTTTCTCACCTGAATCTGAGCTTATTGCTTATACAAAGATTTGCTTAAATTAAGAGGAAAAAAAGAAAAGAAGATAGCTAAGATTTTGGCTGAGATGACATCATATTTTCAATACTGATATTGGGATATTTCCTGAAAAAGCAAGCCTCTCTGCATGCATCATGTTTGTCCTCCCTCCCTCCCCGAGGTCTGGGGGGATCACGAACAAGGCTGGGTCAGGAAGGCATGTGCGGGGGCCTTGGCGGATCCATCTGGCCTGTATGGAATCTTTGAGGCAGTTGCTGGGTGGTGCATTTAGAGTTAGTTTTGATTATCTATCACCAGCATAACACTATCCCAACAGCTTGTCCCAATTAGTGATGTCAGCAGAGAATAAAGCATAGCTTTTTCATGAATTAATTTTTGCCCTGCTTTGTACTTCTACTACTCATGAAGAGCTTATTACTGATGCCCCCCATTACTTTTTATTGAATTAATCTGTTCTTTTTGCATCACATTACACCATCACTGTGGCATTTCACGCGTAAGATTGTGTTTTAATCATTAGGGTCTCTACAGTTTGGCATTAAAAATGACCTAGATGGCAAAGTGCTTCTGCTGGTTTGTGCTGGGGGTGAGATTGGGGGGCCATGAGATCTGAATGCATCAGTGCTTCATGAAATGTCATCGCTGATCTCTTATGACTGCATGGTCATTCACCGAACACAAGGGAACATTTAGTGAATGATTTTTTCCGAATGAGGCAGCAATACTGGCCTTGCACTGTCCTGCAATACTCCCTGTGTATCCTGTGTCACCAGTGAGAGAGCTTGTATGTAAGAATGCCATGCACATTATTTAATCATTCACTCCTTAGGATGCCGCTTAGACATAGGCGCTCCAGATGTCGTGGAGAAATTGTAGTAAAACTGACTTCCTGTCTGCTTGTTTTCATACTGATGTTTGATATTTAATTTGATCTGTTCTGTGTTTATTTATTTATCTTTTTTCAGTTGTGGTGCCATTTCTAGGCAGCTCTTCTCCCGATGCAGCGATGAACGGCTGGCCTCCAAATCTTCTCACTGGGGTTTTCGGGTGTCCCGCACAGTGGCCATCTGTTTCCCCTCTTCTGGAGATGGGGGCAGAATTAAGCCCCGTGCACCCCCCCCCCACTGCCCCAAGAGCTGTGCATTTGTGCTATTCCCATCCCAAAAGCAATATGCATATGCGACCTGTGTTCCCAGTGTCTGCCTTGACGCATCTTGTGTACAACCAGCGGACATGTCACAGGCTCGAGTGAAACGGATGAGGCAGGAGCGTGTTCTGTCCTAGGACGGATGCCATGATTCTCGACTGGCTGTCCCGGACGATCGCTGTATTTCCCCCTCAGTTTTGTTTATCTCTGTTTTGTTTTATTGTTCAGATTCATAGCAGACACCTTTTTTTTTTTGTTCAAATGAACTTCCGTTTTGTTGTTGTTGCTCGCTTTACATAGATTCCAGTTATTCACAGACCACAGTTTCCAGGTTTCTAAGGCCGGTTTTCTCTTAGGAATTTAACCTTCAGTATTATTAGCAATCCATTTCCCAACCAGTATTTGTTCCTGTGCCCTTTACTCAATGTGAGTATTGTCACTGGTGCTCTGGGAATTGGGGGGTGGGGGTGGGGGTGGGGGGGGTGTGTCCACCTGTTTTGTCGTCTGCTGGTGTCCAGTGTATGTGTAATGTGAAAGAGTTACTGTTTAGCTCTGAAACTCAGGCAGCCAGTGCTTCCGGGTGTTTTTTTTTTTTTTTTTTAACTGTTAATACTTACCTCTCTCATGGTTGCACATATTTTCTTTTTTTCTATTAGTATATGCTACCATTTAAAATGCTCGCCCCCTCCATCTTCTCCTGTTGACATATTTTTCGGTATACTAGGGCCATTCTACTACAACAAGGTCCTTTTTGGGATTTGAACTTACCTTCCAGTGACCTTTCTGAATCCTTAGCAACCATGCAACCTGCTGAGCGTCCAAGTGGGTATTTGGGCATATAAAGCTGCAGTCGAAAATGAAACATTTGGTTCGGTGAACCTGCTGAAAGCACATCGGAAAAAGGCAGAGTCATCGCCCACCCACCCACTCGCTCCCCCTGTCTTTTTTTCGAATTGGCCTGCGTCTTGCATGCTGGCGCGTACTTCTACCTGCGCCCAGCTGTCTTGCCTCCCTCTAAGCATGCCTGGCTTTTGGATGAGGAAAGGAGGCCAGGCTGGAGGAGGGGCTGCCGTCTCCACGCTCGACGCCTCGCTCCATCGGAGTGCTCAGTTTCATTGCGCTTTTCTTAGAAACTGGCTCGGTCAGCTTTCTTTTGACTTTACACATATCGCTCTGTCCTGCGTCCTGCCTCCTCTGGGCATGCGCACGTGCACCGGCGCTGTGTTGTAAAGGCGAATGTGCTAGGGTGATTTGGGTGGTTTGTTCAGAAGTACCTCCACCCACAAACTGTAACATTCTGAACCCCTGCACCTCCACCTCCACCCCCTGCAATGGCTCATCGTAACCTTGTAGTAAGCTAGAATGAACTTCTTGCATTTAAACTGCGATCCATTATCCACATGGGGGTCCCAGACATAGACAGAAACGCCTATAAAAAGTCAAATTGCTTGGTTTGTTTGATGTTGTTCCAGAATATCTTGCTTCTTTCTTTGGTGGTTGGCTTTGCCAATTAGTAATGGGGACAGTGAGGGCATCCCACAGAGAACAAGAAGGCAGCACACGGAATGCTCATTAAAATACTGAAGTCTGATGGGTGGCTATGGCAAGACACTTCCCCTCATAACTGATGCTGTTATCCCAGCTGGAGGGCAGCCATCTTGCTTAAGGGCGGCGTGGACCCCCCCCCCCCCCCGACATGCGTTTTAATGGCCACCCTGAGAACCACAGGCAGATGAACTTTCCTCTGGCCTTCAGGGAATCAGAGTTGGTGTTTGCTTGATTTTCTTTGTGTACATGATGACTAACTCAGGGCAGCGTTTTGAAACTTCTTCCTGATGGATCTCCCTCCCCCTGCAGGAGTGATGTGTAATGAGGTGCTGGTCCCGAGGAACATCGACGCCGTGCTGGGGAAGAACATCACCCTAGGATGTCAGATACAAGTGGGGTCCAACCTGACACAGAGCTCGTGGGAGCGCCGTGTGGCTTCAAGCACTGTCACCCTGGCCGTATACAACCCCGAATACGGCACCTCGATCACAGACGAGTATAAAGGACGCCTCTCCTTCCTGTCAGCATCCAGACATGATGCCACGGTCCTGCTGGAGAACGTGGGCTTTGCTGACGCCGGGGTCTACACCTGCAAAGTGGCCACTTTTCCAATGGGCAATAAGCAGGCCTCCACTACCGTCAGCATTATGGGTAAATGTGTGTCGCCTGCCTGTAGATCCTGTGACTTGTGTCTGTGAGAGAGAATGAGTAAGCATGTTGATATTGGTGTAAGGGTGTTTTGGGGTGTTGCTAAGGTACGTGGCCTCATGGGATATGGAACCCCTGGAAACTCTCTGCTGTCTCTTTGCTTCAGCTCTTAATTACACAACAGCTGGGAGTAAAAACTCATTGTGCGATATGTATTTTCCAGTCTTATCTTGCATTACCGTTAGTGGGCACCACTCTCATCACGTGCGCACGTGTGACCATCAGCCACATCGCGTCACGCGAGTCCCATGAGCGGAACAGGGATCAAAGTGGTTTCACTGTCTGAAAATTGTTGACCCCAATGCTCAGGCAGTCCCCTTCCCGACAGGGTCTCCAATTTAGGTGTCCATGCTGGGGGCTGCCTGCTGCGGGAGGTGGAGTGACGCCGCCGCAGTATTCAGGAAGGGGGGGGGGGGGTGTCCGCAGTAAGAAGAATGGGAGGAATGCCAGGAGGGGGTTCTGTTGGCCAGAGGTGGTGGGGGGGAGGGGTGGGGAGCTATTTATGTCTATTTTAGGTGCAGTGGGGTGCTGAACTGCAACGATGTGTTGACCCACTGTGGTCATATTTCTGCATGGGGTTGGGGGCCAGATTTTAGAGGCATGGCATTGTAAATTTATGCTGCAACTACACTGACTCCATTCTGTATCGAGTGTAATGCAGGCAAGCTAATTCACTCACACGTGTTTTTTTTTTTTTTTTTTTTTTAATAAATCTGTGTGTTGGTCGTAGAGTCTGGTTCTGAGGATAAAGAAAGGCAATTGCTGAGGGAAACTGGAAAAAACCCCACCCCAGCTCCCAATACACAACCGTGCTGTGTCATGTGTAGGAATGCGTCTCAGGGGACAACCTGTCTAGCCGTTTGATTGGCCTAGATACTGAGAAGTCGTGTAACCAGACACGGTCCCCCTGCGCTTAACCGAAAGCTTGGCACAGTTACGATGGGAACTGTGCAGCAGGGTCGGACTGTAGGCACGACCAAGCAAAGGAATGCAGATGCTGAACATCTCCCACAAAATAGTGTCTGGGAGTTCGATGTGAAGGCGAGTTTTATTGGGGACTCCTGCCAAAATGTGCGTATCTGGTTGCCAGTGAATGAATGTACTGCTTGCTGCTGCCGACTGGGCTGACGCAGTCACTGTGGAAACTTTGACTGTGTTTGGTAGAAAGTGGTGCACGAATATATAGTTACCTACAGTAAATGGAAAACCGGCCTGGCCAAGAACAACATTTTCCTGCTCTTCAGTTTGCCCAGTGTCTGAGTGTGGGTCCATGATTAATATCTCATTAATCCTCAGAATGTGAGAATATGCTTGTGTAGAGACCAGCAAGTAAGTTCCCCTCTGCTGCAGAGTGCTGGGGCTGCCAGCCATAAAAACCACTGCAAAAATTTCACACCCCGGCTTTATGTTTAAGAGTGACATCTGTCAATTTGCTCATTTCTGGTGTATGTGTGTGTGAGTGTGGGCTATGTATCCGTTACAGTACCCCACAGTGTGATTAAAAACCTGCTATTTTGACATTACGGAGTAGGTGAAACTCAATTTTATGAAAAACTGTGACTAATCAAAAAAGTTGTCAGAAGTCTGGTGTCTGTGTGTTCATCAGCATTGTGATATTTCGTGTATATGCACTCCTTTCCCCCCTTAACCTGCAATATCTGTGGATTGTGCGTTTACTCTGTGGTTTTCCTATTTTTCCATCAGTCATCCTTGTGAAGCCTACCTTATCTAAATTGTGTGCAGTCTGCCCTAGAATGCATAAAATTATTCTTCTCCCGCTCTGAAAATTTACCTGTCGCCCTGAATTTCTAGCTGTACCCCTGCATGTAACCATACACCTTTGGCACCCTGCTTTACACTGGATGCTGCTTAATTGTAAATTAACTGTTTGTTTGTAAGCAAATCGAAGTGTTTGAGTCCTTCCATCTTCTCTTCCTGGTCTATTTCTCATCTGTCCACCAGTTTGCTCTAGGGCTGAACGATGTATCGATTTGAAATCGCAAAGGCTTTTTAACTTAAAACAGTCACAGCTTTTGTGATAATTGTTCTATGTTTGATTGTTCTCTGCAATAAATACATGTTGGAAGCAATTCTTTAACTTTTCATCCTTGCATTAAATATAGACCACTTAATATTTTGATGGTATCTTATGATAATGCTGCGTCATATGTTTTAAATTATTTGTGCACTGAATTCTGAACAGAAGCCCGACTTTTAAAAAATATACATTGTGAATCAAATTCGCAATCTCGATATCTGTCAGTGATTAGATGTTTTCTCCAAGTTATTCAGCCCTAGTCTGCTCTCTTTCTCAGTGGAGCCCAAGGTGTATGTGTCAGCGAGCTCTGCCCCATTGCTGGATGGCGGAAATGAGACACTGGTGGCTACGTGCACAGCTGAGCGAGCCCTGCCCCCCGCCGAGGTCTCCTGGGAGTCTGACCTGTTCGGCCGTTCCCAGGAACACCAGCAGAAGGAACCTGATGGCTCTGCCACCACGTGGGTCAGCTACACCTGGCGGCCCACACGCCACATCCAGAAGCACTCCCTCACCTGTGTGGTGCGGCACCCTGCACTGCAGACGGAATTCCGATCGACTCACTGGCTCAATGTGCAATGTGAGTTTTTAGGCAGGGGTGGGCTGGAGAGGGAGAGAGGGGTGCTGAACACCCTGGGAGGGAGGGGTTCACCACCATCACCACCACAAGCTCACCAACAAACACAAAATGATCACCAGTCACTTGCTCCCTGTCATTGGAATTCCATCTGTTTTTCATTACGATGTTGGTGTAGTGCAAGTCTCAAGCTATAGAAGGATGGCTCTCCAGGGTTACCTGCTGTGTAAGGTGTCCGTTATAAGCTGCTCGTTTAATGTATGCTTCCTGGACCCGCTGTGCTCCTGCAGTATCCTTATTAGCATGTTTTTTTGGTGCTGGCTAGTGAGACGCTGTATGAAATATTGATAAAACCCTCACCAGTTACAGCTGTGGGCAAATGTGGGAGGTGGAAATGGACAGAGAGGATACCGCACATAGATAAACATCCCACGCTGAATGGGCCATGGGCCATATCATGCTGGATGTAACTTAAGGAGAACTAATGGCACAGTGGGATGTCGTGCTTCATTTATCACAGAGGGGATGCTTTACCTTCTGAGCCTTAAAGGCCATAAATCGCTACTTTTTAAACATTGTGTACACTAAACATTTTTGTATGGATTCAGTCCTAAATTGTGCTGTGGTGGTTTTCCAGCAATAAGTTAATTTTGTGCATGACATTTACAATGTTAAATGAATTAAACAGCAAAGAGAAACTAGTTTTTCGTATTAAATTTCCCCCTCCTTTGGTGAAATTATAAGAGAATAGAGTTAATGCAGATGTATTGTGTATTATTACACATAACTTTATGTATGCGATTTTGTATATTCAGTATCACAGCACAAGTCATGTGTTTTCTTGAAACTCAGTCAGTTATGTGTTGGATGGTGTAATGGTCTCTGGGAATTGTATGAGCCTTCTATCCAAAGAACTGGGAAATTCCACTTCTTACATATATAAATATTCACTGTTGGGTGTGGATGGTGTCTAGCAGGTGTGTGTGGACAAAAGCTTCCAGTTTTTTCCACGGTTTCAACCTTTGTGCCTCATCTCTTACAGTTGCTCCTGAAATCGTGCTTAAATCCATTGGCGACTGGCTTGTTGGAGGAACAGACTCTCATCTGCAGTGTCGAGCTAACGCTAACCCACCTGTCAGCTCCCTAACCTGGTCCAGGTAGGCGTTTCTTGCAGAAGTCCATGCTGTTGAGTTCTTAGTGCTAGAACAATTTTTTTTCAAGTGTTTCTCAGAGTTCGAGTAGAAGTTTACTTTGGAAAGTCTTGGTATGACGTGGCATGGTGTCAGTAGGAGTCTGGAAGCCTTCTACAGGAATCTACTGCTGTCATTCAGGGATACCCTCCAAAACATGCTGATTGTAGGCATCCTCCCAGAACGTCCATCAGCTGTGAATTCAGAGTGTGGCCCAGTTATCAGGAATTTGTGTATTTTTATCTTAATGTTATCAAGTATGAAAATCCTGAATGAATTAGCTGGTCTTGTAGCTATTTCCGAATGATTTGCCGCAGGTACCTTGGTCATAAATAAAGTAATTTGAAAAAAAATAATATGCCAGAATGCGAACAGTTACTCCTATTGCCTGTGAAAATCACATGGCTGTTACAGTCCTGATCTTCACTTGCCTCATAACAAGAAGGATGAACATGTAAAAGCAGAAAAGCAGATAAAAGATATATATGTACTTATGGAAATGGATGATCATGAATAAAAATGCTATTTTTAATTAAAAGTTGGAACTCTTGCAATTATCAAACCAAGAGGATTTCAGGTCAGTTAACTCTGTAATACTGTAAAAATGAATCTATAATTCTTCTCTGATTGAAAGTGGGAGTTCACCCCAAAAACTGAAAAAAATACACCAATCGTGTCACTGTGCAGAAGATATTGCTGCGATGCTTGTGCTTGTATCTTCTGTGCAGCGATATGACTGAGGTATTGTCACGCTTGGGCGGAGAGCGAGTGTGCAAGCGGGCGAGCCAGTGGGCAAGCAAGCCCAAGAAGCAAGCGGGCTACGCAGCAGGACGGGAAAACAAGGGTTTTTAA
>JAABNX020000042.1:16351592-16387233 GCA_015163995.2 Mormyrus lacerda | reverse complement strand
TTTTTTTTGCTTACACCATACTCCTCAGAGGTGATTATTGCTACATTCTACACTTCTGGATACCTGCTTAAAGTGTTACTGCAGACTGCATGCTTGGTTAAGTAACTTGCATCCCGTTGCTGAGCTCACTGCTGCTGTCTTTGCACCAGTGTCTGACTGTTAGCTTCTGCAGCAGCTCGCGTTGCTGCATTTTACAATGTGAAGGATTCCGTAGCTTCGTGTCATTTATAAGCTATTTATTAACTGGCAACACGGTCGGCAAAGGAGACCGTGAGAACGTTCTTGGTCCCTGTGGCCAGCCTTGGCTAGTTGTCATGGGTGTGTACTTAATTATTTAAACTTATTTATTTTTTAAACTTTATTTGTCTCACATATCATTCCCATGGTCTTGACCTGGATAAATGTTTGCAGGGTGGATAGATAGATTACCTGTAGCGAGTAGAATCCCATCCAAAACTTCTCACCCTGTCTGGTGTCCTATGACAGGACCTAGGGTGTATGGATGGTAGATGGATGGTATATTATAATTTTATGAAGTTATTATATGTGTATCTGCTTTTGCCATATTAAACTTGACCCGAATTAAGCTATATGCTCTGCCTTTACGAACCGTTCATTCACTCCCAGCTCTGCATCACAGAGCCCAAAGGTGCCCTTTCCACTATGGTGAGCTAATTAACATATCTGGAGTGACATGAAAGGAACATCAAAGGCCGCAGCTGACACAAGAATACTGAGTGTTTGGGCTTGCAACTAAAAGACACGGAAGACTACAGAAGATTGGGGGGGTGGTCACCTGGGCAGTTACTGCAATGAGTGTCACATGGGAACATTCACATTCGCCATGGAATCTGAAGGACAGAGTTACTTGCTCAAAAATTAGCCTGGAGTTGGTAAGGCTGTATTCTGGGTAGAAAAAGCTAACAGGAGATGCTACAGTCCCAGAGTTCAAACATTGTATAATGGTGTAAACATGGTGAATATTTTGTAATGGACAGAATTTACCTCAGTTTTCACCTAAAACAAGCATAATTAATGCAGTGGAGATGAGTATAGGCTTATCTTGAAAGAAGATGACTTATGTTCAATTATTGTTCGCTTTTTTTTTTTTTAAATTGGGCAGCATTAAGCTTTTCCTGGCATGTTGTCTTGACTCAGAATAGTGCTTGTTCCTATAGCTGTATGAATATAATATTAAGTATTTGATTTCCTTGGTATAAATTTTACTGTTTCACGTTTAAATCACTTCTGTTCATAATGGAGACCAGGTCTAACCAATGAAATTGGAGTGCAGCAGTTTAGTGTCTGAAACCAAATTATTTTAATATGGACCCAAATATGGATTTTTTTTCTTAATTCGTAAAACATTTTCCTTTTCAAAATTCAGTAGATTCATGCATTTTATTAGCCTTCACTGGATTTCATGCATTTACAGTATATATCCATAAATACATCAATAGTATTTTCATTCTTCAAAAGAAGGATAATATTAAATTCCATGTATTTTTATTACGGTTTCATGTTTAGATTTGAGGTGGATTTGGGATCTGTAACACAGCTAACACTAATAAGTGGTTTGAAAGGAACATGGCTGGTTGGTTCTGATTGATACAGTCATTGACACTGATTCTGTCAAATTCAACACATAGCCCAACCTTTCTTTTTAACTTGACTGTCCATAGGAGGTTGATAGTCATACCCAGTAGACCACCTGATTTAGTCACAGTGGTGGTTCTAGACCATTTCACCTGGAGGGGGGGGGGGAGCAGACTGGGGGGTCTTGTTCTGTTGGGGGGGCGATGCATTTGACCTTGATGTCCTCCAAGTATTACTTACGCTAGATTGCCAGCATTCAGAAGCAAAAGACCATTTTGAAATCTGATGTTATGTATGCAGTGCTTTGCAGTGATATTTTACAGTTGTTACAAATATGTAATTCACTTCTTCTTTAGGCTGTCTTCCTTCCACAAGCTTGATTATTTTTTCTGTCATCAACTTCACTTCAACTGAAGTGACACAACCCCCCAGCACACCCACATTAAGGGTTTGTCAAGAAAATGTGCTTATGTTTGTGTTTTGCCTACTCCCAGTGCACAAAATTTTAGCCCACATATATAAATGTAAACAATAATAATGATAGTATTATATTTATTTCAGACCCAATTAGCATACATATTCACGGGGAGGGGGGGGCATGCACATGGGCGTTGGCCCCCCTGCCCCCCTCAGACTGACCCGTGTTTAATCATTATTGGTAATGTTATCATGAGATGACAGATTTATTGCACCTCACACAGAGCGGCATTGAGATATTGTAAAATCAGATTTGATGTTAATTTTTATTATAATTTTTAGCTTATCATTTATAAATATACCGTGCATCAAACTGGCCCCCACTGTTTTACATCAGAACCAGTACAGCTGTCTGGGTAAAAGAGTTCAGGGAAGCAATACCCACTGCACCTGAATGCAAAGTAAAGAGCCAGGGCATATAGAAATTCCAGACAGACACTGACAAGTCGTTCCATAACCACTGAGTGGCCCAAGTGTGATTTCATGGTGCCGCACAGCAGAGGTTATTGTGTGTGTGCTTCTAACGGGCCCCTGCGTTTGGTGAAGGATCAGAACAGAATGCGTGTCCCGTTGCATCCATTTCAGGATAAACTGTTGTTTTCCACCACTTCCTCTTCCCCTCCATTGTTCTGCTGTGCTGCAGTCGCTATAATTGGGACAGATTTCAAATTGCCGCCCAAATATCAGCAGTCCCTGGGGACATCTGCTGGGAGAACAGCACCACTAAAAGCTGGTGTGATGTGAGAGTATTCACAGACCACTTCTCCATGGAGAGTGAGAGGTATCGCTGGTCCACCGAGGGAATGGGGGAAAATGCCACATACACACTTTAGAGGTTTTCTGGAAATTCACCTGGATATTACACATGTGCCACTCAGTTTTTGAAAGGTCATTGTAATATGGAACAGGTGGCATGGCTTGATCATTTGGAGGGCAGTTATAACTGATGTAATGTTTAAGTGAGGGCAGTACATCCCCTCATATTAATAAACCATTAGACTAAATCGCTATGACATGAAGATTCTCATATTAAATGAATCCCTTTTAAAACTGCACTCCACTTAGCTCACCTTTCATACCAGCTACCGCTTTATTACTGGCAGGTTGACCAAAACTATAGCTATAGCTGTGCAGCCGGCACCAGCATCACCTTCTGACTCTCCTGTCCATTTAAGAGTTCACTGTGTATAGCAGGAGGTGGCAGTATTGCTCTGCATGTCCTGGCAATTACTAGAGATTTTATCCTTACACCGTAAATGAATTCTTTATAATTCGATTTATTAGTTAAATTTCAGTGGCTCAGTAAACAGCATTATTGCCTTGCGCACCCCTGCTCTTCCTGTGTTTGTGTTCACCATCTGTTGCACGAGTTTCCTCTCACAGCTTCAAGATATGCTATTAGATTAACTGTAGCCTGTAAAATTGTATGTGATTTTGTGTATGCATATATGTATCTGTGTCCTGCAATGGACTGACATCCTTCCCAGGGTTTTTCTGTGCACAACCCCCCAACCCTAACCCCTTCCCCCACCGGCCCACGTTTCTATTCTGGATAAATGGTTTTAATACATTTTGTAGCCTCTTTACAAAATACAGCAGCCTATATCATCTGCAGTCATGGTTTTATGTGAATACTAAGAAAATCTATTCTGCTCCACATTTGGATAGATGACATTGAACATTGAAGTGAATAGTAAATTGCCCTGGAAATATTTAGAGCTGCATGCCTATGAACTGCAACTATTCTGGACCATCTGTGGCTGTGTACTGAGGGTTTGAATGCTTGAAACATTCAGGCTTCCATAATTATTCCGTAGGCATGTTCAATTTTAGATATGATGTCAATCTTTTAAGAAGACTGTGAGCGTGACACGCACGTGTTACCATAGCGAGTTGGAGAAAGCAATGGACATAGGAAATAAAATGTCTTTCATAGGAAGCCAATGGTTGACCCTCAGATCACAGCCAAATGGGAATGAGAAGGAGAGTAAGCAACTGTCAGATGCCATCTGGTCAATCTCCTTTCCCGTCTGTCTGTGGAGCAGCCTTTGCTTTTGCATGCTTGCTTCTCTAATTCCAGGATGGTTGTCCTGCTGTAAGGCAGGAAAGTTTGCTTTGCCCCATGCCTAGCGGGCACATCTCAAAGCCAGGCCAGATGGGTGTCTGGGAAACCGAGCAGAGCTCCATAGAGGTCACATGGTATGTGACTGTATCTCGCCCAACCCAAAGCACTCTGTGCCTTTGTGACAGGTGGGAGATGGCCATATCGTAACCTAGCTGTGAAACAGAAGCCGTTTCCACAGGGAAACCTCTTACTGAGAGCCACAGTATCGATGTATACAGATATCATATATACCTACTTCACCCAGAATACCAGTGTACCTACAGTATATTTTTTTTTTTCCCCAACAAAAGATATAAGAACTGCCTGAGGGTAGCAAAAATTTGTGGGATTTGGTGTTAGACTGAAAGCCAAGACAGTTTTGGAGATGTGTATCCAGAAGCTGAATTGTTGAAGTTCTAGGAAACATGTCCCTGTTATGAAGGCCCAGCAGTGGACTGCATTGCAGAATGCCAGGATCTGTAATAACTGCAGATGTTTATCTATCGTATAGCGTAACAATATTCATAATAAAAAACTCTGATATCAGCTTATTGTAGATATCATATAACATCTTAATTACCTCTTATAATGTCTTGTGTTGTACATTTTTGCACCTGTTGTGATGATACACGACATGCATCATTTGATTTTAGTTTGATCCCCGACTTTTCACAGTTCCTCTATTATATCACAGGAAGCCTCATCGCTTCCTGTCTGAATGCCAAGTCGTCCTAAGTATTGTCACAATATGTTCAAAACATCTGCCTGAAATAAGCTCTTTCAAGTGTTCTAGTACAGAAAGTTGTATTTCAATTGTATCTTACGAGTGTGTTACACTAAAGCATCTATCTCTCCAAGTCCCAATGCTTCTAATTGTCACTGGCACAGAAATACTCTTATGTGATTACTGAATCTTTGTTAATAAATAGCTAAGGTCAATAGCATGTACACAACATAGCTGACAAGAAGGAATCTGGAATTGAAACATAACAGTAAGATCAGACTGGGTCTACGTTTATTTGTCATTTCTAAGAAGGACAGAAGTTTGCAGTCTTCATAAATGTTGTGAAAAGGGGAAATCCGAGCATCTGGAAGTATTTTAAGGTCAGCAGTTTAAAGGCTTGAATTGCATGCTAAACAGTCACAATCAGTCCCACGACCCACAGTTCTACTGTTGTATGGAAGTTCTTAACCTGATTATCATATAGTATAAAGATAGCTGCTGCATAATATGTATTAATGCAAGCCTTACCGAGAAATTCTGACTTGATGTTTCATGTAGATGACTGCATGACTGCACTGTTATATCGACTAAGAATTTGTTCAGCCAGTCCGGGTTGTTGGTTTAGTCTCATAGGGCTGTTATCCATTGTTATGTTTTATTTGCATGCATGCTATGATGCCTGCTTTCATTTTAACGCTAAATACCAGAATTTTTAGCATCCCCTCAGGACACCTGAGATGAATTGCCCTGTCCTCTCAGTCTTTCTTTTTGTTGTTCTTGTTGCTGTTGTGATGAAAGACTGATGGCATCATTTGACCATCTACGGTTACATCTTTTTTTTAATGCTGTCCGAGAGGAAAAATCTACTTTCATTGAAGCGCCTCCTAGTCATTTTTTTGTCCGTAGCCTGTCATCTCTAAAGCTGATTTCTGGTCGGATGCAGTGCATCTCTTTGCCAAGCCAGGCTGGGTCATTGATCGTACTTTCTTGTTCCGTAATTAAACTGCCCCCTGGCTGCACCTCTGGGAGAATTTGTGAATAGGTGTCGTTCCTAGATACTGAGTCAGGAATCTGGTGACTCTGCTACCTCTCTATAACCCCAGAATGCAGGGAAACTCTCTGGACGACCGTCTGATTCCATGCTGATCTTATTGACAGGCTGCTTCCAAGTCATCAGATCATTGTTATTAATACCTATTGTCAAATGTGTTTTTATGGACACTTCACAGATCAATCTTGTTATAAGGGTAATCTGAATTTTATATCTAACCTAGTTACCTTAGACTAGGGTTAGATGTAAATTCGCGAACTTGTCCTGGTTTCAAATTAATCATTTGTTGCAGATGGTATTTAGTCTACTTCAGCTGAGGAGCATGATTAAAAGCACAAATTGAAGCAATTTATTGTCCATTTCAATAGATTGATTGTGTTTCTTCCTGTGCTAGAAGAAATTGCTGGAAACATCGATACATGAATGTTTTGTTATGTTTTCCATTCAAATTTTTACACAGTGACTCATAGGCCACAGCACTCTGGAGACTTTCTACTTCTAGGGGTGTTTAGTTTCATTTTTCGATGTCTAGTGATCACATCATAGCAAAGCCTGGTCATTGGCAGACTGTCCAAACCTAATGCCAGTGGGCTGGGCTTGGTTAGCAGCTGGATGAGGAGCATCCAGAGCAAACCAACTTTTTCCTTGAGGTGGTTTTGAGTCTCTCCAAGAGGAGCAGAGCAGGGTAATGCAAGGCCCGTTCACAGTGCGTGATTCATCTCCCATCGTAAGTTGCCTTTTGAAGTCTCCGATTCTCAGCTTCTACTGAGGAGTACACAGCACATATTGCACCCCCCACGCACCCCTATCGTTGGAAAAATGCTGCAAGACAAGAGTTCTCCTTATGTGAGTAAGGTGCCTGTTTGCTATTTCAAAAAGGTTTACTTTAATCCAAATGAACCACTCCTGCCAGACAAGGCCATTCGTTACGAACATGCATACATGCAGAATAAAATTTCTATTTTAGTCTGTCGTCTTGTTGTGTCGCTTCAGACAGAAAAGTATTCTGAGATCAAAAGAATTGGGGGATACTGGGATTTATATCGTTTGTCAATAAAGCATCACATCGTTCTAGATTTCAGAAACTTACGATCTGCTTTCAAGCACTAACCCAAGTGACCTTAAGTCTTTACATTAAAGGGGATGCTGCAGTCTGGAGCAGAGCTTTAAAATCTGCATACGCTATTTATATGGGCTGAATTTTTCAGTCAATTCTAGCTTCATTAGTACTTGGTCAATAATGCTAATAGTATAGCAGAACACAGGGTACTGCTGTAGGTATGACACAGCAGAACGTGTCCTTTCTAACTAGATTACAACCAGAAAGGGCAAAGCTTCTTTAGCATTGTAGCTCAGTATTACTTGATGGTCTTATGGCTTCCTCCAGATACAGTTTTTACATCATGCACATTGTTGAATCCCACCCCTGTTCCATTTGTATGATGTTTGAATGTTCTACCCTTGCTTTTCTCCCATAGCCCAAAAACTTTGTTAGATGAATTTGTGCCGCTAAACTGTCCCTGCTGTGTGTGAGTGCCCTGTGTTGGCCTTTCATCCTGCCCATGATGTGCCCCTGTATGGTGTCCTTTGCTGCATAGGGCACCTGGGCAACACGGAGAGAACATGCAGGCTCCACACAACAGTGGTGAGGCTAAAACATACCTGAATATGTATTGAAGGAGTTTGGATTAGGAGATGCTTGGTTCAGGACAGTGGAGTTCACTTTAGCTCCATTTGACTCTATGCTCCTTCTCAAACGCACCGCTTTGCTCTTGCATGCAATGCAGCAAATGTAAAATCACATATTTTCTTTCTGTGATCTGTAGGTGGCAGCAGAGAGCTGAGGCAGAGCGATCTGTGAAGCTCCTGATTAACTATTCAAACATAAGCACAATTCTTTAAGTTATTGCTGTGTGATGGACAGCAGAGTCATGGTTTATTTTAATTTTTTTGTAGAATGCATTGCTTATACTGTAAGAGTAAGTTGAATGAATAAATAAAAAAAAATTGTGACTGAATTTAACTCGCACAAAGATCTCTGGTGATGACACCACAGTTATTCTGCAGTGGTACAGATACGTTTTTATGGTTTGGTATTATTTTTTGTTTTCCCTGCTGTTTTCGTAAAACAGTGAGACACCCGCACTCTCCTTGAAGACCGGCAATGCACCCTGGATATGGTCCTTTCCCTTTGGAATCCGTAGCTTGCCACTCACCTTGCACAGCTTCAGATTAAGACTAAGGTCTCCCTTGAGGTGGCAGTGGGAATTTTCTGCAGAGTCAGCTTTGAGAGATAATGGGGAAACGTACGCCTGAGAGGCTGCGTGATTTTTTTTAAAGTTATTCCTGTTTTAATTAAGAACAGTCTCTGGAGGAGTATAGCATTTTAAAGAGTTTAATCTTTTAGCAGTTTTTTGAGCATTGCAGTTTAGGCCTCTCATAATGTTTGTGTCTTCTTTTAGTTGGATTCATACAGTTTATGTTTGTGTATTGTCTTTATGCATTATGCACCCAGTAACACTGCAACCTGCACAAACACACAGAGGTTTCAGACAATGCATTCACGCTGCAATGCATAACACAATCCTCTGATTCACAGTTTGTGTGTGTGTGTGTGTGTGTGTGTCTGTGTGCGTGCATACGTGCATGTTTCTCTGTGTTTACTCTCCCTTGTTGCTAGAAACACTCAAGTTCAGTCCAGGTCAGCCCAAGTTCACCGAAAGTTCAAAATAAAAAACTCACACTTGCCAGCAAAAGTACAGACACAGTTTCTGTACTCTGTGAACAACAGGAGAAAAAATATCTTTTAATTTTAAGGACTATAGATATTTTTATTTTTAAGTGCATGTGGCAGAGAAATGCAGGCCCATGAACTGTCCAAAATAGATGCCCTAAAAGGTGTGAACTACAGTTTTTGATATTTATTGTATTTCTTGGAGGTAAAATGAGTAAATGAACCCTTTCGGTGTTTATAACAAATGCGTCTCGAGAGGGTATCATTTTTGTGCGTTGAATTTACATTAACGTGTACTGACTATTACAAAATAGTAAATTAACTATTTTCTAATATTTATGTAACCATTAGCACATCCTGTCACATACTGCCGGGGTACGGACTGAGGATGCAAGGAATCGGGGAACACAGGGTTTAATCAAAAGGTAAAAGGCAAAAGGTAAAGCAGGACAACGGATCAGGCAGCAAACTCAAAATGATGTTAATGAACGGACTCGGGAAACATACTTACTGTAAGACTTAAATACACAGGACTAATGACAGCAACTCGAAACAGCACTGATATGTTTGAGGCACCATGAAGCCATTGTAACCTGACACCACAGTTCTGCCATGAGGCCAGCAGGTCACATGTACACTCTTCTTTCATATATGCTTCTTCCAGATACTTAGAGTAAAGCAGAGGGGCTGAGGCAGGATGATGTCGTGCCCTGCAGAACATGCACACATACAATCGCAAATGTGCTCTTTCAGCTATTATATTTATTTAGCAGATGTTTTTATTCAAATCAACAAACATTATTTTGAGAAAACCGGGTGAGGCAGTCCGGGGCTGTCCTCAAAGGCCCAATGGAGAAATCATTCTGCTGACAGTAAATTTGAGTTTATTATGAACAACTGCACGGTTTCAGGACTCAAGAGGCAGGAAGGTGAGATTCTTTCACAGGCAAACTGCAGAACAGGTCTGTGGGAACGCAATGTGACAGACAAAACCACACACCGGAGGAAAGCAGACACACAAGCCATGTGGCTGTTTGGGTCGAAAATGATCAAAAGTCAAAAATTCTTTGCTGTCACGCTTCTGCTGTTTTTTTTCTCACGTTTCTCTCTGACCTTAGGTAGTGGTTCATTTAGAGTGTTTGCCAAGGACGTCTTGGTTGGACATTTTGGTCTTGGTTGGTTTGACATGTGGCTCATGCACAGTCGCACGTGGATGTTCGCATGCATACACATAAGCTCATACTCAGATACAAAAACAACAACTGTTTGACAAAATAAGTGAATTTGTATTAGATACAGCAGACAAGCATGTACCAGGGACAGGAGCAAGGGGGGCTGGGGACACCTAAGTACCTTTCCTTTTGCCCAAACAATTAAAAATGCCCAGCTTTTGAGGTTCCAAGCGATGCTTTATGATAACCAAAGCTCATGCCAGATTTGCTGAGGGGGAAGTCCCACACCACAATCAAAACAGTCTGTGCATGGCAGTGATAATAGACACAAGATGATATGTACTTGTTTAAAGTCTATAAGAGTATTTTACCTGAGCACAGGGCCATTGACTGTAAATACCACCCGCTTAATGGAGCCTAGGGCTGTGCATCACTGGGGATGGTCTACAGCAGGGTTCTTCAAATCTGGACCTCGAGTACAAATCCAGGACTTGTTTTCAGTTCTGCCAGGTAGTTAGTTTAATAATTACTGATTCTGATTGGTCAGAGGCTTTACACCTGACTGACAGGTAAAGGAAGGCTGGAAAACCAGCAGTGCTCGGACCTCGAGGACCGTGATTTTAATAACCCTGGTCTACAGTGTAGGACACCTTCCAGGTGTCAAACATTCACATTTATGGTTATGTTTAGTGCTATCACTCAAAGAAAGTAAAAGCACATTACATGGATCAAGACATTACCACTTCAGTACAAAACTCCCCTTTACTTTGTCAAGGTAAAAGAAAAATCTTGAGCATTAATACAACATTTGTTGTAGTAGCAGGCAGTCTGAAGCCACCAGCCTGGAGAAGTTCACCAGGTCAAAGGTCAACATACTGTTCTTTTCTGAGGATGTAGAAATCTAAAGCTGTCACTGGGAGAGGCTCATATATTAAGCATGGCTTTCTGTGCGGCGCAGCCTACAGATCAGGATGTGGAGAACACAACAAAGAGAGTGTAGTATACGTCTCCATTATCACATGTATCTAAGGTTCATGGGTGATACTCTCTGAATCAACTTCTCTTCATTTATGCTGCAAGTTATACTTGATGGAGAGGGATGCGTCTTGTATGTCAAGCATTTTATCCATTGTACTGTAGTTTCAACATGCAGATTTGATCTCCACTGGGCTAAATAGTAACTCAGCTGTCAGGTGCGTGACGTGAAGGCCTGAAGAAATAGCATATCTGAACAAATTGGCATCCCTAACATACTGCAGTTTCGGCACTTGGACATAGGCTTCCTGCTAATGACATCATGAAACCCCACTGACAGTTTGCAGTCGCAGACTGTGATGAGTTCAGGCTCCTATCAATCACAGTGACATGCACTCAATACAAAAAACAGGGTTTGTGTCAGAACAGCAAAATTAGCAACGGCCTGTCCCTAAGGGCAATGGATCTGGTAATTAGTCATTAAACTTCAGGGCTTGCCCAAAAATATATATAACCATTGGTGTTAGACCAGGTTTTGGGTGGATTATGCATAAACTTTTGTGCTATTGTACAAGACAAGAGAAATTTCATATAGTGGTGCCAAATCCCTCGTAAATGAAATCCCACCTTTTTCCAAACATGACACTTAATCGAATGCAAGAAAAAAACTCAGATAGGATTTTAATCGCAAGTGTCGGAGAGAAGCACCACCCGCATGTGCATCCCCCTCCCCAGGCTACGAAGTGTTTATTTCACAGCTGGGTTTTATGGTTTTATGTCTACGTATGGAGTTTGTTTTGGAGTGCTGGCCCACCTCTAAGGTGTTGCCACTCATTTTTCATTTTGTTCCAAATGTACAATATTCCAGAATTTTTCTGCTTTCCAAGCAAATGCAAACCTGTCTGAATACAGTATGTGGCAGAAAAGCCCACTCACCAGGAAAAGGTCTCCAAATTTGTTTTACCAAGAGCCACCAACTGAGGTACTGGACAAGACAGAGAGGACGGAGTACGGGACAAAAACCATACTCGATCTATGTAAAGTACATTTAAAATGCACTTGATACATAAACATCTTCCCTCTTGTTGTGTGTATATATAAGGACTGTCAATATTATGAACAAGACTGAGCAAGAATGTACAAACATACATAAATGACTTCAATTTCAATGAAAAACGCTCCAGAAAGTAGCATTGTCACTGTAACATCATTTCTGTCAGGGGAAAGGAAAAAGGCATCATTATTCAAAAGCAGGTAGGAGAATATGCATTGTCTTGCATTAATATGTGCTGTGAGGACAATAAAATAGCGACAATGGGTAAACGTGCTGCAAGGTCAAAGTATCAATCAAACAGAAAGGAATTGACATAATGTCCATTTATGCATTTAATGATGGAAGCTACTTTAATGTAAGAAACTGTGGAATGATTTTATTTTCTATTAATGAACATAGGCCCATGGTATGGTATAAACCCAACAAAATAAAAAAAAATTAAGTGCCTGGTTTCCAAAGTGAAAATGCAGCTCCACAATTATATGAGGCTTGTTACCCAATCTGTTGGCTATAGTTTTTGTCTAATCATTGAAATAGAGGCTCGGATTCAAACAATGGAACCTACCTCACCTTTGACATTCATCAGTACCAGGGATGTCAAACTCCAGTCTTGGGGGGCCGGAGCCCTGCACATTTTTTGGTTTCTCCTCATTTAACACACCTGATTTAAATGCACTCCTTGCAACTCCTTGAGCTGTGGTGGAACAGGGAAAGAACTAAGCTACACAGGGCTCCAGCCCCTGATCAATAATGATGGTTTTCAGCTTAGAGTCTGCAGCGCCATCGCAGAAGGTCAGCACATACGTATATTGACCAAATGTTAGTATAAAGATCCAGTTTACACCACATGGAAAATATTGACAGGGGAAGTCCACCTCCCCAGGAAATATTAAAGGCCCAACCCCAGTCCTCAGTTCTTTCTTACATTAGTGGTAAGGGGTCTCCAGCTCTGAGCTACTTTCATTTTAGAATTTCTGGTTTAAGAAAGGTTGCAAGCCCATGATCTATATTCTTCTTATGACCAGATGGGTCATCCAACAAGTGACTCAGATTAGGGCACTCTCTGGGTGTCATGTCTGTTTTCTCAGCGTATGCACCAACCGTGGTGAGTGATATCTCGCTGTGGGATACATTTTATTTCCAACTTTGCGGTAGTTGATGGGTACCAACATGGTGACCCTGGCACTAACACGGCTGGGTATGAGGATTGTATCAGTCCCCACAGGTTTGGCGATCGTGGTGAAAGTGGCTCCATGTTCATTGACTTTGAAAATAGGTCGTATGATGTGGGAGACCTTCCATGACAAGACCTTGAAGGTTGCTCAGGGTTCTGTTGGAGTTGCTGGTGTTTCCAGTAGGTGTTTCGTGTCACAGGACACCCTGGATATTATTGAGAGCAGGACTTGATGTCCGCTCTGGTCTGTACTGGGAGCTGATAAGGATGGCTGCAAGGGCTCTGAGGGCCGATAAGGAGATGTTTGTTAGAGGAATCTTTGACTAAGTGACACTCTATCTGTGATCTAGCGACTCACATGCTGCTTACAGAGGAAATGAAGCATTATGCACATCCAAATCTGTTCCTCGAAGAGTCATAGTCAGGGAATGTGATTTTATCGTCCAGAGTGAATTTTGCCAAGCTAGTGGTAAGGCTATCCTACTGGAATTGCAACAATCTTTTTCCAGACATCCTAACTGACTGGAAAAAAAACGACTTCTTGTCCCTATCTGGAAATGGAAAAGGAAAGGTGATCGCCAGGATTGCAACAACTACAAGAGGATAACAAAACTCTCAGTACTGGTTAAGACCCTGCTAGAGTCATCCTCAACAGGATTCTTGATCACTTGCTTGTCTATCAGCTACTGGAGCAGTCTGGTTTTACACGTAAGAGTTCTATCATTGACCGGCTCTCATTGAGCGTAAACGCATATATCCATAGAGTTTCTTTGCAACCTCTGTCGATTTTCATAAGAGGTTCGACTCAGATTAACAAGCTTCCCTGCAGGACACCCTAAGACTAGGTGAGTGACAATTCACTGATCTTGACTCTGATCAAGGCTCTCGAAAGACTGAGCAAGGAGTCTGAGTCTGTGAGTTTGCAAGGTTCCTAGATAAAAACCAAGATATAAGCCTTGAATGACCTCTTGGACGCACCCATCAGCTGTGTTTCTATCTGTAGTCCTCAAAAGGACCAAGATGAGCACAGCACCCTGCCCAGACAGAATCAATGGCCACGTCCTGCGATGCTGTGCAGAGCAGTTGGGGTGCACGTGTCAGTGCTTGTTTCAGAGATCAATGGGCAGCAGCACAGTCCCCCAGCTGTGGAAGCACTCCACTGTGGTTTCCATTCAAAAAAAGTCTTTGGTTAAGGTCCTGAATGATCTTAGGTCTGTGGCTCTCACCTCACTAGCAATGAAGGCCATGGAGAGGGTCATTAAGAATCATATCATCAAGGTGACCGACCCACATATGGACCCTCTCCAGTTCGCGTATCGGGCAGGTAGGGGGGTTGACGATGCAAAAATGTTCATCATGGACAAGATACAGAAGCATCTGAAACTCCCCAATACCTCAGCTAGACTTCTGTGATTTCTCATCTGCATACAACACTATGCAACCACACATCCAGGCAGAGAAACTCTCAATCCGCTTCCACCTGGATGACCAACTCACTCTGTGGATCATGAATTTTCTGACCTATGGATACAGAGAGTGCTGGCTTCTCTGACCCCTCCATCACCTCCATTGGCTCCCCCCAAGGCAGCGTCCTGTCACCTCTTCTGTTCATCTTGTACACCGATGACTGCAGGTCCACCTACCCAGAAGTACGCGGATAACACAGTTCTCCTGTCTCTGCTCTCTGGCTCCTCAAATCAGCACAGCTCAGTGCTCAATGGGTTTGTGCAGTACTGTGACAATGGCTCCCTGTAGCTAAAAGTGGAGAAGACCAAGGACATGGTGATGACCTTCTCCAGTAAACAGAGGGAGCTGGCAACAGGATTGTCAGCATAATCCACGGGCAAACAGTGGAGGTGGTGGAAGAGTACAAATATCTGAGCACTATCTTCGTCTGCACCCTAAAGTTTGCCTCCAACACCGAGGACATTCTAAGGAGATGTCAGCAGCGGCAATATCTCCTAAGGAAGCTCAACAGCTTTGGGGTCAACAAGGTCATACTCAGAACCTTCTGCTGCTCCTTCATTGAGAGTGTCCTCACTTTATCCACCGCCTGCTGGTATCATTCCACCAGCCTACAGCATAGGACCCACCTGCACAACACAGTGAAAGTCTGCTCTAAGATCAGTCAGAGCACTTTCATCCCCGAGTGAGCAGCAAACTCTGAGAACAGCGAGTAGGATTCTGCAGGACCCTCCCATGCTCTGTTCCTGGAGTCTGAGTGGCTCCCCTCAGGACGACGGCTCCGCTGTCCCAGCTGCAGGACACAGAGGAGGAGAGCGACCTTTGTTCCCATGATTCATTCTGCACTTGACCCCCCCTTGCCCACTAAGAATCCCTCCCTTTTACATATTTATTCAGTTCACATCTACCTGATTGGCTGCAATTTTACACAGAACCTTCTACACACTGTAATCACTGTTGCACTTTACGTCACTGTGTCTTTGTTGAACTGCCCTGTATGCCTTACTTGTCCCTCAGGGACAAATAAATTGAATTGAATTGAATCGAATCGAATCGAATTTGCTGTATTGCTGTGAGACATGGACAGTATCAGGTGACCTGAGATGAAAACTACACTCCAATGGTACTGTGTCTTTTCAGAGAAGCCTTAGGTACCACCGGTTTGACTTTGTATCAGACGAGTGGTCGCTAGAGGAGTCCAGAATAAGGCTCATAACTTGCATTGTGAAGGTGCATCAGTTACGGCACTACAACCGTGTGGCCCGTTTCCAAGAGGGTGATGCGGCTCGCTGGATCCTCATTGTTGAGGACCCAAGTGGCTGGACCGCACCAAGAGGGTGCCCACATTCCACCTGCCTGTGACAAATAGACGACCGTTTTCGGAGGGTGTGACTGGACCATGTGTCAGCCAAGGGGCTTGACATCTGGGATCCCCAGGTGTTTCGTCATGTAGTGGGTGCGGTAACATGCAACTACAAAGACATTTGAGAATCAGTCTAATCAGAGGCATAAAGCAGAACCTTGAGCAATAATATGTCAGTTTTTGGGTGTCAGCACCCAAAATAATATGTCAGCATTCCTCTCAGGGGTGTCATGTCATTAAAAAGAAACAGGCATGAGGCCCAAACATCCAAATCTGGATAACAGTTAGGGCACAGGAGGATTATTTCAATGGGTGAGTACTTTTGTCTCTCGGCGCTGAACTGTCCTTCGCTAGCCATTTTGGATGCCTGCCATTACTTTTACTATTAAGCTTCATAGCTCCCTGGGCAAGGATTCATACTGCAGTAATGAAAGTAAGGCCTTGATTTATTTGTATTATGAATTATATTATCTGTCAGAGAGACTAGGAAATGAGTGCCAGAGCAAATGGTACTTTAAGGTGTGGATGTCAACTACAGAACTCTGGTATGAGTCAAATAAGTGATTGCCTGGTCTCCAGATGGATTGTGCCTGGCCATTTTCATTACAGTTTAATCTTTTAAAATGATAACCTTTTGGATGTTTCCAGTTCCATATACCACTTAGGTGTCTGTGACAGAAGCTAGTGGCTTAGTCCCCACGCCTAGATCAATAGTAAGTGAGTTTTTATTAGCTGTTTTTGAGTGGACTGGAGGAAAGAAATTGAAATTAGAGACTATTTAAAAAACATTTATGGGATGATGTGTAGTGGGTACCAAGGGGGGGTTGCCTGTTTGTTCTCATGCATTAATATGACTCATGGGTCAAGTCCTGTTTTTTCACACATTTATCAGCCCTTGAAGAGAGGTTTTCTAGAAAGTGCCATTTTTCTAAATGTCTACATGATGTTGCTGTGTTGGACTGAGCCATTTTGATCGTGATGACCTGCGAGCTGTCATTAGTTGGACTTAAATAATGAGTGAAATAAGAATCATTATTAAGTTGCAGCCATTTGTTAAACAGTATTTATTATCTATTAATTGAAGAGAAATCTATTTAGTTGAAGATGGTGTAATTTGAGTTAATATGGTAATACTACTTGAAGGATCATGAATAATGTAGTTGTACACTTTCACGTAACCTATTAATTAAGTGCTAGTTACGAACTAATCCCATGATCGTTCATTATCAATCAGTCATGATGGTTCCTGTATTTCATGCAGTTACTATATTTGTTCATGATTTGTAAATGAGTAGTTACTAAGTTACTTATGCCCCCTCAAGTAAAGTGTTACCATTAAAATAACAGCATTGTAGATAGATGACTTATGTAACTTTTATTGCAATCTATTCATTTTGGGATATGCATCCTTGGTATATGAGTGCCTGATCTCATCAGAAATTCAAAGAGCTTCCTAGGAATAAGCATAACGTTTGTCTTAAGATGTAGCAGAAGCAGTGCTGGAAGAGGCCTATACAGTAGTATAAACAAGGAAAACTAGACAAGTTTATTTGTATAGCATATGTATAGCATATAGCATAAGTGGGCGGCATGGTGGTGCAGTGGTTAGCACTGCTGCCACCTCTGGGACCCGGGTTCGAGTCTCCGCGTGGGTTACATTGCATGTCCTCCCCGTGTCGTCGTGGGGTTTCCTCCGGGTACTCTGGTTTCCCCCCACAGTCCAAAGACATGCTGAGGCTAATTGGAGTTGATAAATTGCCTGCCCCCTGCCCAGGGTTGTTCCCTGCCTCATGCCCATAACTAACTGGTAAAGCAACAAGTCACTTAATACCTTATTTATTTATATTTGTCTTTCATGTCTTTTGTCCCTTTCACTTTACATAGTTTGGGTGAGGGTGGCAGCAGGGGTGGGTTGATTTTTTTTTTTTGAGTTTGCAGGAAAAGTGTTACATAAATAAGGTCTGATTGACTGAAATAAAATCTGATACCTATAACATTACAACCTGATGGGGTCCGATGCCCTTTAATAATTTGACCACTAGGCCAGGGGAATGAAACGGGTATGCAGGGGAACAGGTCTGGAGCTGAAGTGTGGGTTGGTTATTAGTTACTGTACTGAATTGGCCAGACGCCAATTCAGTAACTAATGGTGTGTTACGATAATGGTTTGTAATAATCACTGACATAAGCATGCAAAGAGAATGAATCTCAGTTTTTCTCAGTATGAATCAGGTACTGAACAAGACCAACGGTTGTCAAGAAGCACTTTCACAAAGTCCGCTCTTTGAAACCTCAATGAGTGGCATTGATAGCCTCAGGAGGAAGCCAGAATGTGTCATGACTCAACTCGATGTTTTGTTCTGGAAACACTATCTGCAAGTGGGTAACTGCTCTGCAACTGTTTGGAACTGTTTTGTAGTGACAGTCAGAAATTCTGGTAGAACCTTCTGCTTCTTATTGCATGTGAACCCATATTTCCCATTTTCAACCATCCTGCTCACATCCTTATCTACTGAAGGTGTTTCAAGGACAGCATTGTGCTTTGTGCAGCATTAGGGATTCTGCTTTACTCGATAAGTGGTATTTCCTTTCTGAAAGTTCCCGTACTACGCAACTAAAGCCAAAAGGAAAAACACGATGAAGAGATGAACCTGAAACAGGACATGAGTCATGCAAACTTAATTGATAATAAAGGGACAATTCATTCTGTAATAGAAGATGTTTTGTGTTTATGTACTCTTACTTTGGTTGCTTTCAGGATTAGGGCAAATGTGAACCGTTTAGAAAAGTCTGAATTAAACATAAAAAAAAACAATCTAACAATCTTGCATATAAAAACTAAAAGTTACATACAATGCACTAATTTAAATGTAAGAATTTACAAGATTTATATTATATATTGACCATAATGACCATAAATGTGTTATTGACACAGTCAACTCTGATATGGCTAAATATCACTGGAAACTGTATTGGGAGTCAATTGCTGGCACTAAAGTTCATAAGGGTAATATGTAATTTCAAAATGGATTTAAAAATATAATATCTATGTAGTATATATACTTTATATTATGTATATTTACTATATTTAGTAAAAAATGTCTTTTTTGGGACATCTGACAGTATTTTCATTTCATTTATCTTCTTACGATCCCCAGCAGGCTGCACCAGTCTAGGTTGGACTCCAGGCCCCAGGGCCCTGAGCATAATCCTGTTCCTTTCTTGATTATGATACATCCAAATTCTTAAGTACTAACCGTACTGTACTGTGCTAGCTGAACAAATTTTAGGATATTTACTCAAATTCTTGGAGGATTTTCACACAGATGGCAGAAACGGTCAAAATATTTGTTTCAGACTGATACCGACAGAAAAACCTCAAACGGCATTTTAGTGATGTGGTTTAACTGCTCTTTCAGTTATCTCTGAATGAGTCAGGTGTTGCCTTTATGCCTGCTCAGCACCCTTTTGCACTTTTTTGACTCAGCATCTTCGGTTTGACAAACATGTCCGTGTCAGAGAAACTGCCAGCTACACTGTGAATGAGTGAGGAAACATCTGACAGCCAAAGTGAAGTGTCATCCTCTGCTGAACTATGCCTTTCTCGCAGTCGAGCGAACCAGCCTAAATAGGGAGGTACTCAGGTCCCTGATGATGAAACGTGGCACTATGCAAGCATTCCAGAAAAATTATACTTGCAGGTACTGTATTAGAGGAGAACTGCATCAATAGAAATACAATATAAAAAAAAAAACAACAGGTACTTTTTTAACGATATCAAAAGAGCTATTTTCTGGATTAGTCTGTTGCAAGAGACAGTACTTTAGGCACCTTTCTTCATTTGGGTCATTGAGGGAAGCAGCCTTTCGGATTTAAAGTAAAGTAACAATGACAGTATTAGACAGGGATGATTATCTAATGATGGGCAAAAAGAAAAGAGCTGTAGCATGGAGACTGGGAACAGTCAATGACAATGCTGAAACACAGCCAATGGCAGCGCAGGAAATCAAAAATCATAATGAGAATTTTTTGTAAAGGAAGGAATAGCAAATGGGAATGCTCAAGAGTAAATCGCCTTTGAGATGACGAGATTAAATTACACTGGTACAGAAAATGGATGGATGGGTGGATTATGTTTAATGTATCACAGAAACAGTGTCGGGACAGTGGCTAATGCTCTTCACTGCACAAATATGCATAATGCAGATACATTACATTTCTGAAAGAATGTGGTAGAAGCAGAGCAAGATGACACAGAATGGGTTTTCAGTTTAAATGACTTTGAGGCTTGGAATAAATTAAACAACCAGTGGCTCCTACCCAGTTTACAAAAATTCATAAATATGTAAAGTATGGCTTGCAAGGTCAATGTTGCAGCAGTTGGGGGTTGGTTTGTGGAGGGGTGTTGATATAGAGATAAAAGGAAAGGAGACTGCTGATCTGTACAGAGTAAAACAGCTGTGGAAACACAGCCATTCTAGCTGGTGAGTGTGTGAGAGAGTATGTCAGGTGCAGTGGGGGGTGACAGCTGGGCTGGGGGGGATGGGTGGAGGGCGGACTGAGGCCACAGCACCTCTGTGGGCTTTTACCCACCATCAGAGCAGAGAAGTGAGAAGTAAACAGCCATATGCTGCCAATGATGAGTATTGCTGATCAAAAACTACAGAGGGTGGCAATGAGTTAATGTAATCTCTGTGGGATGGAATTATGAGAGAGAGCTCTGCTGAAAGCTACTCATCACCTCTGGGTTCCTGTACTGCTGGCCTAACTGTCTGTTTAACTAACACACACACACACACACACACACACACACACACACACACACAGTTAAAAACTTTCACCTCGCCTCTCCCTCCATGAGACTGAAAATGGGTGGTTCAGCTCTTCTATTCCTGGGCTTAGTGTTAAATGTCTTGGGTAAGTCTGATTCTAATTTATTGCTAAACAGGTTTTATAACTGTGCAAACTGAAATACATTCAGCTACACTATATGAATATGCTTTTTACATATTTTTTAAAATTTTTTTGTTATATATATGTCAAATAATAATATTTATAGTATATTGTACATATTGTTATATATAAGCTTTGGAAATATTTATAATAATGTAATTAAAAAACAATAATAAAGCTACTGAATTTAGGGTTGTAAGACTGTAATTCTGCATTCTCTCCAATTTACAGTAACATAAAGTCATTCTGCACATTTGATTTAATTATATATTTTTCTAACTCACTAAAACAATGGCTGGTAAAGGTGAATCGATTCATTTTAACTGTTAAAGTATATTAAATAAGAAATTTGTATTCTGTAATTTAAATTTTAGACAAAGGACAACATTTCAATACAGATTTTTTTTTCTTATTTTGAGTCAAGATTGTATTCTTACAGGTGTATGTTGTACACAATTAAATATGCCTACCAGATGAAATCTTTTCAGGCACATTAGAAAACATTTTTATAGTCTTTTTTGATTCCTGTACTGGAAGCCATCAACATAATCCTGTCAGAGCCCTATTTGCAGAGCCAGGATGCTTCTTTTTTACGTTACAATGGGCTGTTATCTGGGATGTTATTCATGCACATTTTATTACTGCTCTGGTTCTGCATTCACAGCATAACTGCCAGGGAAATTGTTAGAATAATTAAGAATAATTGCCAAAGAGAAGCATTTGTTCAAGTGAGCATCCACACAAGCACAAACACACAATATGTCATCGAGCACAACCTTTATACCACAAAAGAACTGAAACTCTTAGTAATCTCAGTGTCTGCCACAGCATTCTTTAATCTCTCAGTGGTTATTTACAAATCTGACAACATATATTAAGGAGCCACAAAGAATATCAGGCTGATGCCAGAGGACACTGAGGTGCTTGGGGGGTATTAAGACATTTACAGAGGGTCGACCATGTCTTCTAAATCAGACCGTTGTGACTGTTTTTTTAAATGACACATTACAAGTATTTTTCATAACTACTGAATAATAGCTTAACATGTGAGTATATGTGAACGTGAGTGTACCAAGCTTTCTGCTTTCTTGTAAAGCTTCTTGTTAGCTTTTCCATTCAGGAGGTTTAAGTTGACTGGTGAAAATCTTTGCATCTCGGCAAAACAAAGACCGACAGTTTTGTTGCCTCCTCTGACCTTTTGCCATGTCTCCTGTCTTTCTCAGCTAACTGTTGCTGCTCTGATGTCGAGATTGAGAAGAATGTTTTAGGGGTTCTAGGGGAGACGGTGCTTCTCAGATGCCAATATCTTGGCAAATTTAAAGTGGTGGCATCCTTCTGGGCTGAGCAGCAGTCAAGTGGGAATTGGAAGCAGCTGGTTTCATTCATAATGCAAAAGGTTACAGTCAATGATCAGAAATTCAGTGTTCCAGTATCTCCAAGCAACCTCACAATAACAATGAACATCACTAGTTTGGAGGATGAGAGGGAATACAAATGTAGCTTCGTTTGTGACTTGGAAATTGTAGAAGAAACAATGACCCTCACTGTCCTAGGTAAGGTGTGCTTCTACCTACTATGTGCATGTATGCTTTTGGAAAGATGGACTTGCATTTTGGTTCTGAAATGTACCTTCTACATATTACCAGTGAATGTTTGGGGAGACTTTTGTACCAGAGTATTACTGCCTGTACCTTTGGTTGGCACAGTGGTACAGTGGTTTGCACTGTCACTTTCTACCTCTGGGACCATGGTTCGAGTCCCCACCATGACTCCATCTGTGTGGAGTATGCATGTTCTCCCCGTGTCATCATGGGGTTTCCTCCAGGTTCTCCACTTCTCCCCCATAGTTCAAAGACATGTTGAGGTGAATCAGAGTTTCCAAATTACCTGTTGGTGTGTGTGACTGTGCCCTGGGATGGGATGGTGCCCCATCTTGGGTTGTTCCCTGTCTTGTGCCCATAGGCTCTGGGCCTCTTGCAACCCTAAATAGGACAAGTCACTGCAGAAAATGGGTGGATGTCTATGCACTGTTGCTGCTGGATTTGAACCTCTCTTTTTTATTTGTCAAGCTCGGCCATCTGTTCAGATAAACGTGGCTAGGACTTTGGAGAATGGAACACACTACCAGAAGGTCACCTGCTCTGCTGCTGGGGGAAAGCCGGAAGCTGTGGTCAGCTGGTTGGTCTATGACCAAGAACCCAACAATGTGGCATTTTCTGTAACCACGGAAACACTCCAGCATTCTAACAGCACCTTTACTCAGACCAGCACACTTCGCCTACCCATGCATCTTATGCATGAAGGCAGTGTGACCTGTGTTGTTAAACACCCCACTTTGGCCAACTCTACACATGTGAAAGTGAAAGTGCAGACCTTTGGTAAGATGTGCTTTTGTGAGATGGTATGCAGGAATCCTGTGTGAGTCAGATGTAGATTTATAAGCAAGCTGATATTTATCATAGTTAAATGTGTGTTCAGAGATATAGCTACTCTTGAAGAAAAAGACTGCCTGTTGGTTAAATGGTGTCTCATCCATTTAGGCTGTTTATACATTTCAGCTGCTCACCGCGTTTTCCTATATGAGCCGCTCATGTGGTAGAGCTGAGGCGGCTCTTCCTGAATTCTGGTGATGTCACTGTCTGCTGCTCTTCCAGTCTGCTTCCTGCCTGGCCACCTGTGCCCCGTTCCTCACATCACAGAGCAGTCTGCACCTCCTGGGCCGAACCCCTCAGCCAGTTCAGCTGTGTAACCACACTGCCAGACATACATAAAAGAAACTGTCTTGCGCAGATGCTCGAGTGAATCTGAAAGTAGATCTGATTTGTTTTTTTGAAGAACGCTGAGTTTACATCAACTGCTCTTGATTCAGAAATTGAATGGAAGTCTGTCCATGGAAGTCCTCATTAAAATAATAATAATAATAATGACAGCAGTAACAACAACATAATAATAGTAACAATAATAATAATAAGAAGAAGAATAACTATGAATATTTGAACAGCATTTTGCAGAAGGTAACCTAAATGTTACTAGAAATATGTAATCATATATTTGACTATTCAGCAGCTTTACAGTAAGGAGAATAGCAAAACCAGTAGCTGTTTCTCTGGTCTGGACACAGCTGTTAAGCAGTTCATGTGGAGCAGACAAAAAAATCCTGGCTGTGGTTTATTCCTTGAATGTTTTCTCTTTTTTTGTTTTTGATGACTAGTATAGTCTTTCCTCTCTTTCTTCTATTTCCTCTATTAATTGCTGTTTGTTGTTGTAGTTGCTCCGGTTGTGACCATGAATACAACTTTGCTTCAAGACGAAGGAGAAGAGTTTCAGGTGGTAACCTGCAAAGCCATGAATGGTAGACCTGCCGCCAGACTTTCCTGGTCTCTGTCTGGAGACACAGCAGAGGCCAGAAACATCTCAATGGAAGTCGGAAGTAAGATCGAAATGGACATGGACACAGACACAGAGACGGCCATCAGCTCACGCAAGTTTCCTGCGCACCTTCATGAAGGCTGGAATATCACCTGCATGGTCATGCACCCCACATTTTCCAGTGAGCAGAGGAGGACCGTAACCTTGCCCACCTACCGTGAGTCCTGGGGCTGAGGGAGACCTTCCAGTAATCACTATAGAGCAGATGTAGATACAGTCGTCCCTCGCCACTTCGCGCTTCGACTTTTGCGGCTTCACTCTATCGCGGTTTTTTGTGTATTCATTAAAAAGTTGATCGAGACAGTTAAAATGATACATCGCTACACATCAGAAGCATCTTTGCTCTTCGTAAATAAATGTACAATAATAATATGATATTTGTAACGTCTAATATGTCTTATTTTTTCTAATATATGCGAGTGTAATTGTCATGGCCTGCCTATACGATCCTCTTGTGTGCCACGTCCCCTTATTAACAGCTGTCTTCTGTCAGTTTGATGCTTCCAGTGTATTTAAGTCCACGTCAGAGTCTGTAACCCCAGGTCTGTCATTGGTATTTTGAGGTTAAATGTTCATGTGTCCTGCATTTGGAGTGATTCCAAATAAACCCTTCGATCCTGATTCCTCGTCTATCCGTTCCTGCTTCTGTGTCCAGCAATCATAACAGTAATGGTGACTAAAGGATGTTATTTCATGTCTAGAGGGTTCTAATAATGTTAAAAACTGTATTTAGAAGGTCGTAAACAGGGTTTCTATGCTCTTACTACGCAAATATTCGATTTATAAATAAAGAATCCTACTTTGCGGAAATTCACTTATCGCGGTAGAGTCTGGAGCTGATTAACCGCAATAAACGAGGGCGACTGTATAGGTGGATATAAAGAATCTGTATTCCAAAGCTGAGAGCGTAAACATATTTAAATGGCAAATAAAGGTGGATGTGAGATTTATGCATGTTCTGGGAACCCAGGCTTTTCAGCAATGAGGGTGTTAACCCCGAATGGTGTGGCTGTGGGACCCATCTTGGTGGATGAAGGACAAAGCAACGTGACCTTTCAGCTTGAAGTTACAGGCAATGTGCCCCGATACCAAGTCAACTGCACCAAGTAATCCCTTATTTCACCCTCAAAAGAATATATTTTCAATTATCGTTTATTTTTTACTGTAATTCAAACGGACTTGACACTAGTATTGAATGAAAAATCCATTCTTTAATAAACAATTTTGTTTATATTGTATCTTAACTTAATATTTGGTATCATTAATAATGTATTAAAGTGTTTTTGTGAGATGTCACCCATTTGAAATGAGAAACAAAAACCACAGAAGATGAAAAATGGACAGAGGATGGCGCTGCGCTGAATAACCTTCTCACGAAAACAAACAGCCTGCTCTATGCCCTATGCTATATCTGCTCTACTTTTACAGAGTACAGCCTGAGAGAAGACCTTCTTGGGCCATTTTAACTGGATGTTTGCTTGTATTCTCTCTTCCTCCGCAGAGAAGATGGGCCCCTCTCTGCAGATATGAATGTGATCGGCAGCTCCTTGCACGTGATGGGGCCTGTGGGCTTACATCATGCTGGAAGATACGAGTGTCAGGCTTCCTATTACAACCACCAAGCATCAGTGGAGCTAGAATTGCAAGTCATCCCTAGAGAAGTGCAAGAAGGTACAGTATCCTTGTCCTGTGGTTTCTAGTCCTGGTTTGCTTTCCTCACTAAAGCTTGCTCCCTCTCACCCTTAGCTCCAGTTGCTCCAAATGTTACTATACAGATCTGGGAAGAAATAAATCACAGGATCATCCAGTGCTCTGCTTCAGATGCCATTCCAGTGGCTAACGTGTCCTGGGTCCTACCTGAGGGCCTGCTTGCCACTATCTGGCCTAATTCAACGCTTTGGAATAGAGCGCATACTGTCAGTGTCGCCTTGCTATTGCCTATCTGCCTACCTGAGGAGCACCGAGTCCAGTGTGTGATAGAGCACCCTGCTCTCTTTGAAACCGATATCAGGGAGATGACAATTCCAGCATGCTGTGAGTATACACTGTCAGGCTCCGCAATAACCTGCTAAATGTCACTGTTGCTGCAGCAAATCTGCTCTCCTTAATAGTTTCAATTCAAAACCAAAAAGTTACTGTCTGCTTCTCTGAAATGCAGCTCTACTGTCTTCAGCCAATAGAATGACTGACAGGACTGGGCACTCTGACCTTTGACCTGTTGTATGTGTTTTTAGTAGCTGGCCCTGAAGTCAATGTTAGCATCACTACTACACGGGAAAATGGGTTGCAATACACTCTGGTAACGTGCAGAGCCGATAGCAAGACGCCTGCAACCACAATCACCTGGAGTCTAACCGATGATCATGGAGGCAACAGCACCAGCTGGTCTGAGGGGGTCCAGACTGCAAACTGGACCTCCCCTAATGGGTCTGCCACAGTCGTCAGTACGGTTTCAATTCCCACCCTGTCATTCTTTGGAAGGACTCTGGCCTGCATAGTTACCCACAAGGCTCTAGCAGAACCAGTGAAGAGAGAAACCTGGATACCGGCAGTTGGTAGGTTTTATATGCGAAGAATGGCTCACTGTACGAAGAAATCAGCATTACTACACATTCAGCAGAACAAGCCTCTTTATTCTTTCTGTTTTTCTTCAGAAGCCCCTAAGCTGAGCGTTTCTCTCATCATGCATCCCAATTCCCCACTGTGTCTCGTTGTCTGTGAGTCCAGTTGGGAAATGGGCACATTTAATCTCTCCTGGGTCCTCCCTTTGAATAACACGGGCCGAGCTGTCCAGCGCTCAGGGAATGTGACGGGTCGATTCTGGGCTAACAGCACTTACAAGTTTCCTCTGGACCTCCATGAGGGGCAGAACCTGACTTGCCAGGTTAAAAATGAGCACATTTCTGCAGAGAAGACTGTGCACATTCCTCAGTATTGTAAGTTCAGCAGGGCTAACTGGTGCGTCGTATTCATACATGTCATCACTAAAATCCATGTTCAAATTAACAGTGAAGTTAGCTTCCTGCTAGATTTTTACTGTCTTTAGTCACTGCATTCCTTCATTGAAAACAATCTAAAGACCAACACTGCCAGCTCTTACAGCAGACTTTATTTCTGCTGATTTATGAGCCTGTTTTCACTTGTGTGGCTCCCTCAATTCTTCACAACATAATAAACACAGCACCGTTACTTATTTATAATATGTGTCTGTCTCTATGTCTGTCTTGTTTGTCTAATCTGCTGCTCAAAGAGCAAACCACAGAAGACCACAAGACTTTTTTTTCCTTTACAGATTTGTTAGTTGTTTTTTCCTGTTCATTGACTAAGGTGTTACCTTCACAGATATCTCCTCCCTCAAACTGCTAAACCCCGTTTCAAGCACGGCAACACAGAGAGTATCTTTAAAAATGCATCTCCACAATCAGAGGATCTGGCTGAAAGTCTGCGGCAAAATCCCAGCATTCAATATCACGTGTTTCAGGTCAGCCTACCTTCCCGTACTTACAAAGCTGAAATGAAGCACATATCCCCTGGTCATGATGCTGGTGCCTTTGGCCTTAAAGTGAGACCCAAAGGGATTCCTCTGCTGCTCTCAAACACACCACTGCTCCCATTAACAGCACCATGGCTCTGTTTTAATTAACCCTCATTATCACTGCATTTGTCTCCTTAACACCTCTGAAAACGAGCCTCATTACATTCATACCTTTACTCTTATTTTCATTAGTTACACTTCTTAGAATAATGCACCACTCTGGGAAAACAAGCTGCATACAAAACTGATGAACACTGAACATGAATAAAGTTTAAAAAAATCGTTATTGCCGTTCCATCATGCTGCTACCCTTTCTGCGCCAATGAAACTCTATTTTCTTTTATGCTAAGCAAGTTTCATTAATAGTACTCTACTCTGCAGTTTATATTCAGGGCAAACTGTCTTCACATAACCACTGACTTTCAAACCGCACTGCTCTCATTACCATTGCTGCCGCATTCATTGACATCCTGGCACTTTCATTACTACTGCAGCTCTCACTGCAAGGGCTTGCATGTTAAAATCTGCACAGAGTATGTTTTCTGACTGGTACTTTGACTGTGTTCTGAGATTCATTTATCACATTGCAAGAATGAACCGTCATCAGAAGTTATCTTTACAGCTCAACACCTTATTGACTGGAGATGCACCACAACAATTTTATTTCTGAATGTGGTCCTTGGGACATTTTCATCAAGGGAGTATGACAGTGGACTAAGAGACCTGCTTGAGTTATTCATTAGGGCAGGGGTTCGGCAACCCTGATCATGGAGTGCCGATATCCAGAAAGTTTTCTATCCTACCTGATGAGTTTCTATTTGCCTGAGATGAGGTGAGGTTCATCAGAGACCAGGTAGGATGGAAAACCTGCTGGATGCCAGCACAGCAGGATCAGGGTTGCCTACTGCTGCATTAGGAGAATCCTGGCATTTAACTGCTCCTCTGTATCCTTTACATTGCGGGTCCCAGGAGTGATGACTCACCTGTGAGGACTAAAGGTGCCACGATAGTCTTCCCGTCCCCAGTGTCCCCACACGATGCTGGTCTCTACACCTGCCGAGCCTCATTCCACCATCACTCCGCGACCCTCTCTCTCCAGGTCGAGGTCACCGAGGAGGACCAAGAGCTCTGTAAGTGCCCAGAGATGAGCATGAAGCCTCAGCCTGCCCAAAAATGTATGTGCAAAACAGGAAATCAGTAACATTGGCATTAAAACAGACATCTGGGAGAGAACCTTATGGCACCCTTTGCCATAAAAAAATAAACAAGAAACCCTACCAACACGTCAGTCCTGGATCAGCTGTTTATGCTGTTGCTTTACGTGCTGCGTATCTTGACTTCCTGATTTGTGATATCCTGTAGTAAAACCACTGCATCTACTTACTCACAGCTCTGCAATTCTCTTTCTTGATCCTGCTACTTGTGTTAAAATTACTGCCAGTACAATTATTGCTAAAATTAAAGAATTCTATTTGAATTCTATTTGAATACTGTTTTTTACTATTATTTTTAGTATATAGTATTTGAATACTGTTTTTTATGAAACTTTATTATTCTGCTCTTTGAATGTCCAAAACTCTCTTTATGCTTTGCTCCAATTACAGGGAACATTTTCATTATATGTATTCCAACGGCGCTTGCAGTCGCGCTCATCCTCATCGTGTCTGTCTGCATCCTTTGGTGAGTTGTGGTCTAAGTTGCATACAGTCACAGGTAAGATATCTACACGCACCACAACAGCCTGACAAACAGGAAGCCATGTTCCATCAGGGTGATCTTATCAGGCCTTGGTGTAACCAATGTGGTGCCTTCTATTCATAAACAGGAAGTGGTGTGGGTGTGGCCAACATGTGCACATAGCCCTCACACGACATGTGGTCAGACGCAGTCGGGTTAATCCTGCCTTCTTGCAGACATCACTTACCATGATCTATTGCTTGCAGGTGTTTACAGACAGGTTTCCTTGATCTGGTATCACGGCCTCTTTTCGTCTAGTTTTGGATCCAAATTGCACAACATTAAGCTTTGGTGCATTTTTTTTGGATGCCTAAGTTCCCAAACCTTATACTGTATCTCTCTTGAGTCATCAAATGAGTCTTGCTATTTATTGCAATGATCTTTTACTTCAATATATGTATGTATGTATCTTTGTATATATGCATGTTGGTACTTTAAATCAAAATTGAATTTCCTGCTTGCATTATGCCTTTGGTGCCCATTCTGTGTTGCTGGTTGTTGGAGGTTAAACTTTTCTCTTTCTTCTGGATCCCATCACCATATTAGCTTATTCTCAAATGACTTGCAGGCACAGACTGTACAGACTGTAAATAAAGTTTAGGAGGTCTCACAGTGGGTAGTTTTTTATTAAAGTAGAAGCAATTTGGTGTAGATGTATGGCTTGTAGTTGTTTATATACGTTTCTTAACGATTTTTAAACCTTGCTTCTTAACCTTTGATTTTTTTTGAGATTGATCGATTAATTAATTATACTACACGATTTCTGTTTCAGCAGGAGGTATAGAGGCGATTCTTCAACATCTGTGGTAAGTATAGTATTATTGCATTTGTTCTTTTGGCGTTGTGAGGTTTGTTAGAAATGTCATGGTAATTTTCAGGCATAGGATACATCAATAAGCAGTGCAGCTGTGTCATATAGCAATTGTGGTCAATGGCATTACAATGCACTTCTTTTGTTTTCTATTTTCTCTCCTTTCCTTCTTTTTTTTGCGCTCTGCCCCCCTCCTAACCGCATCTTGGTTCTGTGGTGCCCCTCTGCTCCCAGGGCTCGTCTCAGAAGCGTGAGTCCCTGGCGGCTCTCACCTCCCTTCTTGCTGAGCACCGCTCCCCGGAGCTGAAGAAGCCGGTGGCACAAACGCTCCTGCCCGACCAGAGAGGCCCACTGTACCCAGAGCTGGTCAGGTACTCCATCGTCATCGACATCAAGAGCACCGTGTGAGACGGGGTCCGGCTAAGGAATGTGACCTCTTTTGGGACAGAAATGGGGTCCTGATTTACAGCAGCAGGAGGCAGGCGGCAGAAAAATGCCAGACAATGGTTTGAAAGTGTTATGAATGTTTGTATTTTAAGAAGTAAAACAAGCCAGTGACATGTATGTGACAGAATAGAGGGATGTCATGCACATCCCAGTGAGAGTGGTGGCCTCTGTTATCACAGGGATTTCAGTGCCTTTGATATCTGCTCCTGTTCTGTTGATGGTGTGCCATCAAGTTTGATGTTGGCCTCACTCCATGATTAAAAACAGCAGAATGTCTGTATGTAATCAGGTTGACTAACCGTATCCATGTGAGACACCATTGTGTTGTTTTTTGCCTTTTTTGTAATCCTTGATGAAAGATTCTTTTTTGATGTTTTTATGGATTAACCTCAATGGAAACATGCAATAATGCGAGTCTCAGTTCCTGTTCTCTTGTTGGAGGAGCAACAGAAAGAGCCTTTTTATTTTTATTGTTTTTTTTGTTTGTTTTGTTTTTTTTCCACACAGAAGTTACTTTGTTTCTGTATATTAGCATTAGAATATACAAATATTGCACAACCTTTCTCATAAGGGCTTTTAATATTAAGAATGATTTTTGAGTTTATTAAAGAATGAGCCTGTTTGCGTAGCATTGATTTCCGTTTGTACTGCATTCATTTTGTATGTGGTTATATTTTCTAGGAGATCTCAAGCATTATTAAGGTAGGTCTGCGCAGTTCACAAGATGATGTATCACTTGTTTCTTTTTGAAATAAAACTTTTAACTGTGCGAGCATTGAATTCAACACAAATTATCCATACTAGATACCAAAGAACAGTAACGCACTCACACACACACACACACACACACACACACACACACACACAGAGACAGGTTTGTAATTTTATCTTTGTGTGGACTCTCCATTCATTTCTATGGGGAAAACTCTATTTCCAATATGACAGGCCTCCCCCCTACCCAGCTCTAACCTTAATTATAAGTAACCAAACTAAATGCGAAACAGTGTGTTTAGGGGAGAACGGTAGAACATTTGGTCCCCACAATGTAATATAAACATAATCCACACACACACACACACACACACACACACTAATGTAGCTGCAAGTGACAAAAATGAACATACATCTAGCGCATAAATCAACAGTGTTGACCTGCTTATCTTCTCCTTTCATTATTTTATCTTCCAGCTTCTTAACCAATAATTGATGTGCAGTTAAAGAAAACTGGAACAGGCAGCCCCAGATCACGAACAAGATGTCTGTCTTTAATTCTGTCTATAAGTCTGCCTTTAATTTGTAGGAAAGTCAGAAAAATAATAATACAGTACATAATAATGATAATAATTATACTGTAATAGTAACAGTATATAGGATACTGTATTGTACCTGTACTGTAAAGTACATATGATACTGTACCTGTACTGTAAAGTACATATGATACTGTACCTGTACTGTAAAGTACATATGATACTGTACTAGTACAAGCTGACGAAGCTGTGTAATATTTTCACAACCGTCACAAAGGAGTGCATGCATTATTTATCACAAACTATTGTATTTAACCTAATTTTTTTTAATAATATGGGCTTTATGGCAATCTCTTCGAAGTTGTCCATAAGTTGGACATTCTTACCTGGGGACCGCCTGTATCTCTAAATTGCTTATAGATTACGAACATGTCCACCCAGCCTTGTGTCTAGGATAAGTGGCTAATGGATAGCTCTCCAAAAATTGTGCTGCATATCTCCATAGTTTTGGAGATAATTATAGAGAATTATATACAGTACAAAGATGCATGTCTGTATGATGATACGCAGGGCAACTTATCTTCAACTGGATGACCATGAAAAGTTCCCCACTGCCAATCAAAGTTTTTCAAACAGAAATTTGTTGCTCCGTGCATTGTTGCCCTTACATTTTTATACTGTTATTTGTCTGTACAAATGTTTACTGAAGCATTAATTCCCCATAAATACTCATCCAGCGCAGTCTTGGCAAGACCTCTCATAGAAGTAATTCAGGTCACATTGTGACTTTTTAACTTAAGTTTGACTTGTAACCGTTTGGTTAGAAGTTTGGTTGTAAAGCAGTGGGATACATCTGCTGATTATGCAGGCTTCTGCCAGTGTAGTGCTTTCATCAGTGGCTTTCAGTTGTTAGACGTCACGTGGCTTAATGTCATCTTAACTGGTGCTGTCACGTTCCCCACTGGTGTCCCACATTTTCATAGACACTTCAGTTCGCTGCCTATGATCTGATTTATCCTGTCACTTAAAGTTCACCCAGATGCAAAGCTGTTATCTGCTAAGTCACAGCTGCCTGCCTGCAAAATATTAATTACAGCATCATTTGGAATTAACAGCAAGCAATATATTTTAATATCTGTTTCATACAAAAACTGACTTGATTTATGTTGCAACTGTAGTGACACAATGCCTGGATCTCTGTTTATGAGTATGGGTAATTTTAACTAAATTAGTTAGTACAAAGACATAAGGTCAATAGTGTTTCAAAGTCATTTTGATGCCAGCACATGAGTGAATTCATTAGTCTGACACAATTTGGATTGAGACACTGATGGTCCAGTAAGTGCAATGCTAAGCAACTTGCAAGAAAAAACATCACTGAAATAATGATTTTCTGTCACAAGAAGTGATACCTCAGAAACGGCATGGGGAGAAATACAGTATCGAAACTTGTAAAGTGTACAATAAAATCTCATTTCCACAGTCACGGATGCTATAAAGCCCTTTCGTGAAATATTTCTTTCCCACAGTTAAATAATAAAATTGCCTGGACCTGTGGCCTGGAGTTTTGCCAGGAGGGGTTTGGCCTGTTGTACCTCAAAGTAGAATATTTAATCAAAGATAAAATGCTGCAAGATAAAATTATTACCTAAGCATATAATAATAATCCATCAATCCCCTGTGAGCACTTCTGCAATGCAGGGTTACAGAAAAGCTAGAGAATATTCTATGAAGAAAAGGGCAGAGAACAGTAATCTCAGGAAATACACATTGCAGACGGCATAGAGCAACCATCCATTCAGCCTCCAAATGCTTTTCCTGGATGGGCTATCAGCGAGCTCAGAGCCCATGCCAGGCAGTTTAGGGCACAAGGCAGCACGGGATGCCATGTCCACCCACAATAACGGGCAAGTAGCCTGAGTGCATGTCTTTGGACTACGGGAGGAAATCGGAGTAAACCAGCTTGACACAAAGTAAACATGAAAAATGCCCACGTGTAGAGCGGGAATTTACTCCCCCCCAGACTCACACACACACACACACACACATAAGGCAGTGTCCCACTGCAGTTGCTGGTGGTTTCTTCCAAGTTTACAATGAGCAATTTTTCTCATGTACCTGAAGGGGGAGGGGGGCTGTTGCATGATAGCCAATCTTCCATAAGATGAACCTACTTCCTTCCAGCAACAGCTGTAATAATGATAATGAATATGGCAATATGGTGACGTGTGAAACACTGAAAACAGAGATAATATAGTAATACATATTCGGTGATGTGCAGCTCTGTGGATTAAAATTTAAGATTTAGTCTCAAAGGTTGCCAGTTCAAATCCCATGGGCAGCAAAGTAACCATGTCACCTTTGGGCCCTTGAGCAAGGCCCTTAACCCAAAATACTGCTCCTGGGGGGGAGGGAGGGGCAGATAAATGGCTGACCCTGTGCTCTGCCCCCAAGATTTGTTCTTATGTGTACAGTATATGTGTTTTTTTATATATAGGAGAGCAAGCTTTAGGAAGATTGAATTTGTTTGTCCTTGATTTCACCTGTACAATAAAAATAAAGGCATTGTATTATGTAGCAACAATGTTTAAGGTCCACTATGCTTGTATGTAGCGATCAATACTACATTTCTGCCATATATATGGCACAGGAGTCTGCTGAATGCGAACATTTTCAATGAGGTTGATACTATAACCTCCCTCCCTTATCGCAATATGTAGTCCTAGATCGCCCTCTGGTGGAAAAGTATGAAATTCATGCGATAGATTGTATTTTCCGTGAGAATGGCCCTGTTCAACATATTTGAAAGCACAAATTATCAGTCATTTGTGACACAATCCAATAAACAATATCAAGGGCAGCAATTAGTTAAAATTACATTTTTTCTTCAGCAATAAAACTAATCATCAAGCCTTGGATCGTGCGTAAGGAAGTTTATATCTGGCTGTCCATGAAAGTGGGGGGGCACAAAGGTCTGTTTATTGGAGAGCTGCCACTCTTCTGCAAAGGATTTCCAGTGTGTCTGTGGGAATTTTTGGCCAATCATCCAGAAGAGCATTTGCGATTTCAGGCACCGATGTAGGACATAAAGACCTGGCTCACAGTCTCTGTTCTAGTTCATCCCAAAGGTGTTCAGTGCAGTTGAGGTCAGGGCTCTGTAGGAGGCAGTCAAGTTCTTCCACACCGAACTCACCTAACCATGTCTTTATGGACTTTGCTTTTTGCACTGGGGGCACAGTCATGCTGGAATGGAGAAGGGCCTTCCCCAAACTCTTCCCACAAAGTTGAAAGCATAGAATTATCCAAAATGTCTTGGTATTCTGAAGCATTAAGAGTTCCCTGAACTGGAACCAAGGGACCTAGCCCAACCCCTGGACAACCACCCCATACCATTATCCCAAACTTTTCAATCAGTTGACACAGTGTAGTCTGGCAGGTAATGTTCTCTTGGCATCTGCCAAACCCAGACTTGTCCACCCAACTGTCAGACAGATAAGAGTGGTTTGTCACTCCACAGAACATGTTTCTAATGTCCCAGCAGTGGCGGTTCTACACTGAATTTCTCCCCGGGCGAGATTCCCTCCCGGTGCCCCA
>JAABNX020000042.1:16339507-16351492 GCA_015163995.2 Mormyrus lacerda | reverse complement strand
ACCGCTTAGCGGCACAGATTATTATTTTTTCCTCCAAGTTCGTGTGCCGCCCCCCACGTGTCATGAAAAAATGCCGCCCCGGGCGGCTACCCCGTTCGTCCATGCCTAAAACCGCTACTGTGTCCCAGGGTCCACGGTCACTCCATCCAACACTTGGCATTGTGCTTGGTGATATGAGGCTTGCATGCAGTTGCTTGGCCATGGAAGCCCATTCCACGAAACTCCCAGCACACCTTGTGCTGTTTTTGTGCTGGGATTGATGCCAATGGAAGTTTGGAACTCTGCAGTTTTTGAATCAACAGAGAATTGGCGACTTTTATGCACTATGCACCTCAGCACCATGTTACTTTACGTGGTCTGCCAGTTCATGGCCGAGTTTCTGTTCCTAAGCGCTTCCACTTTACGATAATGCCACTTACAGTTGGAACATCTAGCAGGGATCTGACTTATTGTAAAGGTGACATGACAGTAACATGGTGTAATTCGCTTTCACAAATGTTTGTAATCCTGACTGCATGGCCAGTTGCTTGATTTTATGCACCTGTGCAAATGGGTTTGAATGAAATTTCTGAATGTTGAGATTAGAGTTTTACCCATAGAAATGAATGGAGAGTCCCTTCAAATATATAATTACAAAACCTATGTGTGCGTGCATGCGTGCGTGTGTGTGTGTGTGCGTACGTACGTGTAAACTACAGAACATCGGATTACGTTTACTTTAGTATTATGAACCAGTAGTGTTGCCGTAGTATTGTCGGTGCCATGGTAACTAAAACTAACATGTCCCATTGGTATTATACGGTGAGTGAATACAAGCCGATCTAATAAAATTTAAAGCAAGTAAATGTTTACTTTGCCTTAAAGTATTTTAAATACTTTAGTTATATAGAAATTAATTGTTCAAATCAAACTTTACTTTTTTGACTTAAATGTGTGTTCTTAGTGGAAGACTTACGCAGTAATATGGTAATCATTATGAGTATTTTAAGTTTAAACAATGTACTGAGCCCTTAAAAAACACATGGACCTTGCTGAGCGTGCAAATTAACGAGCTACGGAAAAACGCCGTCCGTCAATTCACGAATAATATAACACTGTATGCACATTTGAAAACTGGCTTGTGAGAACTCTTTTTTTGCCTACTCTGTTGCAGCGGGCTTCGTGATGTGTTTTGACAATAACTTGAGTTTTGCCCACATAAATCAGGTAATCAATGCACTCATTCATGAATTCAAGTCCAGTAACTCCTATTCTGAAGCAAGATATTTCAGAATAGGCCCTTGCTGTTTGTTGTTGGAATCCACAGGCACACTCTCTGTGACAAATGGAAAACCAAAACTACCCTATCAGGGACCCCAGGGGGGGGTTGTGTCCTCATTTACCTCATCTGGGATCACAGGAGCATCCTTTACACCCACATCCATCCCACGCATTCGTCTCAGAAGCATATCCCAGCCTCTCCACTGGGTGCCTGCCGCCTGTCTCGCTGGCCCTGTCTCTGGCTGAGCTCCCCCACTTAGTGGCACAGGTGGGCCCTGAGATGGCCATTGCGGAGTCTCTGTGGACGGAGGGGCCCCACCTGATGGCCTCGGCACTGGGAGTCGATATTCCTGTTAATGCTGTAAAGGTCCAGCCTGTGGAGGAGACGGCAGCACAGTGAGTGAGAATCGGTACTGTGGTTTGGTCAGGTGCTCTTCATTCGCTCATTTTCCCCATGTACCTAGCCATCACTGGGCTGCAGGGACTGACCATTATGCTTAAGGTATGGAAACGTCCCAAGTGTCCAGTTTTCCGGATGTTCCCAGAACATTATCCCACTACTACAACAAATATTGGTTATGCGATGGGCATGGTAGTGTAGCAGTTGACTTTGTCACTGTCACTGTATACCTCAAAGGTCATGGGCTCAAGACTGGATGGTACATGTGTAGTATCGACATAGATTACAGCAAAATAATATTTTATTGTAAAATAATATTTTCAACATTAGTTGCGTTAAAAGGATGTTTTGGTAATAATATTATTGCGTGACATTGACAGAATGTTGTAATATATACACCATGAAAATAATGTTAGGGTTAGAATAAGTTTTGGATTACAGTTTTAGTTTGCGGCAGTGATTCTCACAGTGTGGGGCGTGCCCCACTAGTGGGGTGTGGAGTCGTGACAGGTGGGGCACAAGAAACCTGGGGGAAAGGTGTACAGAACTGATGTTTAATATTGGAGTCATTCACATCGGTACTGTTAGCAACCTGCTCATTCACTGCTATCAGAGCCTTAAAGGGTCAAAATGGACAAATATTTAACAGGTACGAAGAGAAAAACAGGTGGCGCTTCTGAGAATGAAGCAGCGTAGTGAAGTGAAAGTTGTTTTTTTGCTTAACAAAAGTTAATAAAAGAAATTAATGTTGATGAGTTTGATGTTATCTAAATACAGTTACACCCAGGTTTCTCTGTCATTATTTTTTTGATTTACGGTGTGCAAAATATTTCTTCCTGCCAAGTGGGGAATGATAGAAAAAGTTTGAGAACCACTGTTTTACAGTAATATTTTAGTTACAGTAAGATGCGTCTCTGTCAATTTTGAGAAAATCTTCACATCACATTGGCTAACGTTCTGGAAACATTCCTTATTAGCTGGGTGGGAGCCTGTTCCCATGAACCCTCGTGCACAAGGCATGTGACAGCGCCCGCTTGTACACGGCGGGTGGCTTATGGGCACTGATTCACCAAACCGCCCATTTTTGGACTGCAGGAGGAAACCTGAGTACCAGAGAGACCACAGGATCACATGGAGAACATGAATCTGCTGGATTGCTTCTAATATAATATAAACCTCTGAATTTTTGCAATTAGGCTGAACCTCATGAATATACGTCATGCTAATTTCAATGCCAGCTTGCATTTGTGTGAAAATGCATTATAATAATTGTAATTCATTGACTGCACCGAGCCAAACGTCCAGCCACACCCAGCTTCCCCTGAATACCAGACATATCTGCACCAGTTGGCACAGATTAAAAGCACCAGTATTCAGTTCACTCATTGAGCAATATTCACTGTCCACCATACCGAGTGGTTGGAAGATGGATGGAAGATATATTGTGGTTTGTGTTTGGAATAGGTTTGTGACTTTTAGCAAAGCCTGGTCACTAACTGAGCACCTTACATGTCATGCAGTGCTGCAGGTTCAGCTGTGCCACTGGGGAAGCCCACAGATGCCACCTCATCTAGGCTGAAGGCCCAGCCTAGGATGGAGTCTCTGACAGGCATGGAAGTGTGGGAGATCTTGACAACAAGGAGACACTTTGGAACATTTCAGTTTGTGCACTTGAATGTTGTGGATAGTACCACTCATAGGTAGCTTTTACCTTTTTCTTTCAGTTACTCACCAGTGAATAACTAGTTTTCATTCAGGACATGTGATTAATTATAGATGTGTCCTGCTAGATTGACATAAAGAGAATTAGAGAATTAGTATTATAAATGATAAATCAAATTCAAGAATGGGGCAGTAAATGGATTGCAGTTTCATACAGGTAGTCGGCATTGTCCAAAATTGGAGTCGATGTAACATCATCACTCCCCACTGTTTTAGAATTTTTGAAGGTCATTAGAAAAAGTCATACTGCATTGTGTGGCTATAAGCATCCCCCACACCTCTGTCCTGGGCTTCTTTCTGTGATTGCAGACCATATGACCTGCATGTGGTCCCTCGCAGCCAAGCTGGAAATGAGCATTACGTCTTTTCCCCCACCTCTGTGCTGCACGTCCGGGACGGCTGCTGTGTGGGCCTCTGCACTCTGGCCGAGTGGCACCGTGAGGCCAGGCTGTGGCGAGCGCTGCAGGACATCCCCTTTTTCGGGGTCTTTAGGTTACGCAAGACTTTCTCCTGGTGAATATCCCCTCCGTAGTCATCTTACATCCACGTCTGTCTGGTTCAGCTGTTGTAGTTCAAGATATACCTCCCCTCTAATATCAAGTCTCAGAAAGTAGTCAGGACAATGAATGGATTCTTTTATGCCATCAACTGATGCACAATTGCCCATGTGAATATCTAAATATTAGGACTATTTAGGAATAAAATGCATCTGAACTCAGTTTTTCAATTCTTACATTTATTTTTTTTTAAAATGCAAAAGATGTGTTTTCACTTATATTGTGTATTGGTTTTGATTCAATCCATTTTGAAATGTTTACAACACAATACTATAAAAAAAGTAAAGAGGCTTGAATACTTTGAAGGCACTGTACACTGTCACTGTACAGTTGCTAATATCTTTTGTTTCCTTATCTGATGCTCCTTACAGCTGGCGCAGGACTATACGCCTGGGTATTCTTCACTGCAGGCGCAAGATGCTGCAAAATCAGCTGCTGATGGCTGTGCCCCAGTTCAGAGAAGCACTTATCCAGCTGAACAGGTACATGGCGGTAATCTCTTCTTTTATTGTCAGTAGCAGTAAGCTAATAATATGAGCAAATTGATTAACTGCAAATTAAAAAAAACACCAGACTTATGAATTGTTTAGCCCATTGAGCACAATTCTGTTTTTATCAGGCTACAAAATCTTCTTCTAAAAGGTCCCTGGATCTGACCCATAGTTTCTGGAAAACTTCAAGCCTGACTTAATGTTTTCCTTTTTTCCACACAAAGTCAATTTAACCCTGGGGAACCCAGACGACTTTATCATTATAGGAAAAATATGTCCATTGGATAAAATGATCATACAGATCCACTGAACTCAAAAACAGGTGTTTTGTAAAAATAACCCTTTCCCAATCCTTGTTATGAAATGTGCCATATATGACCCACTGGACTGTTCATGCTGTTCCTGCTTGTTAGTTTCACCTATGAAATAAGGACAGAAAAGAATAAAAAACCAAATCTTTGCAACATTCCCATTTTCAAAATACTTTTATTGAGTTTTCCTTTCCATCATTCACCATGTGCTGGCAATAGAACAAACATGCCAACCCATCAAGAAACAGGTCAAGTGAACAGACCTGCAAAACGGTGTACTACACACGGAAAGTTTACTTGTTGTGGGTTGTAAGGTCTGCTGCATCACCTGTATTCAGTCTGTTTTTGTCTGAGGCTGATGTTGAGCACATGGAACATGTGCATCACAGTTGCCAGAAAAGTTTCAAAACATCCAAAACCTAGTTGTACATGTTCTATAACATCTAAACATTATAACTGATGATACAAAATTTCTGCCACTTACCTACTGTGTTCACAGCTTGACAGGTGAATCTTTGCAGCATGTACAGCAACAACCTGAAAACGTGTTGGGGGCCATATTTGTTGTGGAAAAAAAGTCTTGTTAATTCAGTCAGTAACCAGTAAATGTCACTGCTACTGGGTCGTAGATGGTACAATGGGCTGTAAAGCAAAAAAAAAAATTCCTAACTTTGATGAGTGGGTTGAATGTGAGGCAGAAATAAAAGGAAGGGTCGTATATGACCCAGTGGGTTCCCCAGGGTTAACACTAAAACTGTTGTGACCCGGGGAGATAGGCGAACGGGGATGGAAGTAGCGAGCCAAAATACGGGGTAAACGGGATTTAATGTCACAGACAGGGTAGCAAACGGTGACAAACATTAATGACTGATCTGACATACTGGGGAAAGACACAGAACAAGTAGAAACTAAGTGGCAACAGGCGAGTACAATGAGGGAAATACACGTGGGAAATGAGGGTGCGTGGCACACACGAGGATCGGACGAGCCGGGCATGACAAAAACCATTTAAAAATATTTGTCCTGAGACATTTCTTAGTGTTTGATTTTCATTCTAGGCTTATTGAAGAGCTGAAGCAGGTGCACTGGTTACCTCAGGATGCCTCCAGGACCTACACACTTTTGGATTTCCAGAATATTCTCCGCAAGCAAAACCATGAATCACGGAGGATGCTGGCGAAGCTCCTGAAATATCAAACTTTCATACTGCACCTGGTAAAATGAACATCTTCATGCATTTGCTGAATCCTGGCTTGCTGTGTTTGTATGGGAGGCAGGCCTGGGGGTTGTGTTCCCATACAGTGTTTGCTATGTCTGTCTTTTCAATTTACAACAGACATACAATACCTCATTGAAAGACTTTTGAGCTTACAGCAACATGTGTTTTTTATTGGTTTATGAAACCCAAGACAAGGTTATGTTAAGCAATCCAGGTATTCAATAAATCAAAATACATCACAATGTCATAATAACAATCTCCCTGTTTCCCTGCTTCTTTTTGAACACCATTTGCAACAACAAACCTCAGGTTTGGGAGGAAAGCTATGCAACAAAACGAGATCTTCAGCTGCACGTTGAACGTCTCCATCTCTGCCAGGACAGCCGTTCCCTGCACCATCAACAGACACAACTACGCAGCCTGCAGAAGGAGCTTGGTCAAACCAATCACATGCTGCAGCGACTCGGAAACATGGCCACTCTGGCCAATCAAATGATTGTCCAGAACCTTGTCACAATCATCTCTTCAGAGGTGAAATCATTTGTCATCAATGCCTTGAAGGTAAAGGGAGACAAAATAAATAGTGGTGAACAAAATACAGATTATGGTGACACTGTATATAATCTAATCTTTCATTAATCTGTAGTTGAAGTCTTTGAATTAATTTGTAAACTGCAAAAGTTGTAGATTGTATTTGATTGGAATACAATTTAAATTATATTTCCGTTTGTCCCAATCTGGTCCTTGGGGACCAACAGACAGTCCATGGTTTCTCCTAGCTCCCTACCCAGCTGGCAGGGAACAAAAATGTGAACTGTCTGTCAGGGAACTGGTAGGGAGCAAAAACTTGAACAGGCTGAGGGTCCCCGAGGACCGTGTTGGGAAACACTGCTGTAATTATATGCATCTTGGAAATTCCAGTCATTAATGGGTTGGTGGGTATTGCTCTTGGCAGAGACAGCAGCCCCAGCAAGCCAGCCTTTTCCAGGCAGAGCTGAGGTTTGGCTCCTCGGGACAGCTGACCCTCCATCCACCTGTGCATCTCTTCCAGGAGACACTGCATGGCGCGGTGCTTTCTGTGGGTGACTCTGCCTTACAGGTGAGTCTCCTGCTAGACTGTGACTCTCACCCCACATAAAGACTTCATAACTTCAAGATATTTCTTCTGCATGAGCTGCTTGAACTATGAACATCACCACAAGTATGGAAGTCCACATGAAACAGGGCTGGCTGCAAAAGTGAACTCAGAATTTCCCCAAAACTGAGACACCTGTACTATTTTATACCTGAATAGTTTAATTAAAGGGGGAAAAAAAAACTGATATTCTGCAGTCTCTCACATTTTTCATTTGGATTCAAATTTCCATTAAAACTTTTCCGTGTTTAACTTTTTCTTCTTTTGATAGTTTTGAAGTAAGGGGTCTTCCCACCAAAGTTTGGGAACTTGGTTCCTGGATCCTGGGCCATCTCAACTGGGAACTTTTGTAGCTTGTGGACACTTTAATATCTCATTTTCCAATTGCACAACAAGGACCTGTGACCTTTATGCTAAATAAGCATGGAAGATGCAAAAAGCTCATAGATTATACTTTACATGGAATTTCATACGAAACTAGACCATCACCCCAAAACAACGGAGGACGAACAAGTCGTTCCATTAGTTATTTGATATTTGCAGATCATCAATCAATTAAGTAGGGACTTAAAAATAAGGTTCAGGAACTATAACTGGTGCTGAATTCCTGCAGTGGGAAAGAAATTTCTGGTTCCTAAAAAAACTTCCTGCTGGCACTTGCCATAATGCCAAAGCCAGGTTAGGCAGAGGAGTTTTGTTCTAATGAAAATTCTAAATTGTTTTTAATTGAATAACTTTTCTATAAAAAAATAATGTGTTTGCACAAATTAAAATGCCGTAGGGGTGAGTGCAGCCCTTCCTGGTATTGTAAGCTAAAAATGAGTGAGAGTGTGTGGAAAAACCTTGATAAATGCAGAAATATGCATCTGACATTGTGATCTTGCAGGTTTTTGACAGCAGCAGCGATTCTCCAGACTACAGCACTAATGGTCTCTCAGGCACCAAAGGTACAGTACCCTGTGTTTGTTTACAGCTCTGTACTAGTGGTAGTGATCTGTTACTTTATCAGTTAAAGATCCTCAATATTTCGTTACTCAGGTCCCTACGGGGAACCCTTATTGCGTTTGTTTTTAACGTCCTATGGACACTGACAGTCTGCTGAGTGTTACGTGCTTTCCCATGAATGCAGAGCCCAGTGCTTCCCTGGCTCCCAGGTCGGGGTTGCCAAAGCTTAACCCTCTGCAAGCGGAAGAGCAGAGTTTGGGAGAGCAGCACTATCTACTGTTTCGGAATCGGCTGGAATGGCAGCTCAGCCTCAAAGTTGACACACAGGAAGCTGAGAGAAAACAGGCCAAAATTACACAGGCAAGCCTGAACCTATACAGAATATAGTGTATACTTTTAATTTTTATATCTTGAAATGTGAGAAGTCCTTAGTTTACTCCTCCTTTGTCCAGGGGGCTCTCGTGGAAGTACTGCAAATGTGTGAGGATTACTCCTGGCTGGTGGACATCTACTTGTTCACCAGCCAATGGAGCAGAGCCAGGCTGGAGGCCCTGAGGTCTTGCGACCACTATGGGCAATGGGTCCTACAGGTGCGGTCATGGCAGGAGAAGTTACTGTCTGTTCCTGCATTCTACACCACCTCCAACAACCTGCTGACAGTCCACCTTTCCCACCTTCTGGAGAATATAGGTAGGCTGCCTGTGCTGGAGGAAGACTTAACCATGATAAGGGTCCAGCCTTTGTGTTTCTACCTCATGTTATCTTTTCCTCAGTGCCTGTGCTGAGCTCCATTGAGGAGGATATGTCGACCCTACTGGTAGATGAGCTGAAGCAGCGGTCAGACGGCCTGATATCAGATCTAAGCAAAGCTGTGGAGGACCTGAGGATGGAGCCTACAGACCTCAGTGACTATACTCTCTATGCCAGCATGGTAATTCCATTTTTATCTGCTGAATCTGCAGCACCCAGCGCTGTTACACCAAAATCTTTACTGAACAGTAAACGAAAGATTGAAGTGTAGCTCATGAACCCACCGAAGCGTGGCCAGCAGTGATGTGCAAAATTCAGAATTCATGAATTGAAGTGGTCACACCCCACAGGATGTTGAATTGTAATTTGAATTGGAATGAAAGGGTTTTTTTAAAATTCTAATCTCAATTAAAAGAAATTCAGTTGAAACACACCACACAGGAATGTCTACACAGTGATCCCCCGCCTATCGCGGAAGATGTGTTCCAGACCCATCAGGGATAGGTGAAAATCCACGATATTTTTTAATAGTTTAAAGCCTTAAAATACCCCTCCCACACACTTTAAACACATGTCAACTTATTAAAACAACACATATGATATGTGGATGTCGGGCTAAGGATATAAGTAACATAATAATAATAATGTGTAATGTATTTTTCATCTCATTTGTTATTTATTTGTATAAATGTATGAATAAAATATATATATATATATATTTTTTTTTTTTTTAAAAATGGACTGGAGTTTTTGGGCCATTTCTCTGTCCATTTCTGAATGTTGCACAAACCTGCTGGCCAGTGACTAATGGAAAAAATGTCAGAATAGAATCTGCAGTAAATGGTTCCACTTCCAGATTTATGCTCTATAGTTTCAGCCCATTCTCTCTTTATTGTCCTCGCTCCTCTCTACCCTAGTCCATCCCGCAGGGTCCATGCTCATTACTCCTTTACTCTCACCCTACTCCTACATCCAGGTGAAGAGCTGCCAGAGAATGTCCAATGATTTCGAGCAGCAGCTGGAGCAGCTGCGCTCCCTCCGGGAGACTCTCCGCCTGCAGTATAGGGCTCTGAATGCAGAGGAAACCCAGCTGGAGAAGCAGGTATCATGTCTGCTGGTTACAGATCAGTAAAACTGATACATCTATCCACAGCTTGTCTAGTGAAAGGCATGCATACATATTCTCATTCTGCTAGCAATTCCTGTGGACTGCACCACTAATTTGTTCTTCTTTCTAGTAACTATATTACTATGTACTGTATGGGATTTTCTGTATCACTGACACCTGCTGTTTGTGAGTCTGCGCGTTCTCTGTCCTGTACACAGTTGCTGCACCTGTGGAAACACTTTAAGCCCCAGATAAAGAGGGCTGCAGAAAAACTGAATGGCCATTTGCCTTTCCTGTCCAATGCCCTGGACAGTACCTTCCACTCTCTGCTCCAAGAGCTGAAGGCTCTGCTATCTAAGGCAACTTCAGGTCCATATCTGGATCCCTCCCAAAAGGCCACCCTCATGGTGTCCCAGCTGGATGCCTTCTGCAAGCACTTCTACGCCGCATTAGCACGTCTACAGGAGCTGAGCTGGAGCAATGAGATGCTCAGGGGTACGATGGTGACCTTTGGGCACGGGTGGGCTTGCATAGCAGAATTTAATCATGAAAATTGCTATGCAGTGTACTGGGTGTGGTACTATATTACATGTTTACCTCACTAATCTAGTGTCATAAAATTTTTTTAGCTGGTACGATTTATTGGAATAAATGTGCAGTGTACAACATAGGTAAATGAGTCATTAGTCAGCTTTGTCTTATCAGATCAGAATTTTATTATGTGAATGGAAAATGTGTGACACAAACCAACCAAGTTTCTCTTTACTGTTAGGGGAGCCACTGGACTTGAGCTTTGTGGAGGCAGCAAAGATAAAGCTGGAGGCACGCAAAGGATTGTGGGAACTCCTGAGTGCCAGCAAAGCTCAGATCCAGGAGTGGAAACTTTTGATGTTCAAGAAGGTGCAGCAGTATGATGTGTGCTGTTATTTTTCAATTACTGTATGTGTGAGACCTAAATGGACTTTAAATGGAAAAAAATGTGTGACTCAGGAATTATAGTACAACATCATATCGATATTCTTTAAATGCCCAATATTAAATAAAATTTGTGATATATAATTTCTGAAAAAATAATGACAATAAAATAGTGTAACTGTTGGGAGTTGGTAGTTTGTGGTGCAGAGAGCCCAGGGGAGAGTCAGCGAATGGCTGCAGCAGGCTGAGGAGTTGGCCCAGACCATCCCGCCCAGTGACGCTGTGCTCAGCAATGCCCAGCAGCTCCTTGAGGCCTTCAGCCAGCAGCTCTCAATGCTGGCCGACCTTAGCAGCCCCACAATCAAGCACAAACACTGGAGGAACATCCTGAAAGGTTGGAGAAAAGGCACAAGTGCACACACTGTCATGCTCTTATGTCCATCTGCAGTCTCACAGCTTGTCTTTCATGGTCTTTCAGCAATGGACCTTCTCTGCATCTCTGAGAGAGACTTGACTGTTGCCGTCTTCTTATCCAAAAGGCTGTTGGAACACCAGGATGAAATCAGTAAAGTAGGGTGCACAGGGTCTATTTTGCTGTGATTTTTAGCTGAGCGGTAGTGGAAGTCCATCATGATCATAATCAGAATCTTTGTTCTCCAAGTATCAAGTGTTTAAGGAATTGCTCTTGTTGCAGATGTTACCACAAAGAGATACACAAGATATAAGATATACAAGAAATTAAAATATAAATAGACTATAAATGAGCAAATTGCAAGTAGAAAGGATGTGCAGCACAACAGTGTGACATCAAAGTGTAGCTGTGTGTCTGTGTACTGACTGCAATGGTGGAACTGGGAAGGCTCTGGCACAGAAGGTTTATGGCATGGCATGTGATAGGCAGTGGCTGAGTGCATTACAGTGTGTAAAAAAGGCACAGCATGAGATAGGCAGTGGCTGAGTGCATTACAGTGTGTGTAATAATGGCATGGCATGGGATAGGCAGTGGCTGAGTGCATTACACTGTGTATAAAAGGCAGGGCATGTGATAGGCAGTGGCTGAGTGCATTACAGTGTGTAAAAAAGGCACAGCATGAGATAGGCAGTGGCTGAGTGCATTACAGTGTGTGTAATAATGGCATGGCATGGGATAGGCAGTGGCTGAGTGCATTACA
>JAABNX020000042.1:16328856-16339407 GCA_015163995.2 Mormyrus lacerda | reverse complement strand
GCAGTGGCTGAGTGCATTACACTGTGTATAAAAGGCAGGGCATGTGATAGGCAGTGGCTGAGTGCATTACAGTGTGTGTAATAACGGCATGGCATGTAATAGGCAGTGGCTGAGTGCATTACAGTGTGTGTAATAATGGCATGGCATGAGATAGGCAGTGGCTGAGTGCATTACAGTGTGTGTAATAACGGCATGGCATGGGATAGGCAGTGGCTGAGTGCATTACACTGTGTGTAATAAAGAACTTAGATTGTAAAGCATATAACAGATAAATGCCTGGTCACATAAGAAGCCTTGTGTACCGCAGATTTGTCGAGAAGCCAAAGCCGAAGCCAACATGAGGGAGGCATTTCACGAGCTCAGGCTCCATTGGGAACAAACGCAGTTCTGTCTGATCAGCTTTACTATGACAGAGTGGGGGGAGGAGAACCCATGGAAGACTGTTCCCGCCAGCCACATTAAGCAGCCCGTATCCTCCACGTCCTGTGATGGCGGCACATTTACCATAATCGGTGAGAAGGTTACAAATGAGAACGATGTGGTTGTCTAATGTCTGTCCCCCTCAGCATGTCCTTGGATGACAAGATGCAATTATATTTGAGGTTTCCTTTGTAATTAATGATTCATTGTTAGTTTTGTTGGTGCTTTAGTCTCCCAGTTTTATCCTCTACCTGTACAAGCAGATGCAGCAACTGAGCATAGCTGTCTACAAAATCATGTGAGAAAGACAGCGGTAGCTACCTCAGTTGATCACTAGAGGGTGACATAACCTCATTGCTTTGAGCTTACTGTATTGCCCACATGTGTTTTACCCTATTTAAATGCTTTGTTCTTTGTTCTGTCTTGTGTTCGAATCCCCGTGTTTGCTTTTGAGTCAGAGGCTGCAAGCAGCACTGCTCCTTATTAAAGTTGTTTTAGTCCTGTGCATCAGGTCTGCTCCACTCCTCTAAAATGGGATTTCAGCCTTCAGCCTTTTTCTTATATCAGGAAATGCAAGATTAAAAAGGACCAGAACTAGTGCCCCACTGCCCTTAATGCATTATTTTATAAATAATTAGCAAATAAGGGACGGGGATGTCTTTCTTGCTGGTGACTAATAACATGCATCATGTAAAATGTACAAATCGATCAAGTGCATTTTGTCATGCTTTCATGCGTATTTTTGTCATGCGACAGTGGGTTGTAACCTTTGTCTAAGGTTTGAGTAATAGCACTTTCACCACAGCAACCTGGGTTAAATTCCTGATTAAGGGCCTAAGAAGAAAAACACATCATGTTTTATCTGTTTTCAGGTTGGGAGGACCTTCTGACCCAAACTGAAGACAGTGTGATGACATTGTCCACCATGCTTTTGTCACCACATGTAGCAGAATTTCGACAAGAAGTGGAATATTGGGTGCAGCTGCTGCAAGAGCTCGGTACTGTCCAGGAGAACCATGTTAGGCGTGTTAGCATGTTTGCTAGGCAACGTTTGTCGTCACTGTGTTTATTTCCTGTTTGTTGTGAATCACACAGATGAGCTGCTATGTTTCTGGGAGAGGTATCAGCAGAGATGGGCCTTCCTGAGCAAAATGTTTTATGAGACAGGTATTAACATGCAGAAACCAGATCTGGTGAGTTTAACTGTATTTTCAGTGGTATACTTTAATGTTTTTCTTAATATATGTCACGACCGGGCGGCAGACGAGCGGGTAAGGAGGCGAGCAGAGCCGGAACTCCCAAGGAAGCAGGGTTTATTGGGGATGACAGGTAGACAGGACCGACAGATCGTAACGTTGAGCATACAGCAACAATGACCGACATCAGACGAGGGGAGACGTGGACTCATATACACAGCTAACTGGGGATTAACAGGACACAGGCGGAAACAATCGGGGAAATACACGTGGGGAATGAGGGGTGTGGCACACGGGAGGATCGGACGGAGCGGATCATGACAATATACTAATTATGGAATTTTAATTTCAGGTTTTGCACATGAAAAGTTTTAAACAAGAATAAAATACATAAAAATATACATATTTAGGTACAGAAAGATTGCATTTCTTATTTTTCAGTAATTGGAATATTACTATTTATAAATTTGTGAAGTGGCATAGACCAGCTGCATTTGTGTTTTGCAGCTAATGACTGTGGCGCTGATTCATCTTATTGTGGTTGTTCCTTTACAGGTTGAGAGGTTCTGTCAGGTTGATATGACATACAGGGAGATGGTTCAGAACATAGCAACAGACCCCCATGTGCTCAACATCGTGCAGCCGGTGGATGTGAAAAGACAGGCACGCTTCCAAGGGCCGAGTCTGCTTGCGGTCCTTAAGGAGGGATTGTCCGTCATGGAAGGGATCTCTAACCAGCTGCTTCACCTCCTGGACTCACCACGTAAACAATTCCCTCGACTCTTCTTCCTCAGTGACGGGGAGGTGACCAAGCTTCTCTTCCTTCACCCCACGCCGTCCCTGTTACTTTCAACAGTGAGGAAATGTTTCCGAGGTGTGTGCTGGTTGAAGGTTAATGTCGGCAGCACTGAGATGCTTCACCCTAAAGAGATGGACATTAATAGTAGCTTTGCACGGACTAATACACAGCTGAGAGTTTGGGGTGTAATTGGACCTTTGGGGGAACAGGTGAGCTTTCTCCAGACCCTGGAGCCCAGTGTTGACGCAGTGGTCTGGCTCATACAGCTGGAACAGCAGCTACAGTGTGCTATGGTGCAGCTGATATATCAATGTACAGCTGTGCAGGAGTCACCTGAGCCTTTAGCTATAGATAAAATACTGGAAGATGTACCTTCACCCAGTGGTCAGGGATCACCTGACCGGCAGGTCAGAGGGCAGAAATCAAAAGAAGCTGACAGGCTTACCTCATTCTGGAACCTTCTATTAGACTTTCCCCTGCAGTGTGTGCTCCTGGCAGAAGAAGCGTTATGGCGCAGAGAGGTTCAGGAAGCTTTTCTGAACCCAGCGCCAAGTAAGAAAATCAGTCTACGAAACCGTTATACTGCGAAACTAAAAATATTATGTAGCACGATCCAGAATGGGTTTGCTGGCTTCGATGGAAGATTCCAGGATTCTTACTGTATTACAGTGCTGCAAGCTCTGATTCTACTCGCCATAAAGCATAACCGTCAGATTGATGGGCTCCTGAATCTAAAGGCCAACTTGGAGTCATCTTTTGAGTGGCATAAGCTATTGAAATATCGATTCATTGTCGAGGATCAAAGTGAGCAGAGTAATTTATCCATGACACAGGGGGATAATGAATTAAAGAAGCAATACTGCTTTGTGGACATCTTGGATTCCCAGTTCCCCTATGGTTATGAGTACCTTGGCCCAGATCAATGGAGTATGGTTAATACTCTGTCGTCAGACAGAGCAGCTGTGGGGATACTTCTCGCCCTCAGTAGCTTCAGGTGTGCTTTTGTCAGTGGGCTCAGTATGTCAGGGAAGAGTAAGACTGTGGCCCATCTTGGTGCAGCATTTGGGCAGCCAGTGGTCACTTTGCAATGTTCCCAAAATACAGCCCCTGTGGTTATTCTGAATATGCTTCTAGGTGCCCTGCAGACTGGAGCTTGGCTAGTGCTAGAGGCTGTGGATTCTTTGATGCAGGGCACACTGTCTCTTCTGGGGCAACATCTGTCTGATATCCATGTGTCACTCTCGGCTATGCAGGGCTCTGGCTGGAGTGAGCATGTGTCTGAGGAGCTCCGCTGCTGGGGGCAGATATCGTTGGCAGGGAATCTAGTTTCGCCCAAATTTGGCTATGGCTGTGTGATAATTTCATCAAGCCGTCACATATCTGATATTCCAGAGAATTTGCGTCTTGCCACTCGTGCTGTGTCTCTGGCTCAGCCAGACTACAGGCTCATTGCCGAAGTGTCACTGACTGCCCTGGGATTCTCAGAATCTGCCTCACTCAGCTGCTGCCTGGTCACTCTTTTTAGCCTTGCAAAGGATTCACTCTGTTTCCCAGAATTCCTCACTAACGGTCCATCATCTTGGCTTGTTCTTCTAAAAAAAGTAATTGATGTTGCTGGAGTATATCTGTATCAGCTTTGCAAAGCCTGGTTAAACGACAAGGATAATGTAATTAGGGGGAAGCTGGGACAAGAGGCGTGCTTGTCAGGCACAGCTCTAAGACTGGAAGAGGAAACAGAAAGTATGGGCAAACATCTACTTATGGGCCATCACAGATGCAGCCAGGCCTCTGTCCTTCTGCATGCAGTAGTTGAGGAGCAGGCCGTCATCAAAGGTGTAAAATCTGTGGTCCTGTCAGCCATATCTGACCCCAGAAAGGCCTCGCACTTTTGCACCATTTTTGAAGAGATCTTCCGAGCTGCTGCCTGCCCTTCCCTTTATTCACAGTACACAGATGAGGTTGAGCTGGTCGTCCTCAGGACAGCAGTGAATGAGGAGCTGCAGGAAAGTGGTCTGCACCCTGATCCCATAACACTTTGCAATGCGTTATCACTGTATCAGGCCCTGAAACGTGACCAGGCAGTGTTATTAGTGGGACACTCAGGAAGTGGCAAGACAATGTGTTACAGAGCTCTGTCTGCAGCTCTAAGGAAGCTGGCAGCACAGTTTCAAAAGGATGTTGGTAGCGAGTGCAGGAGTTCTGATATGGGGCAGAATTCCCCAAACTGGGTGACTGTTGACACAGTTCTCATATTTCCTAATAGCTTATCCCACAAAGAATTCTGGGGAAGCTGGAATGAGGGGCAGGATCATTGGTATGATGGGGCATTCACGAAAGAGCTTAGAGATGCAGAGTTGCGAGGCTTCTCCATCAACAGCCAGGCCCCAAAGGTAAAATGGCTGGTTCTGGATGGGGATCCTGTGGCTCAGCCGGGTTGGCTGGATCCGTTCAGCACCATATGCGATCCTGAAGATCCATTCCTGTCCCTTCCAACTGGAGAAAAGATACATCCATCACAAAGGGAACTAAAAATTCTGGTGGAGATGTCAAACCTGGAAAACGCATCGCCATCAGTTATCACGCGCTGCAGCCATATATACCACTCTGGGAAGGAAATATGGAGAGCTGTGTGGAAGGCAGAGCTGCAAGCGCTCTACAGGGAGCAGGGTCTCGACGAGGTGACACTGAGGATGTGGACCCGACTGTCAGAAGACTTGTTTGACAGCACCCTCCTCTTCCTGAAACGCGAGATGTCAGTGCTGCCTGAAGATGGACAAGAAAAACTCAGCAGAGGAGTTGTGTATGGGTTACAGGAAGTGATGTCATTTATTAGAATCCTCCATGCATTCTTGGTGCATTTTGGGAATGGCAGTACATTGACACCCCAAACCTATAATAATGAAGGTAAATGCATTTCCTTAAATGTGTATAAAACCAACAGCATTATATAGGCATAAGCCTATTTATTTCAATTATTCATATTCATTTAAACACCCTGTGGTGTGTTGGCGTCCACCCAGGGCTGGTTCCCACCTGCGCCTGTTGTTCCCAGGCCCTCCGCAACCCCAGTGGGGATTAAGTGGTCACGATAATGGATGGGTGGATGGATGGATATTCATGTAAATATATCTGAGAATGCCAATTTTGTCATGGAACGGCGAGGCATGGCAGTGTAGGGAACCAGGTGCAGGAGTCCAGGAGTATAGGTAAAAACACTCAGGAACACAGAACAACTCACTACGTTAAGATGCTAATGATCAGACTAGGGAAAGACTCACAAGGAAGCTCTTAAATACACAGAATCAATTAGACAAGACTAGATACAGCTGGTAACCAGGTGGATTCCACATGAGGTAAACAAGGGGGAGTGGCACACAGAAGGAACGGCACGATTGGGATGTGACAATTTTCATTTTGTAGGGGATGCAGATTTTGCAACAATTAGTCTTTTATGCTAACTGAGCAGAAGAATTAATCTGTAATATTTTAAAGGGAAATCTACATTAAAAAAAATCACAGTTTCAGTTCTAAGCTAAATACTCTGAGGTAAAATAGAGCAGTAATGAAATGCTTACTGATTAATCAGATTATCACTGGCCTTAAGGTGTACACTGATATTGTTTTGTGGCCTGGTTCTAGTGGCTGCACATTCACAGTCCCCTGCAGAGCCGGTGGTATCCTCTGGCTCGCAAGAGCTGCAGATGCGGAACATCTTTGTTATAGCCTACATCTGGGGCTTTGGGGGACACCTGCATCCCAGGTTAGCATTTATAATAATGTAGTACATTATTAAAAGCACATTTTATTGCCTTTCTTTTGTTCTGTTGTTCGGTGACTAAACATTTTCTTAAACACTGCTGGCGTTTCATGTTCCTCTCGAAGTCAAACAAAGGTGACATTACCTCACCCATTACCAATGCTGCATTTAGAATAGAATAGTGAATCTTTTTTGACCCCCGGGGGGAAATTCTGTAAAACTTTACCTAAAGCACCCATATATAATGCATCACAGATACCTTCATTATGCATTCTAATGCATCCATAAAGTATTATACACATGGCAATAACTATTTATAAAAAGGCAAAACACTAATGTCATGTTTATTATGCATTATGAATGCTCTGTGAAGCTGTCATCTATACTTTAGTATAGAGGACCTTCATTATGCAGTACCAAGCGTCCTTAATTCTTATAATGACTTTTATAATGCATTATGAGGGTATCTATAGTGCATTATAGATGTGAACTTCATAAAGCTTTCATAATGTATAATAAACATGGCTATAATGTGTTATGCCTTTTTATAAATAGCTATACGAGTGTTTATAATATTTTAAGAATGCATTATAACAAAAATTCACTATGATGACTGCTTTAAGCAAAGTGTTATGCGAAATTCCCTTTACCCCATGAAGCTTGGGGTGGGGGGGAGGGGGGTGTCATAGGGAAGGACAGGTACCACGTGGGGCCTAAGAAGCTGGGGGTTCAGGGCCTCGCTCAAGGGCCCATAGACATGCGGCTATTCTGCAGAGGCCGGACATGAAGCAGCGACCTTTGGATGTCAGTCACTGAGGCTTCACCCACTGAGCCACACACGACTGTGTAATGTCCTTTGTAGTAAATCTTTTTTTGATGCATATTTTTTAGTAATTACATATGGCTGGTGACTGAAGAATCTGTTCTATGGCTTCTCTCTAGGTATTGGCCCCGGTATGATGCTTTTGCCCGTGAAGCCCTTTACCAAAGCTGCTACAGGGTGGAGGTGCCTGCTGGGGGGCTGATATTTCAGCATTTTATCAACTTTAATGAGGGGCCCCAATGGGACGCCAGCACTGGTATCAGTAGCACTGGGAAGAGCAGCCTACACCTTTCCTACCCTATCATCCCACAGGTGTGCTCCAGGCACTATATCGCACTAATTCATCTGTGATATTTATTTTAGATTCCATCTACTAATTCGTTAAGATCTGACTGGTACTTACCTTGCTATTTTCATTGTATAATGGCTATATAGTGACTACAAGCTAAGTACTAATCTTCAAATGCATGTACATTAATCCTGTTGCCTGTTTTTGGCAGTATGAGAAACATGCCTTCCTGTTAGACCTGATGCTAGAAGCCTGTCAGCCAGCACTTGTGGTGGGGGAGAAAGGATCAGGAAAAACCACACTGTGCCAATCCTTACTGAGCCGGGAACGTCCACATCGGCGCCTCCCTGCAAGCCCCTGCCTAACGACTGCTGACTTACGAGAAATTCTGGAGAGTTTGGGATGCCAGAAGATAAAGCTGGATAACATGCCTGTCGGTGTTCAGAAAATTGGATGCCTACTGTTTGTAGATGACCTACACAGTGCCCCTTGTGGTAGGCGGTCAATAATGCAGTTGGTTAATTATGAAATTATTAATCCTTTGTTACTGAACATGTTTATTGGAATTTATCGTTTCCTATTTATGTATGGTCTAGATGATTTTGGGACTTCTATGGCTCTGGAGACACTGCGTCTTTCCATGTCCAGAGGAGGTGTGCTGACCTCTGACGGCCTCCGTCTCAAGCTCTTCAGGTCAGGAGCTTTCAGCTACCTGGCTACCTGCAGCACACCTAGAAAGGACCACCTCAGCTATGGTAGCATCACACCACGCTTATCACGTCTCTTCTCCATCTTTACGCTACCTGACCTGTCAGAAGATGTCTTGTTCTCCATACATCAGTCCAGACTGCAGCCGTGGCTGAAAGAGGTCCAAATCACGCCCCATCTGAAAAACGTATCTGCCTGCATCATTTCTGCAACACTTGACCTGTACCATCTTGTGCAAGAGAAATTTCCCCGCAGGATGGAAAGGCCCTACCTCATGTTCTCCCCATGTGACTTACAAAAGGTGTTTCGAGGGATGTGCCTTTGGGGTCCACAAAGATCTACCAGACAGCCGACCAGCAGCACACACATGCCAATCTCACAGTCCTCATTTTATTTACACCCCTTCACGATGGCTACTCACAGGCCTTTAGCTGACTTGCTCAGTATTGTGCGCTTGTGGATGCATGAGTGCTTGCGTACATTCGGGGATCGCCTCTGCTCTGAGGAGGAGAAAAAACTGCTGATGTCACTTATAGCTCAGGTTTCTGAAGTGACCTTTGGTGAGCAGGAACCATCCCAGCATCCCGCAGGCAAACTGGGCACTGACCCTTGCACTGTGTGTTCAGCCCCAGTTACAGAAAAAACACATCTGAAGAAGAGTCCATGTTCTTTAGGTGAATACAGAAGCACACAAGGGGAAGAGTGGATCTCATCCAGCTCAGAGATTAAGCATGAAGACACTCATGACAACTCAAAGGATTTCCCAGGTAAGGAAACCAATTTTAGCTCCAGAGTCAGTTGCTTTGTAAGCAAGGAGGAACTCCAGAGTGAAAAATTCTCCAAGAGTTTTGAAAATGATGACATTTCCCAAGGAATAAAAGAAGAATTGATGAGAGATATGAAGCCAAAAAACCTTGGGCTTCAACCAAACTTTGGACCAATGTCTGATGATATGTCAGACCCTTCAGTGTTATGGCCTTCCCCCCCTAAACAAACTAAGCCACTGGACAAGTCTGATTGGAAGAGAAGTTTTAAACTAGTTGCCCAGTGTCCACAGAAAAGTGTCTTACACCCACTAATAGTGACTACACAAAATCCCACTCTTTGCTTGGTTCCTTTGGATCTGCTCCGGGGCATGGAGATCACCGTACAAGATGCAGTCTTTAGCCCCGAGCTTTCTGAACAAGTGCCTTCCTCAGCTCAGCAGAACTTCAAATATAACACCGCATACCTAGAGCAGGACCCAGGTATACTACTCCAACAGCTGCGAAGAATCATGAAACTCAGAGTAGGTACGGAATTAACTGAGCCAGGCATCATCTGCCATGGTTATGCTATGTTTGGGCAGAGACTGCACCAGTTGTCACATGTCCTCCGTGCCTTGCTCATTCCTGGGGGGCATGGTGCCTTATTTGCAGCAGCAAAGGGCACAGGGCGCAGGACCACTGTGCGACTCGCGGCCCAGCTAACAGGCTGCCGACTGCTGGAGGTTCATGCTGGTAATGAGGCAATGTTACACCAGTTACTGAAGGAGGCTGCCACCCGGAGTGGGCTGCATGGCAGTAATGTGGTTCTGTTAGTGCATGATGATGCCAGCCAACCTATCAGAGATGAGATTCTGTTAGTTATGGCCAATGGCAGCTTTCCGGATCTCTATTCCAATAAGGAACTGAAGAACATGATAAAGAAAATCAATGCAAAGATAAAGAACTCATGCAATCAGCTGAGGGAAGAGGAAGGGCTAGCAAAGTAAGTATATTTAACATATTTTGGAAACGCTTTCTATAAATGCCATGTCTATAAGAATCTATGAAAACATTCAAAATACATTATAATGCATGTATGTAAAAAGGCATAACACACTATAGCCAAGTTTTTTATGCATTATGAATGCTTTATGAAGCACTATAATGCACTATACATACATAATACCGATTATGCATTATAATGCATCATGAAGGTATCTACAGTGCATTACAAATAAGATCTTCATTGGAGCTTATGAAGTACAATAATCAACACTATAATGCCTTATGACTGCCAGTAGAAGATGCTGTAATGCTTTATTCATTCTTATTCTGGCCATTATAAAGCTTTATAAAGGTATCTATAATGCATTTTAGATGACAGAGTTCAGTAAAGTGTTACCAGTATTTCAAACAATGTGTCTGATTGCATGCGATATATGCAAAATATGTCACTCATATTTTTCTGAGTCATTATCCTGCCTTTGTACTGTAATGGTAATGTTTCCATGCCTATTTATTAGAATAATTACAGGGCGCTTTGTGTCTCTGAGGGTCAGCATTGGTGATCAGAAGGCTTCCGATTCAGGTCCCATGACTTCATAATGTCAATATTGGGCTTCCTGAGCAAGGCCCTAAACCCCAGTTGCACTAGGGGATGCCATCTGACCAGAATCTCTCATCCTCACTTTTACGTTGCTTTGGACTAAGGTGTCTAATAACCCAATTAAATGTAGTACCGTAATTTCCGGACTATAAGCCGCTACTATTTTCACTTGCTTTGGACCCTGCGGCTTATACAACGGTGCGGCTT
>JAABNX020000042.1:16303468-16328756 GCA_015163995.2 Mormyrus lacerda | reverse complement strand
AATAAATGGGACGCTTTGCATTCCCAAACAGTCATCTCTGTCCCGACAATCTCCGTGGTAGCAGGAACCCTTATATAAGGTAATCAAACATTAAAACACCTGCGGCTTATAGTCGGGTGCGGCGTGTATATGGAACAATCTGTATTTTTCCCCAAATTTAGCTGATGCGGCTTCAGGTGCGCCTTATAGTCCGGTAATTACGGTATATAATGCGTCAAAAGTATTCCTGCACTTACAAAATACATCCAATGTATCAGATTCTTTCGTCAGGTCGAACAAAACATGCATGTGTTCCTGATTATGCCCCTGGAGTCCAGCAAAATGTTGGGGCAAACTGGGAAACTCTTATGCGGATCCATTGCCAGAGCCTTGGAGCTCTGCTGCTGTGTGGAGGTCTACCAGCCATGGAGTACACAGTCTTTAATAGAGGTTGCTGCTTATCACCTGAAGCAGAACATACAGGTGTCTGATTTGGGCGTCCAGGGTAGGTCATCATCGTACGTAGGTATGGCAGAGCTCTGAAATACATTTTCCATTTATAATGTTAGTAAAACTTCTGAGCAAATATATTTTGTGATATTATTTCCATCTCAGTGGACAGTGCTGCCTGGCTGAGCTCAGTCCCCCTGATCATGGCAGGAATTCACCAATCAGGACTGGCGTACACAGAGACTCTGCTTCCGCATATGCACCTTTACGGCCCCCAGACATACGCACACCTCATGGAAAACTTCATCTACTTATGCAGACACCTATCTGATAAGATTAAAGATGAAGCCAAGAAGTAAGGATCATTATCATATCTGAGACAGTGTGTGGCTCAGTGGGCTAAGCCTGTGTGCCTCCTAATCAGAAGTGTTCAAACCCAGCCTCAGCACGTCTGTGGGTCACCCCCAGTTCCCTGGCTGCTGCTATGGGTGGCTGCCCTTCACAGACAACTTACTCTACAAAGAGCAAGATGAGGGAGGCATAAAGACAATTTCCCCATGGGGATTAATAAAGTGTGAATTATTATTATTATTATTCACCACATAGATTTTTGATAGGTGTCTATTTCACATAAATAGCCAATGACTAATACATATGAAAATGTCTATTCCTAAGTAACTGACGATTATATTTATGCATGGTTTTGCAGAATGACCACAGTTCTAAGTCGTTTGAAGGACATGATTAACAAAACTGATCAGTACAGAGAGGACGTTCTGACAATCAGAACCAAGTTAACTAAAGCACAACAGGTAAATCTGAACATCAGCCAGGTAAACATGACAAGCAGAGATTGCTAACTGTGGCGCTATGCAGGGGAGAGTAAACACAAGTTTATCTTTGGCTTGCATCTTCTGCATGTGTGGGGATCAGCTCCACAGCCACCTGCAACATGAGGTGAAGACGGCACGGGTGCTTTATGATCAGGCACAGCAGGACCGCCTGCTGGAGGAGCAGCAGCTGGCCGGCCTGGAGGGGCAGAAACGGCGGGCAGAACAGCGAGTGGACGACGCCTTTCAGCAGGTTAGGCACTGCAGGGCTCTGCCAGGCCTTGAGCAGTCTGCTCTGGGGAAGATAATCTGCTGACCAGCATGTTTCTCTCCTGTTCCAGGGATGGTTATTAGATACTGGCAAATATTCTTGACATGGCATAGCTATGACTGGGACCAGGGGCATACCTAGAAATTCAAGGACCCCTGCCAAAAATGTTACTTTGGCGCCTCACCCAATTTTATGTATTTTTCTTATGCAAGGGCCCCTCTCAAGTGCTGGATGCCCTAAATTTGCCAGGTTCTCAGTGCCCCACCCATGCCTTTGGTCAGGACACTGCAAGTGAAGCAGTCATGAAATCACCAGGTGGCATCAGTAAGAGGCATGCACTGATACATACTGTTGCCATACACACCACATGACAAACCACCTCAGGGATGAGAAGCTGAGTGCAGCCATGTGGTGGGTGATACCTCAGCACCACACTAGTCCGAATGGACCAGTATGAGGTTTTTTACAATAGTTGGAGTGCCAATCCTGCCGCCAACCCTCAAGTTTTTCCCTGTAAGTTGGAGGACCTCCTTACAGGGCTGGATATAGATTAATGTCATACCCATGATGAAGGCCTCAGGCCTACAGGCCTTGCTCAAGGGCCCAATGAAGTAGAATGACTTCGGGCATTCATGAGATATGAACCAGCAACCTTCCAATTACCAGCACAGATCGTTAGCCTCAGAGCCACCACTCCATCTATAAAGGTGGCATCAGTGAGCTTAGAAAAATATTAAAGCAATGTATGTAGTAGGGTAATAATGTTTACAAAAGTCAAGGATTTTTAGAGAAGTTTCATATCGGTTGGCACACTTTCACACCCGTTTAATTAAACGTTATAAACATGCAAAAATTATATTGTGTATGTGTTTCACACACATTTAAAAAGTCTGGCCTGAACTCTTACTTTACTTTTCATATCCTAAGTGATCCTACATCAACATATTCTTCATAAAAAGTTCCTACTTGCTGTTTAATTTACTGTTGTTAATTATAATTATTTTGTGTCCATTATATGGAAACCTGAGAGGAAAACTGTAACTATATATCTGCTATCTAATGCTGAAAATTTCTCAACTATAGTTATATTCTACTTCCTTTGTTATGTATATTTGATTTCTTTACAGAAGATGCTAAAATCTCTTCTAGCCTTTGTGGATCCTGCAACACGTTCCCCCTCCTATAATTGCTAATGCATACTGCATCCATAGGATTTCTTGGCAAATTTAGTTTGTGTTCCTTAGTTGTGCTGATCTGTGTGCAGTTATCGGAATTTAAAAGCAGAATTAATCAAATGAATCGCTGAGGGAATGACTATATCTTGACAAAAAAATTAAGGGTATTAATGAAAATTAGTTTAGCTAATGTATCCTTTCCAGGTGAACACATAATTTTCGAAATGTGTTGCAAAGTACATGTAATGTAAATGATAAAATATACTAGCTTGATACTGGCCAAATATTTTCCATGCAAAATATTCCAGAATAGGACTCATTTAAGTGTCCTTGAGCAAGACACTGAACCCCTAATTGCTCCCTGTGAGCAGGTTGGCGCCTTGCATGGCAGCCTCTGCCACCGGTATATGAATGTGTGTGTGGATGGGTGAATGTGAGGCATATGTTGTAAAGCGCTTTGAGAAAAAGCGCTATATAAATGCAGTCCATTTACCATTTACCATTTATAACAAATCAATAAATTAAGATTGTAACAGATTTAACACCTTTTCCTACTTTAACTTTAGGAAAGAATTCTTTTAAATAATCAAGCACGCCATAAACCCACAGTGATAATCGATTCATTAGAACAATGCATTGGTGTCGATTCATTTGTTTGCTTTTTGTGAGGCTTGAAAGCACTTTACCAGCTTCACTGGTTTGCCTGTACCCTCTGTTTCTGCAGGTGAGTCCTTTGTACCATGCCGCCATGCAGGCAGTGCGGTCTCTCAGCCAATCAGACTTGAACGAGGTGCGACGCTACAGGCAGCCCCCGGACGGCATCATGCCCGTCATGGATGCCATCTGCTTGCTGTTCGGCTGCCCCTGCGGCTGGGAGAGCAGCGTGCAGCTCATGTGCCAGCCCGACTTCTTCCAGGTCAGAGGCCACGGCCAAATGAATTCGCCTGTTTTGTGTTTTTTGTCTTCACCGTCATAAACCTGACCTAATATTGGTCACGGTATGATACCGTCACATTATGCATGTAGACAGCAAATAGAGCTCAGCTGCCTATTAAAGCACATTTATATTTCGATAACAGATGAGGTATGTTCTTGTACTGATTCGGCGACGGCCCAGACATAGACAAACTAGAGGACTGGGGCTTATAATGATCAGTGAAGTGAAGGTTTTCAGTGGTTAAACTTCATGAAGTACTTTATAAAATTATCTGTTACGTTAATTATTATTACATTTTTACCTAAAGTGCAATCTGATCTATAAGTCCTAATCGAGAAAGATGGCATGCGAAATGGATGTCATTATCGAAGATCAGATCACATTTTGAGACAAGAATTTGAGAGAGTATTCACTCAGTAGCTTTACTTTAGCACTGATCCTGCCCTGGAAAATGTGGATCAGAATGTTATTTCTGAATGGAAGGGGGACAGAGAGGTATTGTGTCATGGAAGCAGCCAGATGATTATAGCTGTTCTGCTGTCAGGAGCTGGCTTTCTATGACCAGTCCAGGGTGCGCGGGCAGCTGTTTGAAGCCCTGCAGCAGATGGTAGAGCGGCCTGAGTTGCAGCCTGAGGCAGTGCGCGGCGTGAGCCGGGCCTGCGAGTCGCTGTGTCTCTGGGTACACGCTGTCTACCGGCACGTCTGCGTGCAGCGCCACATGGCGCCAGAGGAGGCGCTCCACGACCGGCTGCAGGAGCGTCTGGCAGGATGCCGGACCCGGCTGCATCTGCTCCAAGTGCAAGAGGAAAGCGCTCACCAGCTGCTACAGGACACAGAGAAGCGACTGCGGGCTGCCGAGGAGGAAGGGGAGGAGATAAGGGAACGGCTGCTCCAATCAGAAAGCTTGGAGCAGGAAAGTGCTGCTGCCATCCGGTGGTTGCATCCGCATATTAAGGCCTGGAAATCTGCGGCCGAGGTGGGGCTCACTGCACTTTTCTCGCACTTTTGCATGCATAAACTATTTATAATTTTCCATGTTATAGGAAACATGTTTGTGAGATAATGGAACTATTCAAGCAAAATTTAATCAATTTGCCCCAAATCAGGGGGTGTTACATCTAAACTGGATGCACTATTAGTAACAGTTGAATTTAAGCACATAAAATCTTCTTTATGATAAAAAAAAATCTAAATAAAATGGTAAAACATCATCCTCCTCTGCTTGTGTTCAGAGGACAGAGGAGGATGATCAGACAGCCCCAGGTGACGCTCTGATCTTAGCCGCAGCTATTACCTACCTGGGGCCTTTCGGGCCGGACGTGCGATGCGAGCTGCTGGAGAAGTGGTGTGAGCTGTGCTGCTCAGGTTGGATCAGCCCCACCCCTGAAGATCCCAGGAGAGCACCGCTCAGTCCTCCAGGGCCTGTCTCAGCAAACGCGGCTTGCTTTGTGCCCATGCCAGCGGCCAGGGATGTGCTTCTCCCTCTGTCCCGAGCTGTGGGCGTAGCTCACAGGGCACATCCGAGCTCCAAGCCCTGCCTGCTGATAAAATTGCTGCTGTGGGGACACCAGATCCATTGTGCACGACACTGGCCCCTGCTGGCAGATGTGCAGCAGCGCAACAAGCTCAGCTCAGCAGATAAGGGATGGACAGGTGACCTGCTTATCAACCTCTATGTCTCTTATAGAGGTGGGGTGGTATAATGGATCAGTAGTGTTGACTGACACACCTATGGTTAAGGAAGGTAACGGTCTTGATTCCCACCCTGCTCTGTGTATTTTGTGTTAGTGCGTGATTATGTTTGTGTGTGTGGCCAGCGATGGACCCCCATCCCATTGGGACATACACAGCCTTATACCCTGTGTTGCTGGGAATAGGCTCCAAATGTCCTTGCTTGTGACCTTGCTCAGGAGTGTACAGTATATTGGCAATAATAATATAGATAGAATTGTTCAAAGTGTTCAGCAGTTATTTTATTGATAGTGTTTTGTCATTGCAGGGGGGTTCTTTATGAAGGACTGCAGTGCTTGGAATGGGAGGGGTTATGATATAGTTGTTGATGCTAATGACCCCACCCTACTGGACAAAATAAGGCGGAGTGCAGAAAAAGGTAGGAGGCTCACTATTCACACCCGGCTGGGCTCTGGCGGCCATTTTAAGAACCTCCTTAGTACTACAAAGGCTCATTCTGCTGTTATGGTGAGCTGCTCCTCAGGGTCCTCTTTGTGTAAAGCAACAAGAGTGTCTGTGCTATTTTCATGGGGCATCACAGTAATATTGACCACATTTTAAATAAGACATCGAAGGCTCAATTTTACTTACCAGAAAAATGCGCTTTAATAATTTAGCATGTGTAGTGCTGTATTTAAGAACAGTGAAGGAAACTAGCTGAAGTTTCAGGAAAGATTCTATTGTTCTATAAAAGTACTTTTTTCCAGCAAACTTGCTGAATAAATGGCCTTATATAAAACTATAGGCTAAATGTCTAAAAAAACCCACAAAGTAATACTCTTTCCCCCATGGACAAATGAATGGTGATGCTTGTGTGTTTGCGGTCTCTGCAGGCAGTTTGGTGCTGGTGACACATGTGGAACTGGCTCATCCATGTCCCGAGTTCCTGCACCTCCTGCTGCGTCCCAGCAGCAGCCGGGCCCCACCTCTGAGCCCGCTACCTCAGACTGTCCACCCCGAGTTCCACCTGGTCCTCAGTACCGCCTTGCCTGTGCAAGCGCTACAGCATGGTGAGGATAAGACAGATATGAGCACAGACACTGTTTCCTTTCATCGCCTGATCCCTGACATTATCTTTTGCAGAGATCCACCCCTCGATACTGGCCAAGGTGCAGGTGATCGACTTCTCCCTGAGTGCGACTGAGGTGCAGGACGTCCTCCTGATGGAGATCGTGCAGACGAAATGCCCTGGGCTGTGGAAGCAGCGACGGCTCTTCTTAAGAGATCAAAAGGCTCTACTGGACAAACTGCAACAGGAAGAGGTCAGAAGAGGGAAGCATACTTGGAAATAATACCGGAAATGGTAGATAATATGTAGTTGGCTTTTGTAAAGACCACTAATCAATATGATTAATTTATCAATTAAATATTTGATTAATAGACCTAAAAACCCTTTGATTGGGCACGTTGAATGCTGTCTTTATTGACTGGCTTCATTCTGTTTATTTCACAGACCTCCTTACTGGAGCACATCCATCTGTCATTCAGCCCAGTGTTGCAGGACCAGTACTTCTATTCCCTAATGTCCACATATCAGAATGCAGCCTCAGGCCTGCAGGCCGAGCTGGCGGAGGTGACCCTGGAGGTGGAGCGCCATGATGCCATGCTCGCTGCCTTCCGTAGAGCCGCCAGGCTGGCAGCGGACCTCTATCGGGCACTGCAGGAGGTTGCTCACCTCTGCCCACTGTACCGTTTCCCGCTCTGTGACTTCCTGCAGGTGGTGAAAGAGGCCGTCGTCCTAAATGAGCACCTGGATGCAGACGGCAGAGGGCAGCTGCCAGCCGGCACAGTCATGGCAGCGATCACGGACACGCTGGTGCGCCGCGTGTTGGAGAACTACCAGCCCCACCTCTTGCAAGACCATGTGACCCTGCTATGGCTGCTGGTGTCCGTTTCTCTTTGCCAGCACAACGAGGGCTCCTCTGAAACTGAAAGGGTTGCCTTCCTCCATGGACTGGCAACAGAGCCCTCACCTGAGTCTAATGAGTCAAAAGCTCTGACTTTGCCCTGTCCCACACGTGAACCATCATGGATTCCTTTGCACACACACTCAAAGGTGCTCTGCCTAGAGAAGCAGCCTCCGTTCGCAGGTTTACACTCCTCCCTGCAGGTGTATCCTGAGCGATGGCAGGAGTATCTGCGCTTCCCATCCTCTACAGTCATGGGGCCCGTCCCGTTCTCGGCCTTTAGCCACCTCTCCACCCTGCAGCGTGCTCTGCTCTGGAAGACCCTGGTCCCACACTGCATGGCTGCCGTGGCGGACGACCTGGCAGCGTGCCTGCTGGGCCAGCCCGCCGGGGCCTCCGTGACCGGTGCTGCCCCAGAGGTGATCTCCACCATCCTAGATAAAGCAGAGGACCCGATCATTCTCATGCTACCGGGCCAGAAGGAACAGCCATATACTCACCCACTGCGCTGGCTGAACCAAGCCGCCCAGTGCCTGCCCGATAAAAAGGTGAGAAGGAATGATAGGATAGTTATACATTAAGAGTGCAGCGCAATCACACAAAAACCATAATATTCATTAGGGTAATGCATTTTATTACTTTATGATCTGAAGAATTTCTTATTTAAAAGGATTCTAATATTCTTATTGAAGGTGAGCATTCAGGTTGTTACCTTTGGAGGAAAGTGTCACAAGGAAGCTGTGCTTGCAGCACTGGATGAGGCTGTCCAGAAAGGCCTTTGGCTGGTTTTTAACAACTGTCATTTACTGGACCAATGGGATGACGACGTGGTGCACAGGCTAACTCAATTAGTGTCCTGTACTGGTCAAGGTGAGTTGAGGTTTCCCCTTTACCTCATGCTCATGGTCAGATAATACTATGATACTTATGATATTGAAACAAAAGAAAAAAAACTCTTATATTTGTTCTTTTCAGGTAACATAACTGGTGTAAAGCAAGAAAAACATCTGAGCCCAGGCGGAGATGGTAGCAGACTCACACAGCCAGGTTTCAGACTGTGGTTTATATGCCAAGCTCAGGCTCCCTTCTCCATACCAGGTACTGTCACGCTGCTCAGAGCAAGGACACCTAAGCAGCACAGGCTGTCACTTATCATGTGATTCACTCTGCTTACATGAATGAATCACTGCAATATCCATCACGTGTCAACCTAGACAAAATCCACATCACCTGAAGTTTATTTTAATTAAGCTGCGACTAACCCAGCTTTTACTTTTTTTTCCAAATTCGAAAGTGGCAGTGAGGATGAATGCGACATGTCTGGTGTGCAGTTCCCCGAGGGACCTGAAGGGGGTGCTAAGTTACTCACTGGAGCAGTCTGCCTCTGCCACTCGGGCTGCCTCTACTTCTTCAGAAGCACTTCTGCAATGTTCCATCCTGCATTCAGTACTACTGCAGCATCAAACATACCTGGGTCAGGGACATCGCTATAGCTGGTGAGAGGCAGTCTCCTGTGATAGCTGGGGAACCATTCATTCTTAATCTTAATCATCTTAATTTGACGGTTACATGCAAACCAAATCCAAAACCAACATTTGAGCTAGCCCAAGGTATTCCAAACAGGCGACAGTTTATAGTAAAGGATTCTTCATGGACACAGACGAACGGGATCAAACCATATCTGCTGCTCAAAGAGCTTGATGCAGCTCAGATTCATATCTTGCATTATTTATGTGTTATACTCCTTGGCAGAATCCTGGCATCAGTTTTTTTTCAGTCAGCATTATGTTCTTTGGCCTCCATCCAAGTTGCATTAATGAGAAGCTTCCATGTAGGACACAGGAGGACTTGCTTGCGCTGCTGGATGCCGAGGTCCAGATTGCTGGCCGCTTTGCTGATCCAGCTGCTGTGCCGGAGAACATAGCAGGTGCTGAGCTTCTCCTTGGGTCAGAACTCCTGAACAGCTGCTGACACACACTGATGTTTTAAATCATTATTAGCACTCTAATGTCCAGGCTTTTCTCTTCTGTCATTTCTGAAAAACTCCCTAATTGCTTAAAGTCAACCTGGTAAGGTTTTTACATTCACTAACTTTCCCTCAGTGACTCCTTTACCAGCAAGTTAACCACATTCCTGTTCTGTCCTAAGCTGCTTTAGTGTACGGAGGACAGATTACAGACTTGGAGGATTTGGATTCTGTACAAAGCTTGGCCAGAGTCTGCGTCAGACTATCGCTTTCTCAGGGGGACAGTGGCCCCCTCTCTGAACTCTTTAAGATATCCGGGTGCTCTGGTAAGTACCTATGGTTCCTCTTATAACAGCCTCATACAGCAGACTGTGAACTATGTTTTGCTCCCATTATGTTGGGAATCACGATTTAAACATTGCAGCGCTGCTTATGGTAAATGAACTGCTTTTATATAGTGCTTTTCTACTCCTACAAGTACTCAAAGCACTTTACAATGCATGTCTCACATTCACCCATCCACACACACATTCATACACCGGTGGCGGAGGCTGCCATGCAAGGCGCCAACCTGCTCGGGAGCAATTTGGGGTTCAGTGTCTTGCTCAAGGACACTGATTTGAGGGATCAGGGCTCGAACCTACAACTGGTTGCTGAACGATTGCACTACCTGTGCCACCGTCTTCTGGTGGAACCAGGTCACCATGGCATCATGCAGCCTCTTTATGCAGACAGTAATTCTCAAGTGACCCCGTGTCATTCCTGTAACAGCATTCCTTCATCTGTGTGCCATCACTTTTTTCCTGGTCTCAGGTTTGGCTGAGCGGCTAAATGGACTGCTGGGCCAGGTTCAGGGCCTCCCCCACCACAGCGACCCCACATTGCTGGGCTTTACCTCCAGGCTGGACACGGAGCTGCTGAATGAGCAGAGTCGCTCCCTGGACCTTCTCCTTCAGCAGCTGCCCGGCCCCCGGGACCACTTGGAAGGGGACGGCCCTCCAGTGTCTGATCTGCAGCACATCAGGACCAGACTGCTGACCCTGAGGGACATGCTGGACAGAAAGAGAAGCCAGAGACCTGTGGCCACCAGTGCAGTGTTCCAACGTCCCCTGCAGTGTTTCCTTAAGCAGGAGATGGACTGTCTTATTGAGGTTGTATCATTACTACTTGCAGGTCTCACACACTCTCCCCAAAACAACGGACAGGCCTCCCCTACTCCCACTCTTTTAGGCCTGTCCTGTGTGGAAAAGCAAGCAGAGCTACTCAGTGCCTACCTGCAGGAAGAATCCATCTGCACTTACTGCCTCTCTGCGTTCTTCCATCCCCACGGCTTCCTAGCGGCCCTGGTTAGGGAAGGAATCCGGGACAAGCATGGGGACACCAGCCAGGTCTTCCTAGACTTCCAGGTATGACCAGCTGATTGAGGTCACAGCTGTATAATTACTAGCAATATTTAACTTTTAACCGAAATGTACACCTACTCCATTCACTTGCATTCTCCAGAACATTACATCTGTAATTACATAGAGACGTTTGAGAGAAACAGGGTAATATACCCATATACTGGCATTATAGCAAAAAAAAAATGGAATACCAATTGATGATGTACTATTTCCCATCAGCACACGTCCTGTATGACACACAGCACTTCACTTCTTTCCATAACTTCAGGTGCTCAGTGCTGTCGGGCTGCCAGACTCTCCTCCTGATTCTGGGGCTTACTTATGTGGACTGGAACTGCAGGGATCACAGTGGGACACACAGCTGGGGGCCCTACAAGACACTTCCTCTTCCAAACGCTGTCCGTTTCCCATCCTGTGGGTCCGACCCAAAAGCACGGCCGTGAAGTCAAGCTGGTCTCAGGATAACCCCCCCCCCGGTGATCGGTCTTCCCTGCCCCTGTACCACTGCCCTCTCTACCTGGAGGCGGTGTCTGCGGACACTGGAATGAGTTTTCCCGAGAATATAATTGCACGGGTCCCTCTGGCAGCCGCACTGGATCCAGGGCTGTGTGCAGTGAGGCGGGTAAGGCTGGTAAGTTCTCTGCGCCACTCTAAGGGCTACAACTTGATAAAGTGGCATTAGCCCATGGGTTCCCAAACCTTTCAGCCCACAATCTTCAAATTAACAGTGCCAGAGACTCACGACCCCATCCCTGTCCTGCTGGGCTCCAGTGAAGATTACAGTTAGTTTTTTTAATCTTGGAAATCATCTCGCCTTTGCCCTCCAAAAACAGTGTACACTATATCATAAAGCTATACCAAGATTCAGTTCTGTAGGTTACTTCAAGTTATTACAAGGTAAATAAAAATGACAATTCAACTCAACGTTTTAGGAACAATTTTTTTTTTTCTCAAACTGGCTCAATATAAAACAATGTACATAAAACCTTCGTCGTACGCAAGTCTGTTTTCCTTTTTTATACAGAACATTTCACATTTGTACAACTGTTTACAAATTCCATAACAAGTAATATTACAATCTGCTTAAAAAGGCACTGAGAAACGACAGCTGGTTTAGCCTCTGTGACTTTTTGCGGTTGTGTTGGTCTGGAACCACAATGCCGACATTTCCCTTAGAGCTACTAAAGTTACTAAACATTAAGAACATTTGTTATTGATAGAACCAAAAGTTGAGGCCAAAATGCTTCCACACTCAGCACTGCACCATCAGGATTCTGTTCTCCAGTGGCCTGAGTTCCAGGAATTTTCTTAGCTTTGCATCCTTAGAGATGCTCCTCCCAGCTTCTACAATACAGAGTCTCAATGCTCTGGCTGCAGTCTCTGTATCATGTCTTTCCAGGCCTTCCCAATCCATCCAGTCTTGTTTCAAGACAGTGTTGCTTCTGGTCAATCATCACCGTTTCTTGTAGACACATGGCTTTAGCTCCAGGTGGCTAGTTTTGCTTTTCTCTGGAGCGTTCCCACTCTTCAGAAACTCAAAACTGTAAAAATATCTGTTTTCTATGTCCTGGAGAAGGATGATAACAGCAGCATTTGTTTTGAGCCAAAAAGCAAACAGAAAGGAAATGTGTGACGGCAGAGGGACAGAACGATTGGCTTACCTTGGAAACCAACTTGAACCCAAGAGCAGACACAGCACCCACAAAGCTGCGTACATTCTCAAATCTGCTGGCCACCTCTGCTATTTTCAGCACACCCCTACACAGAGACAAACAGTGATTAAAAGGGGCAACGCCATTCCAGAGGAGCATGGATATACATACTTGGAAAAGCAATTATGTACCTTGAATCTGCAGCTATTTAAATTTCATGATGCTTAGAATAGAACACACTAATGTGTTATGTCCATAGAGAAGCCTTCTAAGTGGTCTGCTGACCAAGAGGTGATGGTTTCAGTTGCTAGGTTTTAGGATCTTGACATGTGCATTAGTTACTATACACTGCAAATGAATTAGCTAGCCAACTACTGATGACTTCCTACATAAACACAAGCCTCTGTGGCAATATGCATGTAAAATTTAAAAATGTGAAGTTGTTCCCAGTCTGCCCTGAACATGCCCAATCCCCTGACCCTCACCCCATCACAAGTACACGACTGGCTTCCGCCAGGAAGTCCCTGAGGTTGGTCCCCATGAGGGAGAGACAGAACACAGCAATATCCACACTGGCATTAGGAAGGGGAACCTGCAGGCAAGAGGATGGAAGCATGAGTGAGACCCAGGGAAGGTCCTGTAGATGTCAAGCTGAAATGCTTAATAGTGACAGCAGCACCATGTGGACAAATGACTAAACAGCATTTAAAATGCTATCTATGCGCCTGAAGGTAAACTTTGCATAATTTAATAAATATACATATATGTAAACGATACTCTTCAGCCAAAATAGTTCAACACTAAACACTAGAGGGTTTTACAATATACAAAGAGTTTAGTAGCGTACATATTTACACAGCCAACCAGGGGAAACAGCAGTCTTGCATGTTGCATGTAGTAAGTCCCAAAGGGTTTGCATAGCAGTCTGAACATATAACACAAAAAAACTCAGAGCAAACTCACATTAGCCATGTCGCAAACCGTAACAAGGTCGCATACAGGTGCCAGGTCAAAGCTGTGGACTTTGTTCCTCACGCTGCGTGCAATCTTGCAGTCCCCACACCCAAAATCGGCCACTACCAGGGTGGCTGGCCTGAAACCGAATGGGAAGTTTCTCAAAAACAGTACGGAGTCACTCACTCAGTGCTCCCAATTATCAAAGTCATAGTTTTCAATCTGGAAGTGCCTCCGTAACTCACTTGTGCTTAATGTAGGCAATGATGGCATCCACCGGATTGGCAGGCCAACGCTGAACCTGTGTCGTAAACCCACGATGGTATATGTCGAAGGCTTGGGGATCTTGCTTAAACATGCGCCTGGCTGTGCTGCTGGTTGAGGTGTACAGCTGCTCGTTGATGTAGCGGAACCGGGCTGCTTCCAAGCGCTGCTCCATGCGGACCTTCAAGGCAGCTGAGCGGTCCGTACAGCCCTCTGTGGTCTTCCCCTTCTCCTCTTCTACCCCACTGTGACTGTCCTCTGTCTCCTCCTGCACGATTCTCTCCTTGCCAACTGCCTCTGCATACTGTAGCATTTTCTGCAGTTTTTTCTTTTGGGCAATCTGCTGCTGAACCTCAAATTTACTTCTGATTTTGGCATCTTTCTTCTCTCCTCTGTACTTTGAGGAGTTCACCTCCCCAGACTTTGACACTCGGCATAAAGATTCACCTACTACCTGTGATTCACCTTTGATCCTGCCACGTTTATGGTTTTTTCGTTCATTTGGGGTGGTGTCACCACCCACTGACACAGCATTTGCTTCTACTGCACCTGCATGTTTGCTGTTAAGTTGAATATTGTGGGTGTCCTGCTTTCTCTGTTCTGTTTTATTCTTCTGTGTTGGAGCACCTTCATCCTGCAATGACAAATCTGCTTTTCTACCCTTTGTTATCTGTCGATTTTCATCTGCTTTGGGGACACTCTGCAGCAGCTTTTCATTCGGAGTGTACTTGTTTTTACACTTCCTCTTGTTCTTCATCTTGTTCTTCCACTGCTGGCGGCTCAGCCGGGTTTCCTCCTTACCTGCAGTCTGGCTTGTTTCCTTCTGGAAATCCACCCTATCATTTACTGCTTTTGTCTTTTTCTTGTCCAGGGAGCCTTTTGATATGAAACAAGTTTACAAAATACAGTAATACCCACAGTACATCATGGACCTGGTTGATCAGCATGCCTGCATCTCAAAACTGGCCACTCATTTCCAAATAAACTGAGATCATTATGTAACAGATGCAATAAAATACTTACCTTCTGGTATTTTCTCCTTTTTCTTCCTTTCTGTCACTATAGTTCCAGGCACCAGCTCCACCTCTCTCTGCTTGCTTTCATCTTCAGTTGGTGCTGATCTCCTGTGCTTTTTGCTCCGCTTCTTCCTCCTTTTAGCAGGCAAGGTTGCTCCTTCAGTCTCGCTGTCTTCGCTGACCTCATGTGCAGTGCCATTGGTCCAGTTGGGCAGCGAGCCCAGGGTATGGAGTGTTCGCAGCAGGCTTCTCTTCCTGCTGATCTTGGTCTGTCCATCAAAAACCAAAACAAATGACAAAGAAGGAGTCTAAGGTGTGAGCACATACAACCATTCACAATGCATTACAGTACTCATAATCTCAATATAATATATATCTGTAAAGTATTATTTTTTGTTCAAAGCTGACTAATTTCTTTGCCGTAGATTCCATAACTGACTGAATTTGACCAGATAATCACAAATACAGTATCCACAATAATAACTTCGTTCACTCAGTAAACTACGAACTGACCGTAGCATTGATGTTTTCTGGCATCGGCGTGCCATGGATTACTGCTTCCGTAAGAGCTTTTGCCTCTGGACCATCGTTCCATTCAGCCTCCTCAGCGAACATGCTTTTAGTGAAATCAACGCTGCTGACACGGGAGTGCTTACAAAACAGTAGACAGGACGAATTAGTATTTGATTTGCAAATATAAATCCCATCAATCTTCATCTAAGTTCACTAGCTTTATCGTGATACAATTTCTATAAGTTTATTTCTCGAATTCCCGACATTCTTTAGCCACCAAGCTAATAAATTTAACATTACAGTGCCAGTTGTTACCAAAAACGCATTATAGACAACTACCTATATTTTTGGGACAATTGGTTTTACCTTGGACTTCCGCTGGAGGAGACAAGATTATACTGTATTTAACTGAAATTGTCCAAAACACGTGTTCACTGTAAATTCTATCAGCCACGACAGGAGCCCCACTGCGCATGTCACCCAGAAGCACCATAGAGTAATCCATACCGAGCTAATTACGTCATCGTTATTGCAATGCATGACGGGACACTAAGCTTCCTATTCTGGAAACCCGATTAACCTGAATGTCTGTCGATATGCATCGCTAAATATATTTAAGGAATGTATTAAAGTAGTTCTGAAAACTAAAGCACGTCACCCTCGAGCACATACGAACTGCTTTACTGCTAATACTATAATCCATATTATTTATTTAAGAGTCAGCGAAGCATTTCCAAACAGTAATCGTTATCTCAATGAAAAAAAACAAAGCACATTAACTGTAGTTCCATAAAGATGTTATTTATGTGTTGTGTTTGGTACTATTTAGAGAACACAACGGTACATTCACTATGCACGTATAACGCAGTTGTTTTAAAATCTGTAGCCCCGGGCTAAGAAAAGGTGCTTCCGAAAGGGGTCGCTGTGGTGAGCGATTCTCGATGGCATTCCGGGGAAAGGTCTCGCCCCCACGTAGCTGAACAGCTTTACAAAGAGCCTGTCGCTAGACCAAGGGTGTGGACAGCAGGGGACGAAGGGTGGCCAGCCCGGAATTGGCATTTTTGCGGAATTTGCATGAAACACGTTAACTCTGATTAAAAAGGTGAGTAACTTTTTCTAAAGGGTGCTCTTTAGCTGCGTTTAATTGGTACAATAGCCGACCTTTAGCTAGCCGTGTGTTTGGCGATTGCAGCGAGCATTTGGCCTATGATTAGCGGTATAAGTGTGCGAAAAGACCCGCTGCCGTTTATTCAGTCCCGCTAGCCTCTGAGGGACACCGTAATGTAAAGGGAAAAAATCTGAATTTTAATGATTAATTTAGTGAAATGTTCTGTGTGAAATAATGTATAAATATTTATATTTACGCTTGTTTATTGCTGGCTGCCTTGCAAAAGTTTCTGTGTATAATTGACTTCAGTCACCTTTCTGCTTAAACTTTGTGGCGAGGTATCAATCTGTAAGTTATCGCTGACTGCTTTGTAGAGTTATAGTTCATTACAAGTGCTAGGCGACATTTATATGGCAGAAAGAGTGGCTGTAATATTGAGTGGCCAAGTAAATGGCAGCTCTGGTACGTTTTTAACTTTGAGGTGTTTCAGTGCGGTTTAGAGACCGAGGCGCGTACGTGCGGTTAGTACGTGAGGTTAGCTTTCAGTTTATAGGGGGTGTATTAATCGTGACAGGCAGGGAGATTAAGACGCGAAAGCCTCCGGTTATTAGTTTGTAGATGTACTTTAATTACCACAGATTTTTTTCAAAATAAAATTCCGGAAGTTGTGAGGCATCTCTGTGAAGCATTTGTAAGGCATCTCAACAATTCCACTGAGGAGTTTTTCAGTGCACCTCAGCGTCTGATGATAAAATTAAAATGCCAGACATCAACATGTGGTAGTAACGTTGCAGCTTTATGAGCCATTATGAAATATGCTTTGCTTTATACTTGAAATAAACATGTGTGCGTGTGTGCAGGTACGTGGCAGATGGTTATCTGTCCTGCAGCGGCTCATCTCGATAAGCGTCTTGTATGTTGTTAAAGGCAATGTTTAAGCGCTAAATATGCTTTCAGTGTTTTCATACTTTTGTTGTTTTTACTTTATTATGGCCAGCAGTGTTTTATTAACTTACATATTAAGTAATGCCCAGACATATAAGTTTTACACTCTGTTGTCCAATGGTTTAATTTAATTGAAATGTTTGAAATACGGTACTGAAATGAATTGTAATCTCTCTTTAGGGAGTATATGACAGTTTAGACATTTATGTGTGTTATTTTTCTACCACAATAGTTGGATCGAATAAAAAGACCAGCATTCAGTTTCTGTAAGCTCTAATCAGTAGCTCAGGCCAGAAGCTATGGTAGTCTGTCTGTTTTTGCTGTATAAGGTTGTGGCAGTGCTGTCTTGCGCAAACCTGGACTGTTTGCTCAAAACGGCTTGTTCTTCCTGGGTGTGTCAGTTTTATTTTACACCTACTCAGAGCAGTACTCTGCAGGCTATAGATTGGTTTTGCATCTGTAGACCAAATTAGCAAAATTATCCCGGAGCTATATATGTGCGACAGCAGGTTTTGGTATTTAAGTTAAGCTGTGTTTTGTTGCAGGTGTTATCCATGGATATTTAGAGAGAAAACAATTAATTTAATATGTTTTCATTATGAAATTTGAAGTTCCAGTTTTTATACACTTCTATGTCTTTATTTTCATTGTCACAAATTTACAAACCTGACGTTTTTTTTTTTTGACGTTCCCAAAAGCCTGCAAATCCTGTGCATCTTATTCCTGCTATTGCCTTGTGTGTTTCAGCACTGTAATGAGAGAACACCTCTGTCACGTAGCTGAGCGTCTCCGTGTCTGCGTGGCCTTGTCTGCACCCCTTTGCTCCCTGTGGACGAATGCCCTCCAGGCCCCAGTGGAATTTCACGTGCTGCGTTCCTCCCGCATCCAAACTCCACAGTCTCAGCGCTGCGCCAGCCTCTAGGGGCACACCGTTCTGTTAGGGGATAGAAGAGGGCGCCGCCATGGACGACATTTTCACCCAGTGCCGGGAGGGCAATGCTGTGGCTGTGCGCTTGTGGCTGGACAACACCGAGAATGACCTCAATCAGGGGTGAGTTTCTGGGGGGTGGCAAGAGGGGGAAGGGTGCTTCAATGCGTTTCAACCTTGCTTTGCCTTGGTCTGCTGAGAAGAGGATGGAGACATGCTTTTGGGACACTTAGTTAGGAGCCAAACTGAAATGACAATCGCAATGTGCTACAGCTATATCAAGGAATCATGACTTTAAAAGAAATGGATAATATACTTGGAAAATAAGACTTGTTTTGAATGTCAATCAAGTAATGAGAGTTAATAAATGGCTATGATTGACATATCTGCATGTTCCTAAGGGTCTGTTTGGACATTGGTACATGTTTAAGATTTAAACTAGTCTTGGGTGAACTGCTGCATGCCATCATGTTCTTTATTAATGGGTCAGTCTGTGGTTAAGTGAAGAGTGTCTGTTTTGGTGCATTTAACTTTTCTAGTTGTTTGGTTCATTGGGAAGTCAGACAATTGTGTTTTTTTTTTTGTTTGTCTTGGAAAGTACCCTTGAGTTCCTCTGGACCAGCGAAGATTGAGGTCAATTTTTCCTACCCTGTAGTATACCTATTTAAAGTTGCCTTAGAATTATAGAACAGCCTGAGTTCCTAAGCTGATATTATCATAGTGGTAAACTCTAGCACTGCAAGGCTATTTGTGTTCAAAGTTAACAGCTCAAACGTGATCAGAGCCTTTATTTATTACCGAAGGTTGAATGCACAAGGATGGATGGATGAATGCACATCTTTATATTTCTGCATCTGCCCACACTCTCCCAAATGCATTTTGGGCAACTGTGGGAAAACTAATGTAGGTCATTTATACATTTGGGGCTGTTCATTGCCCAGCTAGCTGGGAGCTGTTGGCTTGTGTAACATCCTCGTATAATTGGTTCCAGACCATGTTGGTAGAGGCTGAGAGTCCCATGGAGAGGTATTTTGTTTTTACAGGTTTCTTTTTATGCTGTGCTCCATTTTCAATAGGGTGTCACTTGCGCAGCTGATAAATGCACAAGATGATAAAAAAACTTTTAAGTGCATTCGCCCTGGTTAACCATATATAAGCACTGTCTCAACTAGTACATGACTGCATGTCTGAAATAAAATGGCTGGAATGTGGTTTGTGCTCTCTCATGAGAGTTATGGGACCTGGTCTCTGGTATCAGATGGCCAGTGCCATCTTGTGGGAGGCTGAGGACCTCGGGTTTAGACAAACAGGCTCTCTGGGCCTCCACTGCCGCAAGCAAATGACAGAAGCAGTATCCGCTCTGGCCTCCTGTCGCGCCTCTGGGTAACTCGACACGCAAAAGCAGTTAGGACAGCAGTCGGCGGAGAGGAAGTTGCCTAGCGTAGCCGCTAAATTCGGCCAGCCCTACTAAAAAGGGTCTTGCAAGTCAAGTCTCCAAATCAGCGGTGGTCACGTGGAGGGCAGTTAAAGTTGTGCTTCTTTAAAAATTTGCAACACTATTCCACATTGCTTCTGCCCTTTTAAGATTGTATTAAATATGATTTTGAAAGGCCAGTGTGTTCTTATGTAGTAGATGGCTTTCAGTGTTATGAAATATACTGTAAACGTATGCACAATGTCCAGTAGTGAAAAGGATGTGGTGGGAGGGGTGTTTTCCCCTTTCCTGTACAGAGAATTGTCCTACCCATCCCCACTCCTTTCCTAAAAGGAAAAAGAAGTTTAAAATGTGACATTACTACTTCTGATGTAGTAAAATTGTGTATGGTGCATGCATTTTTGGATTGCATGTGAAAATCTGTTTCTTCGCCTGTGCACATACACACCATTCTGCAAAACGTATTCCATTAGCTGATTACTCTACTTCATTTTTTTTTCTTTTATGGCAAGGAACACCCCCCTGTGCCTCTTGGAGCTCTTCTTTTAATAGTGATTGCTTTTATGGATTTTTTTTTTTTGGGGGGGGGGGGAGGTTGCTCATATGCTCATGCTGAGATTGATTGTCCACTTGCATGGTTAAAAAAAGTGATACTGAGATCTAGGAAGGATCAAGATTTTCATGCATGATGCTAAATAATGTATTCTTGGTCATTGTCAATGTCAAATAACCACAACCAAAAGGAGGAAAAAACAATGACTGTGAAAGACAGAGAGATGTCGTTTTCTGGTGAATGAAAGCGAAACATTTTTCTCCACTTGATTCTGACTTCCTTTTGCCCAGCCCTTTATACTTGATAGCAGCTTGTTTCCTTTTGGCCTTGCGTGCATGACAGAATGACTCCCATTTCCCACAGATAAAGTTATTCAAGAATGTCCTTTGATCTGTTTATTCCCTGCTGGTTTTCAGCATAATTAATCGCAGGAATGTATGTAGTGGGTGTGTTGCATCCATGCTTGTAAAGATACATATGTACAAATAAATATAGAAATTTGATGTCCTTGAAGTGAAACTGCTCCTCTGCATAATGGGGAATTACACTCTGAAATACTTGAAAAATGCTCCCCATTATCAAAGAAATGTTATTACCTTCCTTTTAAATGGGGAACAACCTGAGTTTCTTTTACAATAAACTTTCCTATTTGCGCTAGACCTTTTTCCAGTTTCACGGTGTGCAGGGATCATGGTCATGGCTAATGTAATGAGAACCTCACCTTCTGGGGAAAAAACAAAGCAAAGCTCCTGGCTTAACACCGGTATTGGCAACTGCTGCGCACCTGGAGACTAAAGGCGGTCGGGGTTAAGGGTGAAACACTGACTTCATGGTAAACCAAATGTCATGTTTTGTTTTTTTTTTTGTCTAACTTGGTAATGGCTTGTCAGTATAGTTGATTTTGGCGGCTTGTGTTAATTTTAGTTTTAGTCTAGTCTTTGCTTCAAGCTGTCATTTTAGATATTAGTCTTAGTCTTGTCCAGTTACTCATTTTAGTCTAGTCAAGTTTCAGTTGACTAAAAGTCTGAGCATTTTAGTCATATTTTCGTCAGAATTATCCATGACTATTTCAGTCTAGTTTTAGTCAACGAAAATTGTTTTTTAGTCCCTATTTTAGTAATGCAATTCTATTTTACCTAATCAATATGGTACAAGTACCATACCTAGTAGAATAGACAAAAACAAAATTTTCCTTTAGTCAAACGCATTTCACAATTTAAAACAAGTTTATCTTATTATATTATTGTTACCTTATAGACTCAAGAATACTCTACATCCGTTCCAGACACGTAAAACGCTTTGATTTGAATTTATAACATTTTGCCAACCCAACATGATTGACCTTAGAAGTTCACACAAATTTAAATAAAATAAATAAATAAAATAATGTCCATAGTCTTGGGCGGGACTTGCTTCACTGAGGCTGTTTCTGGAGTCTAGCAGCGCAATAGATACAATGTCAGGACAGATGCAGCCTCTAGAAAATCTGTTTTAATATTAACTAAATAAGTATGATGTATAGGACGTGGATTGGTCACACATGGCCAATACACGATCTGTCAAATAGGTCTGGATCGGCGCTGTTACCAATCCAAATTTCTGATAAAATCTTTGTTATAATCAGGGCTGCATATAACTGGTACGCAAGTACGTATTCACCTTTAAAAGCGATACGTGTGGCAATCCATTGCTGTGACAGTGCAAATCCGTACGTATTTTATATGCATTTGCGCTATGACAAGAAATTATCATGCATTTTAACCTGTATATGCTAATTCGTACTTCATTTGCGGTATAGAGGTTAAAATGTACGGTAATTTTTTTGTCATATCAGCTATTTATATGGCCTATGTTTACAAATAAAAACCCTTTTTAAAGCAGGCTGAAGAATCCCAAAATCCCGACCCAAAATACAGGAAATTTAGAGCAGCTTCTCATTGCCATTCTATTAACAGCAAGAAAACAGACTTCAAAACTGCTGTTATTTATTTTTAACAGAGCGCAAGCTCTCGCCGCACTTGCGACATTGGAGCCACTGTCCTGAATCTTGAGCTTCGGAGTTTTGCCGCCTTTATCTATTTAAGCAATGGGTTTTCTCCGCAGTTTTTTTTAGCTACTATTAGCGAATGAGACACTTCATGACACACCACTGACTTCCAAACATGAATATTATTATATATAATATAATAGCCTATTATTATGCCCTATTATTATCATTATTGAATACGCCAGGCAACAAGAAGCCTGTGCCATTCACCCTTTTGCAGACCTCATCTTTGTATTGGGACATTAAAAGCCTTTGAGACTGATGTGGCACTAAAAGTTGGGGAATTATCTTCTCCTTCCTATGACGTTTGGCATCTTAAACACGCGTCAGGAAATAGCTTTCAGCCTGTAGGCTACTCCGCAGCCGTCAATGTTTAAGCGAACTGCCAAAACCGTAATGTTTATTTTTGTTTTTAGGAAGAAATAATTAAATCGTAATTAAACAAAAGAAGTACAGCCTTTCCAGCCTCCCCATTTTTTTCGTTCGTATCTACATAAATCTCATTATTAACCTTTAATGCACTCGGCCCGTCATAGCAACGTAAAACTTTAATCCATGTGTCCCAGACTTTAGAGGATTTGTGGCCGCCATTCTTCTACCTGTCGCTGAATGCTATTGCGCATGAGTGAGTATCACCTATAGCTGTCAAGTATCCCATTTTGCCTGGGAAATTCCTGTATTTTACCCCTCATTCCCACCTTCTTCCCGTATTAGTATTTTCCTTACATTTGCCGTATTTTATAATTATAGTGACCAAACATCTTATTTTCCGGTCACAACCCCTCAGGATCACGCAGAAAATTCCCCATTTTTTCAGATCCAAAATTGACAGGTATGATTTCGCCAGTGTAGTATATTGGTGCTGTCTATTGGAAAGCAGTAGTATTGCACAGATATAAAGTTAGGAAAACGCCTCACTCCGTTTAAAAATACTGTCTGGCAACAATTATAGACAATCAAATTCATCGACAACTGTTTTTATTGTCGATTTTTGTCCACAATGTTGAATAATCGTTGCAGCCGTACTCCGCTGCAATATGTGGTGATATGGCTCCTTTCAGCTTCTTAGGCCTGTTAGTATTGGGCTTTTTCCAGTTGACCCATCAAAAAAATAAAACGTAAAAAAAATGTATAATAACAATAATGGATGCGAGGACAAATGAAAAGACACACGGTTTAATTGCGATCTGGTTGGAAAACGGATACAACATGATCAGGATAGCATAACATGAATTGTGATGAATATTGGGGTATTTATGAAACAAAGTAATTTTTTCTGTTCCTATGACAAAGAAAATGTTTTAGCCAGATTTAAACTTCATATGCTGTAATATGCATACCAAACTGAAGATAAGAAAAAGGCTGATCTTAATTTAGTTGACTATCTGTAAGAATTGGATGTGGATAATATGCCATGTTATAAATATTGCACATCATCCAGTCGTACTACAGCCATTTCTTGAATTCAATACAAAATACCCAGACACACATTGTGATTTCATTTGGTGCTGGTTCTGTTACTTTTGGGTGAAAGCCAGGGAATTGTGGAGCATGCGCAGTGTCTAGGCCAGTTTTGAGTGCGATTGAACATTTACATGCATGAGTAAATCGACTCCCAGTCGCATTATCTGGGTGTCTTGACTTTGAAATAATACAATCGAGGAGACATCCTCGATCCGGTGGTGTTTGTCTCTCTGGCACCCAAAGCCCTCCTCCAAGTCGGCTTCTGACCCCGCAGCCATCGTATTGCCGAGGTCAGCATCTGAAGTCCCCGCTGTGCCGATTCTCGAGGCACACCCCCTCATTCCACCGAATCCCGAGGCGCACCCCCTCCTCATTCCCGTCCCAGAGGTACACCGCCTAGTCGCGCACTTCAGTCTAGCTTCTGGCTTTGTGAGCATGTGGGGATAACTCAATTTGAGAGCTGGAAGTAACATTGAGAGCATGGGGATAGAAAATCGCGTGTACCTTTTTTGTGAGCCCGTTTTGGTATTTTGTGTGCATGTTGTACTCATGCGAAATATTTAGTTTATCATGCCGGTTTCGGAAGATGGATGGATTGGAGTAAGAACAAAATTACAAAAATAAGCTTTTCTTTGACTGTCTGTGGCCCCTCCAGGGCTCTGTGCTGTCACTCTCTGTAAGACCATTTATTTATACTCTACTAACTAACTGCAGTGAAAAGTATGGGAATTTACATTCTAGTGGGGTGGAGGATTGTCTTTGTAAACTGGCTGTTTGAAGCTGCTTTTTTTAACCTATGCAAAGAGAACCAAGTCCCTCTCCTGACAGTGATAGATATTAGTACAGCGGTATTATCATTTCATATAGAAATGTTGAGAGTGTTGGACATACATGGGATGGTATGGTAGTGGGATGCAGAGGAGGAACTGGACAAAAAAGGCTTCATTCTTTCACCCCATTATCCACCTGAACTACTCTTGTAATTCTGGCTGCAAATATTGTATGGTGCAAAAAGTTGTTTGCATGTCTGCTAGATTGCTGTATAATGTAAGAAATAATGTAAGAAACATAAATGTGAAACATGCAGTTGCTGCTGCTGTGGGTTTCTTACCTGTGCAAAATAAGATTTTATTTGAGACTTTGCAGTATAAGAAACTCTCGGACTATTCCAGTTATGCAATTTTCTGATGTATTGCCTCTGAAATCTCCAGCATTACGTTGTGCTTGCAGCGTTTGCTTGGCCAAGAACTGGATGTGAAGTTCATTAAGTTAGCATTGGGGAGGGGAGGGAGGTTGGAAAAGACTCCCTTATTTGGTGAGGAAGGTTGATCGCAGATCTGGGAATGCTGTTTAATAATGGGCCCTGCAAGCTGGGGCCCTGCTCAACTCCCTGGGGCCAGTGTTTGCTCATACAGACCAGGCAGCTGAATACCCTGCCTAAAGAGTATGGACCAGACCGGGGATGGGGTGAAGCCTCCGTTTGTGGTCATGGGGGGGAGATATATTGCATTCCTTTCTCTTCTGCTTTATACCATCACGTAATAAATCATTTTCTTTAAACTTTTCTCAATGGCTTCTGTGTTAGAAATGACAGAAAGGGCTAACTAATTAGTACAAAACAGAAGGAATTTTGTATAGCCATTGTTCTAAAACCTGGAGATGACTTTCATTTTTTTGTAATATGTAATCCTGACTAAAATATATGAACAGTGCTTTGTGTCCATGAGCATCTCTTCACATTTAAGAGGAATTCTCCTGTA
>JAABNX020000042.1:16275891-16287263 GCA_015163995.2 Mormyrus lacerda | reverse complement strand
AAAACTAAGCAATTTCAAAATATAAAAACTAGTAAATCTGCCTCTAAAAACTAATTAAAACTAACTGAATTTGAAAATAAAAAGTCAAAACGAAATAAAAACTAAAACTGATGAAAAATCCAAAACTATTATAACCTTGCTCCCAGCTACTTCCTGCAGAGAATGCAGTGTGAAAGAAAAAGCATGGAAATACTGGCTGTGCACCCACATCAACTCTGGACTGTAATGTCTGTCCAGGCCAACGCACTGCATTTTTGGTACAGTTGCAGGCTTGGAGTTTGCAGTACCAAAGTTTTCCCATCGCCTCACTGAGGAACTGCACATCCACCATTACCGACTTTTTATTACTACTTTATTATACTTTGTTATTACTATTATTACACTTTCTGCTCTCAGGCCCACCTATCCTGGTAAATGGGGTGTGGAAAGCTGAGTCTGTATGACTGCAAAGGGCCCATCTGAGATGAAGGGCCTTGAATCCCTAACAGTTTCTGCCTCTCGGATCTCGCCATCTTATACCCACACCTGCAGGATTCCAGTGGTACTGGGCCGAGCAACGCTGGGCGTTTCAGATCAAGAAACTACAAATCCGGGACAAGATGCTCCTGCGGAGCACGAGTCTGCGCCAGCAATCAGACCTGCTCAGACTCCTGCTTTCACTTCCCGGGTGTCACACCGTATTTTTAACATAAACCCATAGAAACACCCCATGCAATCATACCTATGTTCTGTACACTGTCACGATTCTGTCAAACCCTCATACAAGTGGTTTGTTTGTTTGGATTTAGGAAGATGTAAAACGTGTTTTGCTCTCTCAGGTTAATAGCTCAAGTGCACTAGCTCTTGTAACCTAGAACAGGGAGATGGAGAGGAATGGGTGTTCATCTCTACCCAGTAGCTTTCTACAGAGCACATATACAGACTGGATGGTATCGCACTCAAAGTATACAAAGCAATAGTGTTCTTACGCTGGTGAAACTGAATTCAAGGTATTAAAGGTGCAGTAACATGGCATAGATTTGTTACTACGATTTTTTAGTCAACAACTAAAGATGGAACATTTGTGACCAGTTTTGCATGTGAATATTGCATATTATTTCACACACAAATGGTGCCTTGCATTAATTTCCATTAATCCCTTTTCCATAACCACTTGCCAATATATATTTACAAATATTTGTTTTTTTTTTAAAAGTAAAATGATTCCTGGACGCTACAGTACATGTAGGTCACATTGCATAGATCTTCCGCAAGATACTGCAACTGATACACAGACCATGAAGGTTGATTTACTATGGTTCCAAATATATGTCAAATGTGGTTTGGAAGGCACACCTCACAAGTATTATACATCCATTCTTTGTTTAATGGAAATTTATTGGAAAAAAAAAATGAAAGCATAGTTGTGGCAAATGTATTTGCCCTTTCCGTGTCCTATGCGATGGATTTACATGCAGCCCATGACTGCTTTATTCAGTTTCTTGTATTCCTACAACACAGGAATAATTTGGCTACATGGGAAATACCAGTAATCAGTTCAAAGGCATGGAGAGAGATTCCGCTGTAATTACATGTATTTATTCTGCCATTATTGGTATGAAAATGTGCTTTATGCAGTATATATTTTTTCTCAATGTGTCCATCTTATTCCTTAGTGCTTGGCTTTTACAGTCATAATGAACCTCAAATTCCAGTCTCCCTGTGTCAGTAAGGGGCCTTTGGATCACCGCGCCACCCTCACCATGCCCTCTCGCTCAGACGGATGCAGGCATGTCATGTGGTGCAGAGTTCAGATCCATGTGTGACCGTGGACACCTCACGGAAAGCATCAGTTATCGTCACAATACTGTCTACATTGTGTGGCCTGGGCTAGACTCTGATCTCCTGGTTGAATTATACAAATAATATAAACATGGACACAGAGGACTCTTTAAGTGTCTATCTACTAGTGAATATCTACAAATGTTTCAAAAAATATTCTCATTATATAAATGGTGATAATGTAATATCTCAAAGCAACACAAAGCCCTAGTTTTAACTACATCCCACGCTACTGGAGGACCTTTATCTGCACACAGACCTGCTCTGGTGCTTTAATTTAGATCTCAATGTCGAATCTGAAACTTGTGAAATTACTTATTTTGGTGGTAAGAAAAACAATAGTAATAATTCTGGTGATGATAAATAAACTACTATCATTTAAAGTATTTTTATTCGAATCAAATTAAACTGTGCGGTTGTCCATCCGTCTTCGATAATGAGAATGAGAATTTTGTTTTACACTGAAACTTAAGACCCATTAGTCACCTGTGTGACGTAGCATAGCAATCCGTATCGGTTTTCGTAATGATTTTTGACATGAACACTCGTGGTTAAATACTTCATTCATTGAGACGTTTGAGGAAAAAAAAAAAAAAGTATTATCCACTAAATTTATAATGTTAGGCGCATTGTTAAGATTTAAAGCTTTGATAATAATGAAAAATGCAAGTTTTGAAAAATGCATCTTTTCAATTTGTATTACTTAGAGCATTTCTTTTAAAGAATGGAGGTTGGTATTGAATATTTTACTTGTATTTGACCACAAATTCGAGAAAAACGCATAGATCTTGCTAATCTTTATAGAAAATACAAGAAATTAAATGTGCTAAAGGATAACTGAAATAGAAACATCACTAAAGCAAAAAGTCTGTATGTGAACATACATTTATGCATTGGGTATATACCCATTTGGCAAAAAAGGAACGCTGAGTTCACAGGAGTATTTGCATTATCATTTTCCACAGTGGGCCTGAAATGAGTCAAGTTATTTTGGCAAATACTTCTCAGTGTAGCATGTATAGTTTTATGACTGTTTATTGCTGATGTATTTAAGCATATTTGACCTCTTGGTCACATGAAAAGTGCTACCCAACGAATCATTTAGGCTAGGTTAGTCCTGTGATTGTCAGTTTTATTTACTTATTCTTTCACTGCGTCATCACCTTATCATAATAACTTTAAAGCTTTCTGTCTGTAATAGGAATCTAATAAATCCAGCTTACTTTAGGGTGATAGCGAGGAAAGGCAGCATTAGCTGAAAATTCACGAATGCGCATGAATTACAAAAGACAAGCAATTGCTCAGGCAATGTTTGCGATGCTGAATATCCTACTAGCAGTTTTTGGAAAACTGACAAATCTATATTTATTGGAGCTCATAATTGGATCATATTATTGTTTCGTATGCATGTCAATCTGTGGTAAGTCCCTCGCTGTTTAAGCCTCTACTGCATCAGCACTGATCTCTCCTGTTAGTGTGGTAGTAATATTTCAGGAATCATGCTTTTCTAATTATGGCTGTCAACAATCCACGTTTCCTCCACTGTTTCAATTCCCCTGAAAGCGAACCCAGTGTGTATGTATACTGAGTGGCCACCTCAATAGGTACACCCGCCTGCAAAAAGCCTGCTACTCCAATCAGCAAAACACATGGCTGCTGCCTGTACAATGTATAACAACATGTGCACGAAGTCAAAATGTTCAGTTACTGTAGCATTACAATGGCTAAGACACGTGGTCTGAGTGATTTTAAATGTGATATAATTGTTGGTGGTTTCAGACTCTCAGAATCAGCAGCCCTCCTGGGATTTTAACACGCTACATTATCCTCAGTTTGCAAAGAAAGGTGGGATAAAGAAAAAAACACCTTGTTAATGAGAGCCAGATGAGCGAATCGCCAGACTTGTTAAAGCTAACAAAAGCGCTAAAAGTTCAAAAATAGCAGGTCAGTACAACAGTAGCATGCAGAAAGGCATGTCAATTCTCAGCTTATCAGTGGTTGAACTGGTTCTGGAGACAAGAGGGAGTCGTGCCTAGTACTATGCTACGGCACCAGTGTATCACTACACTATATAAAGCCTTCTGTGGTCTGTAGCCATATTTGTAAAAACCATGTCCGTGAAACACTAGCTGCGGCACTGGACGCGGTATCGGCTTCACTGAAATGCCCCTTCCCACGGGAATCGGATGTCAAATCCGGCCCTGTCCTCCTCTCACAGTACAAACCACCTGGCACTGTGCCAAAGGGGTTCAGTGCACAGCTCACAGGCGCCCGGCAGACCAGGGAGGCTCTGAACTGATGTCAGATCATAACCCGCCCCCGAAAACAAGTGCCAGGTGCTTCTGAGCCGGACACCCGCCATGCAATGGGCATTGACAGTGAGTCTGAACTTAATTTGCATTTAGCCTGTGAGCCCATTTGCTGCAGGGACTGGCTGACCCTGCATTGTATGTTGCTTTGAATAAAACTGTCTGTTAAATAAATGTCTTACCTGTAAATGCCTTATTCCCTAATAAATTAAGTCTTGTTACTACACATCAGAAAACTGGAATAGAATTATTGAAATTGTATTTGTTGTGAATACTGACAAACCTGCATAAAACCCACAAACCAGCATGGTAAATACAGTAGTGTTTCTTAGCGATGTCTTTGAAACGGAGCTTGTACGAAAAAGTCTGCAGTGAGCTCATGTGACAGCAGAGGGAGCCACTGAACAGTTTATCCCGTCAATTTACGTTTTCCAGCTTTATGCATTCCGCTGTACTATATCAGTAATATTGAAAAACAGATTAAAAATGATAGTTGAAAGGGATTTGCTTTCTTATCAACAATATTGATAATTTCACACTGAATACAGTAGCTAGATATAACCTTTCATGTATTTTGTCCTGATTTTGTGAGGCATTCTATTCATTTCAGGATTTATTTATATATTTTTTTTTGATCGATTCAAGTTGAGAGTATTCTTGTTTGCAGGAAATATATATGCAAATTCAAGTGTCTTGGCCCATTAGTGACTTGTTTTCTGTTCCTCTTGTGTTGATAGAAGAAAACGATTCAAATCAGGCTTTAAAAGCGTAACCCTTCTTCCTCAGCTCATGAGCCTGTCCTTTATGAAATGTTAAACTGAGACTTGCCAAATGAAGCACAGAGGCACCATTTCAAGGGAATACGATTTTTACTTTTCCAGCCTGTGCAGTCAGAGTACATGCGAGTGACGTGCCTGGTGAGGAACTCCAATGAATGAAGAAAAGAAATTGATATCGTTTTTTATGGGAAATACATGAAAAGGCCTTTTGATTGCATTTTTTTTTTTTACCTTTATGAGAAACTCTGGCTTTCTTAAAGACTTTGTTACTCATTGACAGTTTCAGTTATTTCCAGACGGTTTCTTTTCAAAGCTATATTTGATTCTTCTTTTCAAAAAAATAAATAAATACAAAAATACTGGATCCACTATCACCCATTTATCATCTTCAGTTGTCTTTATGACAACAACTACAAGTAACGCACACCAGTGCTCGATGCACCAATCTGAAGTGGATTGTATGCTCATACTACACAGAGCTGGCTTATAGTGCTACGGACGTAGGCGTAGTGGGAAAAGGAAATCTTTTGTGGCAAGAAATCGTAGTGAAAGCCTTCATTTTGTTTTGTTTTCAGCATTTTTCCTGTTATGGTTTTTCCTCTGACTATGAAACATAGCTATTTTGCGCCGTGCTCTGAGCTAAACACGATGCTCTACGGCACGACGGCGAGGCTGACGCTCTCTGAGGAGGAGAGACTATAGCGTGTTTCTCAATAGTAGGCTGCAGCTTATTAAGTGCGCGACCATCCTCCCGGCATCTTCCTCACCGGCTCCCGGTCACATTTATTATGCGCCACTCGGGCCAATTTGATGAAACACAAGGCATGCTGGACCCCCCCAGGCTGCGTGCCTCCTCTGCTACGTGCACGGTAAATTGCGTTGTTACTTGCAAATTTGTCCAAGTAATCAACTCTGTCTCAGTTGGGGTGGAAAACCAACACGGGCCGTGATTATATTCCTGAGCGGCGTGTAGCTTCTGCTGGGGAGTGACGGCAGCAGAATGACAATGAGGGCTTTACCGGAGCCTCATTCTCCGCCGTGTCCGCCTGCCCCCCCCCCTTCCCCAGCATAATGCGAGCCTCTGCTCACTTACCTACCTCGTCTGGATAAGCCCAGTGCGTCGTATGGATGCAAAAGCATGCAGTCCTACGGGCGTCTTTGTGAAATCCAGCACGCTTTTCTCCAGCAAGCGAGTGCCGGTATTTAAGTTGTGCGGAGCTCGAGGCTGCTGTAAGTAGAAAGTTAGAGAGACATTATGACAATGTGTGTGGAGATTGAGGCCAGGCTATAATCTAACTTCGGGTTTGTGGAGGTGGAAGCAGCCCTTTTTTTAAACCGTCAATAGCTTCTTTTTCTAACTGTGTCCAAGCTTGTGCTGATTCACATGAATAATTTTTTTCTACCAGTTTCTGTGGCGAAAGGCTATATTAAGGGGCCCGACGCCGGGGTGAGCGGGATTCTCCGGCTGTTTGCTCTCATTCCGCGTCGGTCCTACATTAGTTACCATTGTGCCTGTTAGAGCCCATTTCAGAGTTTCAACCCTGGTCAGCCTGTTGGCGATTTTCAATTCGAAATAAGTCGCTCTGCACACCCATTGACATGTATGTAAGAGTTTAGCTATCTTGTGAGTAGTCTATGGTTTGCATACTACCCAACGCTTTGGATGCAGCTAATTTTAGGTTTATGATGGATTAGTATAGATGTGCTGTAAGACTTCCTGAGTGTCACGCTAGTTGGCAGCCCGGTAATTTTTAATCGCATTAAGTTTTGTAGGTGTACATAGGTATATGATGTTTCGCCCTCCTGGTTCTCCCATGATAATTTATGTAAAGAGGAAGTAAAATCTAGGGAACGGGAATTTTGGCGTGTGTGAGTGAGACAAGGGATAATGGCTAGTCTTTTGACGACACATGCACATACATGCACACAGCCATTCTTAGACAAAACATGCACAAATACATACTCACGCTGCAAACATGCTTTGCAAATTAATTGTTAATGTTTATAAATTAAAGGTTATAGACAAAATGAGAATTCCTGCTCTTGTAATTAATTTGAGTGCAATAGACAGATTCCAGGTAAATTTGAACTTGTACACTGGAATATTGCCATCCAAGCCCCTCCAGGGATCTTGAAACATACATTTTTGGTAAGACATGTGGCTATAGCGGCTGTTACCCCACTGCTCTGCGGCTCCGTCTTCCTCACCCCCCCCCCCTCTCACTCCAAATTTCACTCCTCAGTGCTGACATCCAGTCCTCAAAGAAAATGTCACACCCCCATGGTTTATTTGTGAACATTTGTTGTTCAGTTTGCTTGGAAGGGATGGCGAAAGTGAATGTCAAAAACTTATTTACTACACAAGAAATTCTTTCCTCATGGTTTTGCTTCTTGTGCAGTTCGTCTATGATTCTAACCTTTATTTCTATGAACAGAGAATATCCATTTTATTGGCCTGTGCTATATTGCCCCTACCGACTTGACAGGTCTTAACTGCAGCCTGTGCGATATTGGGTTGTTTTCCCCCAATGAGGGTCCTCCTATCATCTTGAGCAGCATGTATTGACTCTAAAATGGAAACAGAGCCCCGTTACCATTGCTGCTTGACGGTGAGCTTTTTATGAAGCCGGAAACGCAGGGGCCAAGCTGTTCGTGACACAGCGCTGGTGTGGGGGCGTGTAGCTGAGGATGTGCCTACGGAAGCCCAGCTCAGTGGGGTGAGATAAGAGGCGTGAGACTTAAACATGAGTAAAGCGCTATACGGGCATTATTTTTACCCACAATTCCATAAACAGTTCAGATTAGTAGTATGCCTAAAATATTAATAAGATGCATATTGTGATGCCCTGAAGTTAGTAATCTGTATAAATTCGGCGTATCTTTATGCTTATTTAATTCGATTAGCAGAGCAACACATGCTACTGTTTTGGTTAATAGTGGAAGCAGTAAGTACTGAAGTGGCGGTGAAGGACGGGACAGCTCAGATACTGCAACATTTTCTAAAGGAGGAGCTATTGTGGTTTAACTAGGAAAAGACATTGCTGGGGTGGCAGTACTTTTTGTAGATTATAATCCCACTAGTTTATTTGGTAAAATAGTTTAAATATTTATTTCATTAGTTTCCATTTTCCTTTCAGTTTTATTTTATGGTAACAAAACTGGTCCCAACAAGGCCAACGCACATGAAAGCACACACTAGCACCATCAACCAACGTAGAACAAGCCCAGATTCGAAATCGAAACTGCGCAGTGTGCAAACCACCTTTTTGTTTAGTGACATTTTGAACTACTCCCATAATTATGTAGTCATATTAAAGGAAAAGAATTGTTATAATGGATTGAAGAGTTTTAGAAATCATAAAGATAATTCTATTATAATAGGAAAAACAATGCACCTATTGAAAATGCGTTGACATCAAAATTTTTAATGTTGACGTCATCAACTATGTTGACTAATCACGGCGGCCCTAAACACGGATGCTGTGGAGGGCAGGCTACCTCTCCTTGCCACCATGCTGGACAGCTATTTTTGCATGCGCACCCATTTCATGCTGACAAATTAATCAGTGCTCAAAGAGTGTACAGTTCACTTTCCCATTAGGTTACTATAATGACCAGAGTCATCTGAGGAAACTCTGTACTCCCCAGTCAGTCAGACGTGGGTCATCATGCCAGCAGTGACCGTCTCCCGACAGACGCTATAGAACCTGTCAAGACAGGTTTGTTTATCATTTTCAAGTGGTTTAATGACTGCACTGATGTATCCTTACCCGAAGGCTGAGGCGACGCTACAGCATGAGCTAGATGGACTGTGAGAGGAAGTCATCTTGTCCGTAGAAGGCCCATGTAAACAAACTCCCCGCACAAAACGAGCGCAACATCAACCTTAGAAGTCCGAAGGTCATCGTGCCGCCTGCTTAGCTATCATGCCACCCACTGTGTAAAATAGCCATCAAGTTTATGCTTCATTAGACTGCTGGACACAACTGCAGCAAGACACACGATGTATACATAGAGGCTCCGGCAGGCACTGGAACAGTGTGTCAGTAGCAGAGAAGAGGTGCGACCGAAGACTCCCTGTTTAGTTGGTTCACTGTAATTAGTTGATTTATTTTGTTGTTTAGCATTTCTTCTGCTAGTTTATTTAATGTAGTTAGGATGGCTGTGTTGTGCTTCCTTTGCTGGAATGAATCTAGGTTTTTCATTTACCCAGTGTAATAGGAAGTTAAACGAAGCTGGGCTTAACGAGGTAGGCTAAATATCGAGATGTTGACGACTCAGGCTAGGAGGTGCTCAGTGTAGAGAATGACGTCATGAGCATTACTGTCTTTTTCCTGTGACATTCTACTGCACATTCCCAGATAGCTGTAGGTAAGGACTTGTAATGATGGCGTGATCATGTTACTCCAGTGGTGTGTGTATCTCAGAAGATTTAAGCCTCATTTGTGCTCCTTGTCACAGTTTTAGCTGCTGTGCCATGTCACCGCACAGCCTCTCCTATGCCAAACTCTTTCAAAGTCAAATCACTTCTTCTGGGTTGAGCTATAGTACGGGCAAACTGTTCTGGATGGCTGGGTCACTAATAGCCGGTTCACCCCATTTCCATTTATATTGAGCCATCGATGCGTGACTCTGGTGACACTGGAACCAGTTTACCTGTTTGTCTGTCGAGCTTGAAGACGAATTTGCCTGAATATGAGAAACGGGCAGAAAACCTTTTCACTGCCTCTAGTTTATGGCGTCTCGGTCGCCATAGAAATGATTTGCTTTCTGACTTTGCTGTCATAGAGACGTGTTGCCAGCTTGACAAAATATGGTTGAGCCTCTGTGTTCATGTGGGGCTGGGATGTATTCACATCCTTTACATGGATGTTTTCCTCCCATTTAGACATTTAAAAGCAGCACAGTGATCATATTGTTTCTTATGGATCATTCAGAAATAGTTCTGTTGGTTGATTCTTTAGTTTTGGGTGCAGAACCATCCAGGTCACCTCAAGGAGAAGCTCTGTAACGCTGGCTGATTATAAACCTGACATTTGCAGGGAGCTGTTAGCTTTGAGAGATTACGTTTGTCATCCGAGTGATTTTGTTCCTCATGTAACTTCACCTAAGGAATGTAATATTAACAGAAAACACATGAATGATTATAATGGAATAATGGAAAGTTGTCACGATATCATTGAGAGATGATACCAGTATTAAGCTCTGCAGGATGCTGTGTATCTCCACTTGCATTCAGTTTTCCTGGCTTCTTATACAATTTGAATAAAAACCTTTATTGACGCTGGACTTTTTTACTATATTGACAACAGCGGTAGTAGCATGTTCTTTCAGACTTTGGATAACTAAGGGGGTATTACAAATAACTAAATGCAAGTATCTGAATTCTAATAAAATCTAATAAAAGTCCACTTTGACACATTTAAATCAATATCATTCTGTATGTCCCTTCTGAGATTCCATACGTAATCATGAGAGAAATATCTAGCAGCCATTTTTCTGCGGCGCTGTGCCTATAATGATATTGAAATAACAGTAAAATTAAATAGAGATATTGCCTAAATGGGAGCCCTGAAGCAGGTGGATTGGGCCTTATCGGTGGCAGCCGTGAGGGTGCAAACAGGGATGCATTATTCTCGCAGGTTTGATGACAACAGGATGGATGAGAGTTCAGTCTGCTAGGGCTGACTTCTACCTCGCCATTGTGCTTTTGTATTTATTTATTTTTAGTTTGAACTGCCATTTCGCCTGACTGTAATATACTTTAATTATACATTTTGCATTGTATATTTAATCAAAGGCAGTGGTGACAATTGTTTTCGGGTACAGGTCTTTGAATAATAATTTTTTAATCATCTCAGCAGTCTTTTAAATGCTAATTTATTCAACTAAATGCTAAATACTTGGTAAGGTGGGGGGAGGGTGGATCTTCCCGTTTAGTCGCGATTCTCTGCATATGCATTTATCCATTTGTTTGGACTGAGGTGCATATGACTTGTTTAAGTGAGCCTTCTGAGCGGATCAGAAGTTGCCCTTGAGGTGCCCTTCTCCTGTGTGTTGGAGTCCAAGGCAAACCCCCCCCCCCGGCCAGCCCCCTCAGGGAGGAGTGAGCTGTTTTAAGGCTGAATATGTCCAGACACCTCTTTTCCTCAACCCTCTGATCTTCATACAGGTTCCTAAAACAAAGCACCCCCATTAATATTTATAACCTGCCGGATGGGAAGGGATCAATAGACACAGTGGGGGTAGGGGGACGGGGGGGTGAATAATTACAGTCCATCTGTATTTTTACCGTTCCCATTATTCTGAAGTGAAGTAACTGCACCACTAAGTGTGTTTTGGATGAGTGTGTTTGTGTCTGTGCATCAGCGATGTGTTTACTGGGAGAGTGTGTTTGTGTCTGTGCATCAGCGATGTGTTTACTGGGAGAGTGTGTTTGTGTCTGTGCATCAGCGATGTGTTT
>JAABNX020000042.1:16237249-16264985 GCA_015163995.2 Mormyrus lacerda | reverse complement strand
TACTTGGGCCGGGCCTTGCACTCCCTGCCCCCCCCCCCCCCCTCCACCTCCTTGCCCCCCACCATATTTGCTTTACAGTCACTGTTCCAATTTACGCCATAAAACTTGTTAGGTGCATGAAATATATAGATATATGTGTGTGATTTATCCAGCTAAGATGGCCATGGTGCCACAAGCTCCCTAATTGGGAGGTTTTAAATGAAACCATCTATGCCCAGGGGAGGCCTGTAAACATCCCACTGCAGTTGCATAAGATACCTGCAGGACAAGTATTACCATGATATGTTGTCTATTGCTATCTGACATATATTACATATATATATTCTTTAAATATCAACTGCTTGTGCTCCAATTAGATAAAATGCTGATTATTGTTGATGATTCATTGTATCTTCATAAGTCTCTGAACACGGCTGGGACAGAAACGCATTGGCTTTCGGGACCCATCAGTATTAATCTTTAGATGGGGGGGGGTCCCCAGCCCCCACTGTATTCCATATTCCCTCGCTGTCTCGACATTAGGTCAAGACTGGCACTGTCATGGTGGTGGATTCTTTTTCAAATTTGATTCGAAATTGTTCATGTCCAAATTTTACACTAGACCTTTTTCTGTCTTTCTGGAAGTGGAGATAGTCAATAAATTTGGTTCAATGTGTTTTTCAAGCAATAAGAATTATATGCTATATTATACCCTTCCATCCATGCATGCATGCATGCATCCATCCATCCATCCGCTTACCCAATGTAAGGTCACAGGGTCAACCTGGAGCCTAATGCAGGCAGCACATGGTATAATGCAGGGGGTATCCTAGATCAGATGCAGGTCTATTGCAGGGCACATACTCATACATGCCCAGACACATATTCCAACACATTCACAAATCGACACTCATATTGATACACATTCGCACTCTCGAGGGCTCACAATACCCCCTAGCATTCAAACCTTGGAGGCGTGAGGCCACAGATCTATGACTGATCCGCTATGCTGTCCATTTTCATCAGCACTGTTCAGTGTGAGCACCTTGGCTAAGTGTTAGAGCAGGGCAAATTCTGTAACCACTAACCACAAACATCACAGCTAACGGCGCTCAATGTGCTCAGCGAATAAACCTGCTTCCTTTCAATGGGTTTCCTAAGTCCTGTATTTGCATTTTCAGTATATTCTTCACAGGAAGCATCACAGTAATTTTTTCACACCAATACTTCATTATATATTGTCTCATTACATATTGTGCCACTGATATAAATACATGTCCTTCCTCTTGGTTATTGCAAGGCAACGCAGCGTGTAATTAAAATGCCGTTTTTGATATGTGCCTCCTTATACCATTACAATACAATCTATACTTTCTGTAATTGCTATATAAGGAAAGACCATGATAGTCAGGAAACTGGACAGAAGCACATATGCATTACATGAAGAGATCAAGGCAGACTTCAGGACTTCTGCTACCTTTAGCGGTGATGGGTGACACCCAGACCTAGTACTACTGCTCAGACACCTGATTTAACTCTTAATCCATAATTAGAGAAAGCCCCAAACACCACTGTAACATAAGTGGCATCGTAAATCTGTTGCATTGCTTCAGACAATAAGAAACTTAACACATGGTCAATTTAATGCTTTGTAGGTACCTATTAGTAAATGCACTGCATGACAAATGTGCTTGAATTTTGCTGTTATATGCATGAGTCACTCGTGGGAATTTTCCAAGCTGATATTTGAAAAAGAGCTGCTTTACACACATTATTTTGCTTGTTTTTAACAGTTCTGTACTTTTTAGTTCCACATGTAATAGTGATAGTTGAAATTAAAATCTACGATGATACTCCAAGATAAAAACCTGGCGAACAAGCAAATGTTCTGCACAGACAAACTTTTCCATCTCATTTACCTTTAATTTGAGATCTGGCTCTGAGGCTAGGGATCTGTGCCAGTAACTGGAAGGTTGCTCGTTCAAATCCTGTGAATGCCTGGATTTTTTCTACTCAGTTGGGCCCTTGAGCAAGGCCCTTAACTTGCGTTTGCTTTGTCCTGGGTATGACGTTAATCTACGTCCAGCCCTGCAAGGAGGTCCTCCAACTTACAGGGAAAACTTGGGGTCGGTGGCAGGATTGACACTCCAGCCACCGGAAAAAAACTCACACTGGTCCATTTGGACTTGTGTGGTGCTGAGGTATCACCTGCCACGTGGCTGCACTCAGGTTGTCATCCTTGAGGTGGTGGGTGTGACACTGCAATCACTGCATGCTCCTTACTTGCGTAATTTGCAAGGAATGCCTAGAGAAAAGAGACCTTCTGATGTCAATGTGCATCATGTAGATGAATTATGATTCTGAATCTAGGACAAATATACCTAGGAGTTTTCAGCATAAACTTTGGAACTTTGCTAGAGTAATTAAATAGCATATGATTACAGCAGAATTCATCAGGTGCAGACTGATGGATGACTAAATCCCCAGGGGAGGTTCAACTGATGTTCAGCCAGCTGCCTCGTGCTCTTGGCCAGAAGCTGTTACTACAGTGTAGATGCTCTTCTAATAACATGCATGATCACCAGGTTCTTCAGCAGAGACCTTCCACCAAAGAGCTGCTCATGGCCTGCATGACAACCATCGTGCAGGGAAATTGCATTCTCCGTGGCCGATTATTCCTACAAGAGTAAATTTCGGTGTGTGAAATTTAAAAGGTGAAAAGGCGCCCGGCATGTTTTTTGCCGTGAAATCCGACAGGGAGATGCATCTGGATGAGAGGCAGAGCTTTACACGCCGATTAGCGGGTCAGACTACGCACCCAACCTATACATGTTTCTCTGCCGCAGCAAAAGTGCCCTTCAAACAACATTATTCATATTACTGTCAGGAATCAAAACTCAATGACACCCTTAATGCACCTGACATCAAGGGAGCGCCATCAGCAGTTTATAAGCCTGCTTGCTTTCAGACGGGTACGTTTTGTGAAGCAGACATGACCAGAAGCGCAAATTAAGCAGACGATCCACAAACCCATTACACCAGTGGTTCTCAACCTTTTATTGCAGTGGGCCGCACTATGTCCAAGTTCAAGTCTCACGGGCCGCATATTATTTACATGTGACGTCATCAACGCTCAATAACCAGATATTATGCATCTTAAATTATTACAATTAGATGTATTATCATTAGAGAGTATAATTCTACTTACCATTAATGGGACACATTTATTATTATTTTATTTATTTTTAATTTATTTTTGTTTTTTTTTACGTGGTCAGCATCGCGGGCCGCATTTGCATTTGTGACGGGCCGCAGGTTGAGAACCACTGCATTACACTGAGCTTCATTCATAGTTCGGTATCTGCAGGTCCATGGTTTGTAATGTATAAATAGATTATGTATACACAGGTCCCCACAGCCCTGACTGGGGTAGGTGGTTTGACCTTGGCATGGTTGCAATTAAATTTGAATGGCATGCAGACAGGGCCAAGAGGTTCAGTTACGCATTAGAATGGCATAATTTCAGTGGTATTGAATGTGGTGTAATTCTCCCTGCCAGGCATGGTGGTTCCAGTATCTCAGAAACAGTCACCATCCTGAGTCTGTTCATGTATTACATTGTCTAAAGTCTACAGAGAATGATGTGATGGGCTAAAAAACCTATTGAATTGAATTTCTGTGGTTAAAAAAGGCCTTGTTAATGAGAGAATCCAAGGAAGAATAACCAGGGTCATTTAAGCTAACATGGCGGCCAAACGTGAGCATCAGAACTTGACCAATGGAAGAAGGCGGCCTGGTCTGAGGAGTCATGTTTTCTGTTACATCATGTGGACAGCTGGGTGTGTGTGCATTGTTTACTTATCTGGGGAAGTGATGACACCAGGATGCACTATAGGAAGAAGCCAAGCTGGCGGAGGTAGTGTGATACACTGGACAATGCTCCTCTGGGAAAATGTTGGTTTGACACATACCACCTACTTAAACAGAACAAGTACACCACTTTATGGCAACGGTATTCCTTGATGGCAGTGGACTCTTTCAGCAGGATAATGCACCCTGCCACACTGCAAGAATTGTTCAGGAACGGTTTGAGGAACATGAGAGAGTATCAAGGTGTTTTGGTGGCACGAGGGGGACCTTTTACGCAGCAACGTCTGTCCTGTCATGACTGTTGCACTGTGGGTTCAGGAGGAATGTTATTTAATTTCACTGTATATTTAATGTACATGGCTGAGAAAACAATAAAACTTTAGGTGACATTTTTTTTGAATAATGTTTTTTAAAATTATGCTTACGTATGAATATCTGATTTCAGCTTCACTGATATTTCATCACATATAATACCACATCAAGTCAAAAGGTTTTTTCATATGACAAACCCTACAAATCATTCAGATGTATCTAAACCAAGTCGGAGAGAATGCCAGGCTCTTATTCTCAGCAGCAGGCCCCCAGCACACAGAAATGGAGGGTTGGAATGGGGTGGTTTTTATCGACACCCTTGGGGCATTTTGTGCTGGTGATCTGAGCAATCCATGATAGAGATTTTTTGCTCTCTAACTTAATCGAACAACGCTGCAGATCTACAAGAGCTGGACCATTACGCTCAAACATATTTAATACTTAATGCAGTTCAATGCTGTATGCAGGGGGTTTTTCCCATATTTCACAAAGTCCCTCTAAGGCTGAAGACTTTCCATCCCTTTCCTGTTGTTCAATCTGAGATTAACATTGTAGCCGATTCTTCTCCTAAGTAGCATTATCTACATTTCAGTGTAAAATACCAAGTATTCCTCAAGTGACTCACAGATCTCATATTTGTACAATTTTATGCTATTTATTTCCCTAAAAGCAAACATGCCAAGTTCATTTGAAATTCAATGCATAGTTTTTGTTCTCAAACCACGAGCTTTGAGCCTAGGGCTGTAACGATTAGTCGGCGTAATCAATGGCGTCGACTACGAAAAATTGTCGACGCGGATTTTTGATTTTGTAGACGCGTCAGAAACTGCGTCTGACACGCCCCCATTTGCCAATGTAAACACATTTGGTTAACAAACATAATATTTCATATTCAGTGTTTTTTTTTCCAACACAAAAATGTAATGCTTTATGTAATCAGTAATAAGCAATTTTCATTACCAAAACACAAATATATAGTAATGTAGGTGTTTAGGAAAGGAAAAGATTCAAGGACACCACAAAAATGTCATTGGACATAACTTTATTGGTCATATTTAAAATAAAATATAAGTGGCAAGCAGAATAAAGGCTCGGTATACAATGAGTTTATACAAATCCTTCCAGACACCATGTGAAACGTTAGAAACCGTACTTGTTAATGTTTCTAAACTTAAACTATAGGTGGACATTGGTTTGTCAGGGCACAGCACACAGTCACAGCCTTATCCAGCATTGTGGCTTATAATCCATGCACACGAATATACACATACATGCCCTGATAAACGGGTAATTACAGTTTTGCTGTTTACTTTTGTTTTTTAAAAACACTCACACTGAAACCTTTCTGCCATTTCTACCATGTGTATGTCAGCCTTTCACACAGCACAAGTATCCCATCTTACCAAAGATAATGCCACACCAAAGATGGATTACTGCATGGGCCTACCAGCCTCAGGGCCAGGGGCCCAAGGGCCAAGGGGGCCCTGAAGCCCAAACCTCTGCACTACCATTTCACTATTGTTTTTACATATCATGAATCTTAATATCATACTGGGGCCCTGAAGCCATATAACACTGGTTATATTATGTAATATGTCTTAATAGGGCCCCTCCATCATATGCCACAAGTTTTGCAATTCAACCCTGATATGCGAAAGGGGCCCCTCAATCAAATAGCATGGTGTGTGATATGTCATATAGGGCCCCTGAACCACAGGTTGTGTATGTTATTCAACCTTGGTATCAGAAAAGGGCCCCTCAATTTGGTTATATGTCATATGGGGCCCTGAAACACGGGTTATGTTAGTCATCCCTGGTATCTGGAGGGGCCCTTCAATTAAATAGCATGGGGTATGATGTCATATGTCTTAATAGGGCCCCTGAACCACAGATTGTTATTTACCCTTTATATTTACAAGGGGCCTCGCAATCAAATGATGTGGGATATTACATGTAAATGTCACATGTAGGCTACCCCTCTATCTGCTTCATTACTGCGCAGGTCCAGGGCCGGTTCTGGAGGGGTAACGAAGGGGGCGATTGCACCTGGGCCCAGAAAAAAATTTAATAAAAATAAAAATTTCTTTCTGATCCTGCATTAAATGCATTGCTGTGTGCATGGCTTCCACACCATAGTCTAATTTGCCCTGCTATTGTCTAAATATGAAACATATTTAATATTTCCACCAATGCAACACATACTGAAGTTCAAGTCAGTCTCTTCTGTTTGAATTACTTTTAATTGCTTCAATATGTTAATACCAGAGGCGGCTACAAGACTACAAGGGAAGCTCTGCTGGCTTTCTCTGATGGCCGTCAAGAGTGAGCTGACGAAGTCGTTAGACTTTAATGACATTATACATGATTATACATTCCAGAAGAGATGCATTTAATATGTGGATAGAAATCAGTGATTTCTTGGTTGGAATAAAGTTATCCGTATGGTATATGTTATATATACGTTTCAGATCAGATTCTGTATGTCATTTGTTCAAAAAGTGATGTTTGATGAATAAACAAGCAGTATATTTTTTAGCGCAACCTTTGTACCGCAGCTGATTTGTGTGCGTGCATTTGTTTTGCTTTGCTAGGTAGCTAGAGAGAGAGAAACAAGTTTGATCCAAAAGCAAAAGAGGAAAACAAGAGCAAAAACAATGGGAGATCATCCTTTGCAGCACAAGGCTTGGTCAGCTGGAAAATCAGGCAAGAGAAGCCAACTTGATCCACGTCTGTTTAGTATCAAAATGAATGTGGACGTCAAGGGGGTGGGTGCATATGGAGCAACCAGTCATCTCCAGCCTTCAACATAAGGGGCGGAGCTTCGTGGCCATGTGCTGATTGGCTGTCCAAAACACCCATGCTGATGGTGGTCACCATGCATCGTTCGGCAGCTAGCCGGCTATAGCAGTGGGCATGTGCAGGTCCTAAGGGCCCGTCCTGACACTAAGCATATGAGGGTCTGAGATTTAAAAACACGGTCACCCTTTTACTGTTGCCAGCTGAGGTGTTGAAGGTGCTTTTACATTTTTTCCCCACCTCAGCGATTGTCCAGGTTTGCTTGAAAGAATATCCACTGTGACTGTCGCCATGGTTACTCTGAAAATAGATTGTATCCCAAATTTTAAATGCAAGAGTGTGTAACCTTGATGTACTGTCTATTGTGAATAATATTTATGTTCTGTCACTTCTGTCATTTTTGCCTAATTCTGTTTAGAATAGCAAGTTGTAAGTTACATGAATCCTTTACAGTTTCTAGCATGAGATACATGAATGATCGGTTAAGTTTTGTCAAATCACTCAAAGCCCATGGTAAGCCATCTTTAGTGGCATGTAGAAGGCCTTCCCATCACACAATGCTTTATTCAAGCTGGTAAAAATCAATGAATGGAGAATAATATATAGTAGTTGACGTAACTTAGTTAATGTTTGGTCAAGCTCTGTCTAAAGAAGCTCAGTGCACAACACATGGCAATTATTTTTAGGGCCAGAATTCACAGGCATTGAAAATTCAGATGTTTTACAATCTAAATAAACATATATTGGAAAATTCAAAATGCACAATGAGATGTGACAATGATTTCAAAGTCATTCATGTAATTTGTTATTAATGTGATGCTTTTAGACTGTTCTTCACTTGTAATAATTACCTGGGGCTTCTCAAGTTGTTCTGGTACATGTGTCAGTTCATAATGCATATGTTTATATTGTGATCAGTGTGCTTTTGGCTTAAATAAAAGATCGATCTGTCCATCTTCTATTCCCAGGGGTCCGGAGCCTATCCCAGAAACTACAGGTATTTGGATGGAGTGCCAGCCCAGTGCAGGGCACAATTTGGCAACTCACTTCACCTTAGCGTGTCTTTGGATTGGGGGGGGGGGGACTAGAGAACATGGAAGGAACCCCACAATGATGGGGGAAGAACATGCAAACTTATGCATATACATAGAGTCATGGGGGAGAGTCAAACCCTGGCCGCAGAGATGCGAGATGACGGCGCCAATCGCTGCACCATGTAGCATGTATTGATTTCTTTTTATTTTTTATAACTTTAAATTGACTATAGCAGACAAATGGTAAGCAAGCTGCTAAAGACTGAATTTCCAGGAAGGGAATTGCTAAAGTGTTCAACCTGATGATCTTATTGAAACAAAGCAATACCTTGTGTATATTATATGCAGTTTACTACACCTAGAATCTGGAAAAGCAAAAGATTCTGACTGGACCCCAACAGAATTCTGACATTTCTCCAACTGACCCATCACTCGTGACATACTCTTAAATTTGGAAAACAAGAAGCTCACCAGTCATCAGCATAATTAGAAAGCAATCGATTAATAGCTTTGGTCAATAACATCATTTGTAATTGATCTTGAGTCTGAGTCAGAGCTGTCCAGCATCCGATAAACTTCCCACGCAATTTATATAATGTTGCCTGTTCAGGAAATCGTTCGGTCTCAAAAGAATTAATCAATTGTTAAAACTGTGTGAAAACACTATTGATATAAGATCTCCAAAGGCTTCAAATGAGTGCCTGTCAAGATACGTGATGATAGCAAATACCCCATTACGGAACAGGTGGCAGTCTTAGCCACAAACAGGGCGCTAGTCCATCTCAGTTTATTGCCAGTAAATCCTGGCAGGCCGAGGCTGTTTTGTGGGATTAAGGAAGCAGCTGGATTGCAGAGGCACTGAGTGACGTGGAATTAAGGCAGCGTGAAAAGTCTCTAGTCTTTGCTCATTCCATCTTTGCCTATTAGCTGCTGCGGCCCTTTGTTCTCTCATAAGAACATAAGAAATTTACAAATGAGAGGAGGCCATTTGGCCCATGAAGCTCATTTGGGGAAAACTTAACTAATAGCTCACAGTTGTTAAAATCTTATCTAGCTCTGATTTAAAGGAACCCAGGGTTTTAGCTTCCGCTACACTAGCAGGAAGACTATTCCATACTCTAACTACACACTGTATAAAGATGTGCTTCCTCAAATTTGTTTTAAAATGTTCTTCCACTAATTTCCACTTATGGGCACAAGTTCTAGTATTTAAACTAATATTGAAATAGCCATTTGGCTGAACAGCATCCAGACCTGTTAGAATCTTATACACCTGGATCATGTCCCCCCTTAGTCTCCTTTCCTCGAGGCTGAACAGATTCAGCTCAGCTAACCTCTCCTCACAAGACATTCCTCTAAGACCGGGAATCATTCTCATAGCCCTTCATTGCACCTTTTCTAAGGCAGCAATGTCCTTTTTAAGGTATGATGACCAAACCTGCACACAATATTCTAGGTGGGGTCTTAGCAAGGAAATATATAAATGTTACATCACCTCCCTTGACTTGACTCCACACACCTAGAGATATAACCCAAAATTCTATTGGACATTTTTATTGCTTCTCCACACTGCTGAGAGTGGGACATGGAAGCATCAACATGCACACTGAGACCATTCCCGTAATCAGCTACCTTTATTTCAGTGGAATTCATAAAATATCTGTACTTTATATTTCTGCTCCCAGCATGGATTATCTTACATTTATCTGTGTTAAATTTCATCTGCCAAGTATCAGCCCAGTCGCTAATTATATCCAGATCCCGTTGATGTCCGCTAAGTACCATTCAATTACACCATTCACTTACACCATTCGCTGCCTTCCAGCCATCGAGTGGCCGGAGTGAGAGAGGCCCTCATGCCAGATGGCATTTCTGGCACGCACAAAGGCCCTCCGCTGCTCGCATCGCCAGCTGCCATGTGTGTGCTGACTGGGCTTTGCTGGGAGCGGGTGTAGTCCTGGGGGGACACTCAGCTGCGGATGATGCCACAGGTCCCAGTAGCAGCAAGCATCCCAGACTAGCCTGCAGAGGTCAGGCTCTCAGCTGATGAGGGTACAGGTTTCTGTGACAGTGGTTAGCAGCCTGGACAGACCTTCAGACAATCAAATTCTGATTCATAAGCTTGTGGACAGTAATGTACCAGAGGTATAGTGGTGATTTCAATGCTAGTGGCATTTGTAGAATGTGACCTAGTTAAGTAAATATTTACTTGTTTGTTTTTTAGGCACATCTGTTCATGCTGCAGCAAACAATTGCAGCGTCAGCTGCAAATACTCCAGGCACGAAGAAAAAGTGAAGGTGATGTTAAAGAAAACAAATGTATTACACACACAGGAACCTCAACCATTTATATCAGGGGTCTCCATGTATTTTGACTGAAAGGTATACAATGTACAAGATAAAACAGGCCTATATTAAAAATTCATCCATCTTATAAACGTTTACTCTGATCAAAGCAGCAAGGGTCCTGCAGCAAATTGCAGGCGACATGGGGGAAGTTGTGGATACACCCTGGATTTAATGCCAGTGCCCATACAGTGAGCACTCATTAATGCACTATAGTCCATTTCGAGACAGCTAACCTGCTGGAGGAAACTGGAGTATCTGGAGAAAACTATTTTCTGCACGGGAGGAAGAGGAATCCTACACACATGCAGAAGGACTCACTCACTTCCAAACCTTCAGGTGTGAGCCATAATGTCACCCCCATATTCAATACTGCATGTAATTGGATGAATAGTTAGAAATAAGGTGAATAGTCTACTTTAGCCATTTGAAAACTGGATAGCACTGGCTTTCATCACTTCAGTAGGAAAACACAATATGGTGCCTTTCAGCATCTTTCAATTCAGAAGGTTACTTTAAAATTCATGCTGCCAATCACCAAGTCAATATAAGGATATTTCAAGGCACCGGTAGTTTTCTGTTTGTTACATTTTCCATGCTATACTGTCTTTTCACAGATAATAAAACACCTAGGCCAGCCTAACCCAATATTTACTTAATACTTACTAGCACTTACAAAGGCTGAAGCTCTCTTTGAATACAGTGAAACTTCCAATTAAATTTGTGTGAACATGGCCAATGACATAACTGTGTTTATGAAACTCAGAAAGCTATTAATTTCATGGCTAACAGGCTTTTACAGTATATCCTTTTGTTAAGCTTTAACCATTTAACATGCATCTCAAGTTGGAAATTAATAACGGTACTGTAGATTTACCTATGCTGTCCTTCTCTTTGAGTTTCATGCTACTTCACAAACTTGAAATGTGTCTCTAACCAGGGTCTGCATGCACACTCCCCCATACTTACAGTACAAGACCTTCTCCCTGCTCTCCATCTGTCACGATTGTCCAATCTTGTGCTTTGCTGTCCAACAGAGGACTCTGGAAACAAAACCGCCATAAAGATTTATGGCAGGAATTAAAGTTTTTGACGCTGGCATCAGGGCAGTGAGCAGTCCTGAGGCCTGTTTAACTGGAGGGCGTAATTTTGAAAAATAGCAATGACCTGCATTCCTGATGCATTGGACTGCAGGCTCTCTCATACCTCACTTCATCATGGAGAAGAACATCTGCATCACAAATGAATGTGATTAGCTGGAGGACAAGAGGACAAATGAGAGGAGGTAAGTTAACCAGCTGAAAACTGAGTGAATTATTCTTGGATCCTTCTATTACCTGTGATGTTACCTGTGAGTGACCCTGGTACTACACCACCTCTCAGTCACCACCAGACGAGCACAGATCACAGAGGGCCAAGACACTGGTATTTGCTGTGATACTCTATATTTACACTGCTGGTAATATAAAATGCTAAAATATTAGCTTTGATTCATTTAAATTAATATCCACTTTCACTACGCTTTTTAATATTTGAATTGTAACATTACACACCCCAGAATTTGATTATGCTGATTAACCAACAGAGGGTGATACAGGTAAATCATAGTGAGAACACGGTGTTAAAAGCACATTATACATGTCACAAGAGTAGCAAGCCACACATCCAGCGAGCCAATGCCCAACTATCCATAATAATCAAGGTATCAGTTCCTCCCTTGGGTAGTATTGGGTGTTACACCCAAGCTGTACCCAAGCCAAATTATGAAACAACGGTTTTCTACTATAAATTATGCAAGCTGTTCCTGTTCTGTACCAATGCTGACATGGCCCTGCTTACTGGCAAGGCCGAAAGTGAAACTGATCCAAGCTGGTTGCATCACCACCATCTGATTGGTTGAAATGCACAAGAAAGAACTTGTTATCTGCGTGGGTCATCTGAAAGAAAAAGGGCATAGTAGTATCACACACTGACATATCGATGCATTCCTGATAACTTGGAACATGAAAATTTCTCTTACTTGAAAAAGTACTAAAGAACAGACAAATGGGATGACTTAGTAATGCAAATGTATTAGTGGTGAAATGGATCATAGTCGATCCGTGATCTCTACAAATCCCCCACCACGGTTCGGCAGACGTGTAAGTTGTGGATTACTTGCAAAGTTTACCCACAATAGTGTGAAATACTGTCTTACTGCCTCTCTTACTTTTTAAAGTAATAATTCCCTAACTAGATGCTATAGAAGTGCATAGAGGACATGCATTCAGGGCTTGAAATTCATGTCTTACAACAGGGGACAATTCTCCACTGCATGGATTCAATAGCATTAGCCACAGCATTTTTAGTAACCCGCTTCCCTCTTTCTGTTGACAAACACTATTTGCATTTCTAAGTACAACATTTATTTTCCCAAGATAACATTTTAAAATTTTGTGATCTCAAGAAAATAACTTGTGATTTTGAGAAAAGGACTTTAGCTATGTGGATATCAAGAGAAAAATAACTCGTAATCTCGACATAAAACATAGAACGACAATGATGGATGCCCTGTATGGGCTACTGTAAGATGCAGTGAAACCCTACAATCAAAGCAGGTACATGGTCCATGTGAAGAGGGCAAGTTAAACCTTCCATACTAAGTGTTAAGTCTTTAAGTAATGAGTGAAAAACAAAGTTATATGTGTCTCCTTTTTTCTGATATGAAAAACGATGTGTGCATCAAAACCATGACATGTTCCAAACTGATTTTTGTGATACATTGCAGCCCTAATTCTAATTGTGCTAGCATTTGATGCTAGCATAGCACAGAGATCCTCGCAGACGTGCTATCGGAAATTAGCGCATAGCAAATCACGTTGTACAACTTGTCGAGAAAGGGTCAAGAAACACTGCTTGAGGGCTACTATGCTCAGCCACGCTGCAATCATAATAACACAGGAGAGAGGTTAGAATCATAATGTTTCTTATTATAACATGGTACAGTTATTTAATATAGTGCAACATCTCTTGGATACCAAGTCCCACAAACATTCCTTTCCATAAACCTTTCTTTCCGTTGGTTTTTTTCATAAACATAGTCCATGCCACTCTGCTTTACTGGAGTTGAATCTATGAAAGAGAATAGAGTGTTGGGGGTTAACTAATGCTAATTGGATTTAGTTCCTAGAGTCAAAATCCCAGTTTCCTGCTACCTTGGAAAGAATTCCATTAAGGTTTCAGAAGCGTGCAATGTGCATTAGTGCAATCTGAATAGTTTTTAAGGTGACCACTAGTGGAAAATTGTGTCCACAATGGTCACATAATTGGCAATGTAAGTGTAATTATATATGACTGGAATCCAATTGATAAATGTAAAATACATGCCTGGAGCAAACATGAGGATGTTCCCATGGATCAGCCAGCTTTTTGGAGCTCAGACCTTTCAGACTGCACTCTGTGACTGTCTACTCTTCTGGCTGAGCCTATCAGTAATCCTGTCACCTGCTCTCTGCTGGATCGTCCTGTTTGATTGAATCTGGCATTTTATTGCATTTTCTATGCGCGTCCCATCTCATCTGCCTTGACCAATCACAGTGAATGCAGGGAAAAAAGAAACAGACAAACGGAAGAATGAGAGAATTCAATGGCATTGATGTCAGCATTAATGTCAAAAGTGTCGGCGAGTCATTCTGACAGTCTACCTTATAACCTCTCATCCAAGATTCCTGCTTATCTGTGGGAAAACTGGCAGAAACACCAGACTGTAGAAATTCAATAGGTATTGTATTTTCTGTCTATTCATAGTTAAACGTAGGATAAAAAGAAGGTATTTTTGAAAAACCCTATATATATATATATATATATATATATATATATATAAAATTCCTCAAACAAACTCATGAATATTATTACTCAGGATAACTATGTGAGTATTTTTTTTTTTGCGGATCAATAGTTGGCTGCCTCTTTTTCAGACAACAGGAGAAGAGACTTTCCAGTTTATATGCTCCTGATGCCAGATTCTTTATACTGTAAATTGGCACTTAGGCTTTGAGTGTTTCTGGTAAAGACTTCTTTTCAGCGCCCCCCCTTGGACACTTTGATGTGCGGTCACAATGGATCAAAGATGCGGCCGGCTGCCTCGACTCCAGGTGTGTGCGGTGGCTTTTATCTCTGGGAAAAAAAGGCCAGATCCACTGTCCAAATAACCCAAGGAAGATTTGGGGTGCTGGTGATCCGTTCTTACCCCTTTTGTGTCCATTCACACATTGCAAAATAACCCCACGGCCTTTTTATATCCATACTACATAGGAATTCTTTACCTTTTTTTTTCCTTTCTGTACACAATTAAATCCCATCCAGAATATTCCTTTAGTGTATTTCCATTGATATGGAAGAACATCATACACCATACAGCTTTCATACTTACATCCTGTTGTCTTTGTTCAGGAGGAAGCGAAAGACAAGCCTCATTTGGCTCCATGGCGAACCATCAGTACCATAACTTACACTCTACAGCTTGATTTTGTTTTCAAGCATGGTTTGCAGAGACCACAGCTTTTCTGCGCCCATATTGTGTTTCTTTTTTAAAAAAATGTTCTTCCGACTTGCCATTACCAAAACACCATGAGGGCCGTAATTTCAAAGGTACAAATGCGGATGAATGTTGTGTTTCATTGCCCTGCCAATTTTATGGAATCTATCACATTATTCAAGCGATAGTTACACTGGCCCACAGGTCACATGATTTATCAGACTCTCATTAATAGCTAATTTTATGGCCGTATTTCTCAAATGCAAACATAAATCATGCTACGCTCACAAACGATGGGACGATTATTGCATTTTCTTGTTCTAAATCTGATTACTTTATTTCTAGTGAATGAAATTAAGCGACCATCCACAGGCGAGGATGCAAAGTGCAGATTGACAGGCGTGCCGGAGATAGCAGATGAGGTCTGACCCTGAATTCTCACGCTGCTTAATAAGCATTCATCCCTTATCTATGCTTCACAATGCCTTCTCTTCTTTTTCTTTCCCGACTGACATTTTTACTTTTACCTCTGATTCCCAGGCATTTCAGTTATTAATGAAGTTTGACTTCCCCGTACAAATTATGCACGAAACGATTCACTGATGTGAACATCGAGCTACTCTACTGTAACATCTGCCATGAAGCACATGCTTCTTATGCAGAAGTTCTAAAAGTGTAGATAGCTGAATGCGCAGGTTAGCGTGGAGACCCTGAGGAGCCGGCTGCCTCGCTCACACACGCTCGTGCACACGCTGGGTATGGATTGGCGGGGCATCGCTCATACTCGAGCTGTGCTTAGCGCTGCTCACAAGCACACGATGCTCCCCTGCATAATGCCATTGATTTATGCTCTTCCCCTGCCTCACGATTGATTGGGGAACAAATGCAGGCTTTTCAGCTCTGGCAGCACCTCAGTGACACCCGCCTTCCCTCTACCTTTTTGTCAGCACAATCATAGCCCAAGTAAGAACGATAACAGCCCAAAGGGAAGGTTTTGAAGTTTATCATATTTCTGACAGCTCTCTTTGTTTGTGCGTTGTGAGAGACATCATGATAGCTCTGTGTGTCCCCCACAATGTGTTAAAAATCTGATATTTTGACGTTGTGTGGACCATTTTTCAGGTCCTCACAAAATCTGTGAACGCAATCAAAAACTAAAAATGCCAAACAGGTTTTGTTTGATTACTTGTGATTAAGGTTAGGGCTGGGTAGGGGTTGATGCCATCATATTGGGATTAGAGTTTTCTCCATAGAAATGAATGTCCCCACAAAGATATAATTACAAACCTGTTTGTGGTAGGATTTGGCATTATGAAATGAGTGATCAGTGGTCATTGTTGACACACCACAGCACACAACAACGAAATGTGTCCTCTGCATTTAACCCATATGTGCCAACGTGACATAGCAGTGGGCAGCTGATTTAGCGCCCGGGTAGCAGTGCTTGGGGACGGTACCTTGCTGGTCGGGGATTTGAAACTTCAATCTTTCAATCACGAATGCGCGTCCCTAACCATTAAGCCACCACTGCCCACTATTCATTAGTAGATGACTGTCTGAGAGCAGCAGGCTGCGATCATGAGGGCTGCAGGAGTGCGGAACCAGTGCTGCGTGCTGATTGGCTACTTAGCTCTGCCAGCTGTCAGGTCCTCCTAGACATGATGTAACTAATGGCTGCTGTACTTTAGCTTAGTGTCCATTTCAAAAATCATGTATTTGAGTGTGTTGAGAGGGTCCGGCAACTGGTGTTGATACTCTTATTTAGGGTTAGTAATGAATAAACAAATAATGGAGGATTCTGAAAGCAGAGCCAGAAAAAAACCCTGACTGTGAGCTTCATTTGGGAGCAGGATGTCAGGTAGAGCTGAGCAGTCAGAAGACCTCCTTGGGGTGTCAAGGCTATAAACAACAGCACTTCCAGAAAACAGGCTCTGAGCACATTACCTATTCAAGTCATTTATTCATAGCCAGGCATGTTTCCATATGAGCAGTTTGTTTTTACATCATGGGAAAAGCAAAATTTGTAGTCCAATGAGAAACAAGAACTTGCTAAAGTACAGTCTGATGAGCACAGGGGTCTCCCACTAACGTGACCCTGCCAGAAACTATTTTGCTGCCCCCTCCGCTCTGGTCTTAGAAGTGTGCAGCCCAGGGATTTCTCCACACGTACGGGAAAAGGTCAGCTCTGCCAGGGAGCCTGCCCGCACTTAGGATCACCTCCACCCTTCCGTCTCCATTGAAATCTCTCGGCACAGAGCTGACCTTTGAGAAGAATGCAAGCGTGACATCCAATATTTGTTTAAAGACGGGGGAAAAAAGGCAGCAACATTGATTGTGTGGGGACAGGCAGGGGATGTGGCAGGACTGAGTAATTTACAGCGAATAAGGCAGGTTGGTGGCGGCACAGCCAGCCGGCTGAGTGGCTTTGTGACTGACACAGCACAAGCCGCAGCCGAAAAAATCGTTTCCCCCCAGAATGATCAATGCTAAGTGTGTGTCGGGGAGCTCTGTTTATTCTGGTCTGCTTGCATCAGATATCATAGTCAACCAACTCACAACATTCACAGTTCTCTTACTCCAAGTCCTTGCCATTTCATGGGCTGTCAAAATCTCAAATTGTATTTTATGTGCAAAGTTTTCTACAGTTTACTGATTCGTATATGTGGAAATTCATTTGGTGATATATTTTACTAAAATTTCTACACTGTACAATATGTAATTCTAAAAGCTCAGGATGAAGTTTTACACACTATACTGAAAAACTAAGAAACACGTTTGGGTTTAGTAATTAATTGTAATGAATAATGAGATCACGTCATTATCTGTTCAATTATTAAGTTTTGGTATTCATACATGGGTAGCACTTTATTTAAGGCCATGTTTTAGTAATTTATAAATACATTGAAAAACATTCATAACATATTATAATGCATTCATGCATTAGATACCTTTATAATGCAATAAAAAACATGCATATAAACGCCATTACAATGCAATATAAAGGTATGTGTAATGCATTATAGGCTTTCATTATGTATAACAAACATGGCTATAATGTGTTATGCCTTTTTACAGATATGCATAGCTTTATGAATGCATTATAATTTATTATGAATGTGTTTTTATAAATCAATAAAAACATGGCCTAAAGTAAAATAGTACTCATCATTGTTTTGACCCAGTCTATGTGTTAATCCAGTGATAGGAGAGTTACAGATGTTTAGTGATGTTGTCAGGGCTTTGCAGATTTTCCCTTGAAACATTGTGGTGGATCCTCAGATGAATCTCCATTGTGAGCTGCGGCAGTGGACATGGTCCTGCCATCCAGAATGTTCTTTCATGCAACAGAAGAGCATCTGTTGTACTCTGGCTTGTCGTCCGCAATTCAGCGCCACTCTGACGTTCATGAACATGGTGACCTTGAGTCTTTGTTAGATGTCTCCATGACAGGGAGGAGAGGCTATGTTGCAGCAGTGTGTACATATTATTTAATAATTCACTAACATTTTATATCCTGCGCTCTTCTTTTAAGAACTTGCTTTTTAAAGTAGAACGACAGTAAAGCTGTTTTTCCCGTGTGTTCTGCTGAGTAAAGTCAAGGTGAATTTGCAAGTTTCCTGTTTGTTGTGCTCCTTTAAAAACTATTGTGGCCTCAAGAGAAAATTAAATGACAAGTCTGGGTAGAATCTGTTGAAAAACCACCTGAGGCAAATGATATACTATAAATGTAACATTTTGTCTGATTTATTTTTTTCTGATTTCAATTCTTTTTCAAACTGGGATGTCTTTACGTCTAAAGCAGAAATATAAATGTAAATGTAAATGTTTTTGTCCTCTCTTTGTTTATCTGTGTTTTATTATGGTGAAAATACTCCCCATTTATAAATGAAATGCTGCGCCTGTTTTATTTTTAATCAAGACACGATATTCCTTTGTCAGAGAGAAGGATTACATTTGGTCAGAAATTGGCAACAGTTCTCATCTCTGTTTTTTTCCTCATAGCCTCTCCATCAGATGAATTGAGGCAGACAGGAAGTTTGATTAGTATTCTTTTTAGACTGAAGGGGGTATAGTGAGGTTTCTGCTCTCTGGTGATTCACATTACCTTGCTTTACACCTTTTATATTGTGGCCTGAACAAAGGCTGCTTGGGTGTATTTCACACATCTTTATTAACCCTGAATCCTCAGATGGGTCTAGGTTTAGGAGCAGGACTTATTGGGGGTGGTCATCTGCCTAGTGGAGCATATATTTTTGTGAGCCAAGGAGAGCTAGAATCATCCATATCAATTTCTTCCATTTTGACAAGGATATTTACATTTACAGGGTGCTGTGGGAGCTAATGGCTCCACCATCTGGAACCAACCACGGGGCACTGGCCCTGGGGAGGCAGGGCTAAGGGTGCCTGACTGCTGCCCATGTGACCAAATAAGTGGTGCAAAAATGTGTTTGTCGCTGAAACGTATAGTAGTTGTACAAGACTGAATTATCTACTGGAACAATATTCTGTTTCATGGAATATGCATAACCTGGCAGCACAACAGGCCTGAAAATTGACTGAGTGATGCTTATTTTTCTCCTGAAGTTTAAATGTTAAAATTAAATAAACCATTGGAAATTGCAATGAAATAGCATGAGAATTGCAAAAAAAAAAAAAACACTGGTTTAACAAATCTCCATGGCTCAACAACTTTGTTTCCTTAGATTGAAAAATGTCTATCACCATTTATAAGAGGCAACAGTTCATAAAGGATATTCCTGGCCTGCTTTGCAACATAAATTGATCAGTGATGTGAGTATTTCAGCCCCGATGCCATTCTAAAAGAGGAAATAAGTCAAGCCCCAGGTAAACGTAATTGATGTTTTCAATAGCTAGGATCTCCCTTGGTCTGGAGACATTTGTTAGGGTATTTATTGCTTGCCAGCTGTGTGAATCTGTTGGTGTAGGCCTGTCTTGGCATAAATGCTGGGTAAATGCAAACATTTTTGTGTCACAATCCACCAGGAAGCAGGCAAACGAAGCCGTGAATATGAACAAAAGGGCTTTATTTATCGGGAAAAACGACAGACAACATGTAACATTACAATGACCGGGAAACAAACTGAAAACGGACTAAATACATTGAACTAATGAAAACTTGAAACAGCTGTTAAACACTGGGAATCCACATGAGGTTAATGAGGGGGTGTGGCACATGGAAGCAGCAGACGATCGGGGCAGGACAGGGCCCCCTCCCAAAGGTGCGAACTCCGGGCGTGCCTAAGGGAAGTGAAGCGACGAGGACTGGGGACACAACAACACCTGGAGAGACAAAAGCAACACATGAACGGGCTACAGGAAACAGCACAGACACGCAAAACAGGCACAGGGAGACCAACTCAGACAAGAGACAACAAACCACTGGGAATGCAGACAGATGCAGGGGCACCAAAAACGGGAACACAGAACCCAAGGAGGGGGACAATGACGGGACAACGCCAGGGGAAACACCCACAGGAGGCACTAAGGAACCGGAAAACACAGGGACAGGAGGCAAACACAGGGGGCACAAAGGCAGAGGGCACAGAGGCGAAAGGAAACGAGGAGCCGGAGGGAACCCCAGCAGGCGAGGGGTGGAGGCCACAGGGGCAGCAGGTGACTGTGAAGCCAAAGTTGGAGGGACCCTCAGCGAGCGTGAGGATGGAGGTAGAAGAGAACGATGAAGGGGACGAGGAGCCAGGCGGAGGGGAGGAGGGAGCTGCAGCAGGCGAAGAAATAGGCGACCGACGAGTTGGAAACGGGACCCACAGTCAACCGACGAGGCACTGGAGGCGGAACCAGAGGTAATAGCTGAGCAGAAGCCAAGGGGACTGCAGGTGACTGCAGAGCAGGAGCTGGATGACCTGCAGGCAGCCACCAAGCTGCATCCAAGGGAACGGAATGCGAGCTGGGGGGCAGGGCAGGTGGGACCCAGCACAGGTGTCCTGTCTCCTTCTGGGAGACTAAGAAGTCTGTCTGGGATCTGCCCTGCTGTGATGGAGGAGACACTGGGGAAGTCACTGGGGAGATCAGGGAAATCCCCAAGGGGTCCCATTCAAGTTCCCCCTCCAACTCCAGTATAGAGGGAGAAACAGTGGTCTGGCAGTTCGGGACTTCCTTGGGGACAGGGTCTGGGGCCACAGAGGACTGGGCAGGAACCACAGGGGACTCTGGTGATGAAGCCGGGGCCGTAGGGACCTCGGGCGGCGAGGCATGGACCCAAGCGTCGGTCGCGAGCAGAGCCGTAGGTGCAGCAGGCAGCACCCGGACCTTGGGCACGGGTGGAGCCTCAGGTAGTGCAGCAGCCTCAGCAGGAGCCTTGGGCAGTGCAGCAGGAGGCATGGGAACCACTGCGGACACAGTAGGAGGCACCGGAACCACTGGGGGTGCTGCCTGGTTTGGGAACTTAGGGACCTGCGGGATGAAATCCCAAATGGACCTGGCCCCTTTAAGGGCAAGGCTGGTCCCGGAAAAGGGGCAAGCAGCTGACGTGGGCAGCGAAGCAACGGGCGCCAGTCAGGGCAGGCAATAGCAGGAGCGAACACTGCCGGGTTCGGAATCGGGAGGGGGTCCTCCAGTCTCCCAAACAGACTTCCTGCACATGTTCTTCACTTTTTCCTCCGCCTTCTTGCAGCGGGCAGCAGTGTTTGGTACCTCCAAACACAGATCAAAAGGCAGTCCGCTGGAGAGGGCTACCTTCCGCATGTTGGCTTCCGCTACCCCGCATCTCAGCCGCTGCAAGTTGTCGCGCACCTCCCCCTCAAGGTGTGTGTCTCCGGGTAGGGACATCTCTCCTATGATGTCCCTGCTCTGGTTGGCTATAGCCAGAAGCAGGGGATCCTCCTGGACTTCCAAGTATAAAACCTCATCGGCAGTGTTAGGCACGTACCTTCAAAAAAGTTATTAGTTATAGTTACTTCTCACAAATAGTAACTGAGTTACATCATTATAAAAGTAACTAATTACCAGGCAAAGTAACTATAGCGTTACTTAAAATCTTAATATAACTATAAAATAAATATAAAACATTTTACACTAATCTACACTATTTTAATGTTGTTGTTAGACAATGTGAGAGATAACTGTCAATGCTCGCATGAAAACCGCTTCAGTGTTCTCAGTTATAGTAACGCGCATTTTATTGTCAGTAATGGTAATGGCGCGGCGGAAACAGTAATTCGTTTGATTACTTGTTACTGAAAAAAGTATCGCCATTAGTAACGACGTTTATTTATAGCGCCGTTATTCCCATCACTGCTCGTCGCCATTGTCGCTGTCCAGTGTGTTCAGAGGTAGTGGAAGTCAGAGTGTCAGTGAGCGTGCAGTGAGACACCATAAGCATGGCATCTGCCCACCCAGCCAATCATCATCGCATTTGCAACGGTGTCATCATTATCTCTCGTCAGGTAGCTGATAAAGTCAAAGCTTGACATCTCACACGTCATTCAACCAAATTATAGTAACACGCTACTTAATATTCTCAGTAATGATAACGGCGTTACAAGTATGGGAAAAATAATTAATTAGATTACTCCGTTACTGAAAAAATATCGCCGTTAGTAACGCCGTTATACTTAAACGCTGTTACTCCCAACACTGCTCGTCGGTGAAGTTGAGGTATTCCACCTCACCGATCTGAGGTATCTTGTAGAGTCCGGTCATTCTGTCACAACCCACCGGGAAGCAGGTGACGGAAGCTGTGAGTATGAACAAAAGGGCTTTATTCATGGGGAACCACCAAAGACAACACACAACATTACAATGACCGGACTTGGGAAACAAACTGAAACGCGGAGACAACGCGAGACAACTCGAAACAGCTGTTAAGCACTGGGAATCCACATGAGGTTAACGAGGGGGCGTGGCATACGAAAGGAGCAGACGATCAGGGCAGGACATTTTGTGTGTATTAATCCTAATGTGTTTGTTGATGTAGATGGTAGTATTTAAAAACTAAAGTATATGTGTAGCAGAATGTAGCTGTCATTCTTTGATCTTTATTTAGTTTTAAGAGTGTAATAAAGTATTAGTGTTTATTTTGTGAAAATGACTAGGCTTGATTAAGGTAGGTACTTCAAAAAAGCCAGATAAGTTCAAAATGCATGTTCTCTAATATAAACTGCATAAGTTATACACTGTTATTGATATTTTACTAAAATGTGATTCTCATATATGGCATTAATTGTTCATTGAAAGCAGCGCAATGCATCAATGACAAAAATACTGTCAAAATCCAATGAGATCTTGTACTTCAGCCATTGGTAGCCTTAATTTTAACTAATTTGATTTAATACTTTTTAATATTTCTTAACCCCAGTACAGGAGAAAAATGAATCCCGGGGATATATTATTGGAAAATTCTTCTTCAAGCCATTATGCATTATGTAAAAAATAAGACAATGTTCTTGTGTAATTGGTCTTTCTCCATCATTTTATCATATTAACTCTGAAGCTGATGGAAAATCAAATTTTATAAGCCAACTGAAGAACCTCTCTCTGTCTGCTTTGTCTGATTTTTTGTGCCAGCTTTATAGATTACAGTCTCTGCCTTTGTCTTCCACCTGTGCCATTTTGCCATTTGCTGCAGAAGACTGGTTAGCAGAGTCCCAGTAGGCTAGCTTACAACCCTTACGTAGGACATTCTTTTGTGTTTATAATTTAGCAACATAGATTATTTTTTTGTCCACAATATTATATCATTTGTATTGTAATTTCAATTTTGTATTGTAATTTCCAAATATTTTTTGGTAACACTTTCTATGAATGCCATGTATTTAAGAATCAATAACACATTCATAACACGTTATAATGCACTCATTAAGCATTGTTAACATGGCTATAAATATTTATGAAAAAGGGCAACATATTATTGGCATCTTTATTATGCATTATGAATGCTTTATAAAGCTGTCATTGTCATGATCCGCCCCGTCCGATACTCCCGTGTGCCACGCCCACCTCATTTCCACGTGTGATGCCCCGATCGTGATCACCTGTGTCCTGTTAATTCCTGACCTACCTGTGTATTTAGTCCGCGTCTTTCCCCAGTACGTCAGATCCGTCATTGTATTGTTGCTGATGGTCGTGCCTGTCTGCCTTGCGTCCAGAATAAACCCCCTTTTTCCCGTCCCTCTGGCTCTGCTCGCCTCCCCACGAACGTGACAGAATGACAGATCTCCGGAAAGCAACTCCGCAGGTCGAGGAGGAGCGTCTCGACCTGCTCTGGGATTGCATATTCTGGCAAAGCCGGCCAGAGGTACGGAAGGAACCAGGACTACAGGCGATCGCCCGGAGATGCCGGACTCTCCTAGAGGAGAAGAAGCCGCTGACCGGAAGGCAGGACTTGGCAGACGCACGCCACCACCTGCGACTCTTAGTGGAGGGGGTCGAGAGGAGAAGAGGCGAGCCGTCTCCTGCCAGCCCCGGTCGGTGACGGAAAAAAGGGTGCAGGGGAAAAGAAGAAGGCCCGATGGTCTTCCTGGGATCCTGCTCTCTCGTCCCAGCTTGGGAGGGGACAGAAACGCCGGCTTCCTCCGCGTCGTTCGCGGCTTCGTTCGTGGCGGAGACAGCCACCACGCCTGCGGTTTCTCCCGCGGAAGGGAAAGCCGCCGTGCTCGCGACTTCACCCACCACACCGGAAGCGCCCGAGGGACTGGAGGACATGCCCGTCCTCCTACCTCCCGCTGGCTGCACACCCGCGGGTGATGTCGTCGCTGCTGCGCCCGCGGTTGATGTCGCCGCCGCGTCTGCCGAGGCGCCCCCTGCTGGCTGCACGCCCGTGCCTGCTGAGGCCCCTGCTGGCCGCACGCCCGCGCCTGCTGAGGCCCCTGCTGGCTGCACGCCCGCAGATGATGCCGCGCCTTCCGAGGCACCCCCTGCTGGCCACACGCCCGAGGTGCCTGCCACAGCGCCGTCTGCTGGCCGCACGCCCAAGTGCTGCCCTGCTCGCCGGTCCAGCCCGTCCTTCCCTGCTCTCCTGACCAGGCCGTCCAGCCCGCGCCTCCGCCCATGGCCCTGACTGTAGTCCCCGAGGAGGTCCCAGACTACAGAGGAGGAGAGGAGGAGGAGCTTGAGTGGGACCCCTCGGGGACCTCCCTCTGGACTCCCACTCCCGTGGCCTTCCAGGACCCACGCCCAGTGGGACCCCGCATGTCAGTGTCCCGTAAGGGACGAGGACACAGGCGTCGGGCCCGGGTCCCGCCCGCCCTGCCCCCGTGCTCACGCTCGCTTGCCTTGGCGGGGGCTCCGGGGACGCTTGCGGCTCCTACGGCTCAGGGTCGGCGGTTGCCTGTGGGTCCCCCCCCGGTACCTTGGCGTGTCGGCCGCCTCCAGGCCCCCCTGCTCAGCCTGGGCGTCGGACGGCGCCTTCCTGGGCTCCCGGCTGCGCCACCGCCAGTGGCGGCTTCCCCCTCCTGCCCGCCTGCGCCACTGTTCCCTCCGGCTTCCTTCGTGTTCCCTCCGTCTCTCCCTCGTCCCGTTCCCTTGGCCCCTGTGTCGTCCCCTGCGCCTCCCTTCTCCCTCTCCCCTGTGGCCCCTTTGGCTGCCGCCCGTCGCCCGTTTGGTCTTCCTCGGGCTCCCCTTTGTCCTCTGTCCCTGCCTGTTTGGTCTCCCTTCGTTCCTCGTGTTCCTTCTCCTCCTCCCTTCGTCCTGCCTGTTTTTGCTCCTCGTCTCTCTGTTCCTCTTGTTCCTCCTTCATTCACTCCTCGCCCTGTTCCTCCATTCTCTGTTCCCCCGGTGTCTCCCTTCCTGTCTCTCTGCCTTCCCCATTTTGTGTCAGGTCCTGTCCTGGCTTTTGCCATTGTCCCTGTTATGTGTTTCCGTCCTGTTCCCCGTGCCGCGTTGATGGTCTTGTTTTGTTTTCCAGATCCTGTTCTCCTGGTCTGGTCTCGTCCGTCGCCTCTGGCTCTGCTCGCCTCCTTGCCTGCCCACAAACATCACAGACATCTATAATGCACTATAGATACCTTTATAATGCAGCACAAAGCATCCTTAATTCTTATAATGACTATTATACTGCATTATGAAGGTATCAACAGTGCATTAAACATGAGCGCTTCATCAGAGCTTAATGAGTCATTATAATCAACACTATAATGCCTTATGTCTGTCAGTAGAACATGCTGTAATGCTGTATTAATTCTTATACTGACCATTATGATACATTTTGAATTTATCTATAACGCATTTCAGATGACAACTTTTAGTAAAGTGTGTTTTTCACGGTTCATTTTCACAATAGATTTCATTAACAATAATAACCTTGGTACTCTCCTGATATATAATGACCAGGGTTATCAATGACCTGGTGATATCCAGAAGAAATTATCTTTTTGAAATCATTTAGGGGGTAAAAGCTTTTTTTTTTTGTTTTTGAACATTTAGGGTTGGTGCTTTAAATTGTAATAAATGTGCAAGCCCACCCTGGGTAGGAGAACCTTATTACTTGTCAGTTATGTGACCCCCCCCCCCCTTCCAAGTACAGGCTGATCATTACTGCAGGTGCTGCCAAGCAAGCTATGTTCTGCTGAGAAGTAGTTTAAAACCAGCTTTACAAAATGACCCCAACTGCCATGTAAATTTAACACAATTTATGTAAAGCCAATAGCAAAGTAAAACATTTTCACAAGCCTTCTGTAACATATTTCAACATTACTAAACTGGGAAACAGTGCATGTCTTTCATGAACTGTTATTTCTAACCAGCAGTGGTTCATGCTCTTTGGAGAATGACTAGAATTCAAAAGACTGTGTGTTTATTTATTCATGTGTTTGTTTATTTATGTCTTATTTACCGTGACGATGATAAACAATTGGAGGTTGGTTGGATGGATGGATGGATGGATGGATGGCTCGTTCTGTCTTGTCTGACTTATGTAGTGTAACTAAATCTTACACTTTAATCCGCATTTGGTTCAGGTTAGCTGGGGTGCAGGTTACAGGAAGTCTTCATGAGTCTTTATAGAAATGGCAGGCCGGTGCTGATCAGAGGCACCCTCTGCGCTCCAAATGGGCACAGCTGACTTCAAGGTTCTTCCCAAGATACCTTTCTACTGCAGTAATGCTTTGTGGGAGAAAAGACTGGGTCTTTTATCACCATCCGATAATTGCTTTTGATTTGGCAACAGGGTGTTCATAGGTTTGTAGCCTTTGTTTTTGTTCTTGTCTCTCTCTGAGTTAGAAATCTGGACAGAGGATTTTGGGGCTGTATTTCACCGGGATAGTTAGTTGGAAAAACTTTTTCCCTGTTTTTATTCAGCTTGTGACCCTGCACCATGTAAAAAGTGACTTCTGTAACTGTTCTTCTGAGTACATTAATGCTCTGCCTCAGTATACTTGCATTTTCAGTGTGCTTCTATTCATTGCCAGCATGGATCAATGCAATCCAATCATGACCCATTTAAGCCCAAGAGCTACTTTAAAGAAAAGGATGAATTAAATTCAGCAGAAAAGGAGCCTTGGGCATGAAATTAAGTCTTCCAAAAAATGCTTTTCTTCCTAAAAATGTCATGTGGTAAGATTAAATCCTGAGTGAGTTTTTCAGTGTGTAATTAGATACTTTCTCACTAAACAACAGAGTGCAGAGTCCCCAGCCTCAAAACATTGCTTTCCCTGAAGGGCCAGTCTCACTTCTGGTTGGTTGCAAGTTAAATAATTTAATATGAGGTGCAACAGAGACGAAAGACTTAGAAAACCTTAAGTGGAAAAGGAATGGAAAGAAAAGTAACAAACCTGTCAATTAAATTTGATTAAATGGTGTGCCAAGCGTGTGCGCCACAGAACTTATTAGTGTGTGTCAAAAAACACAAGTGTAAAATGGCAGGAAAAAGTAAAAGGAAATGCTATGAAACAAGCACTCAGTGCAATAG
>JAABNX020000042.1:16218755-16230394 GCA_015163995.2 Mormyrus lacerda | reverse complement strand
CTGCCTGCCTACCCCAGTAAACCCCGTTTGCCTTGTCAATCCGGCTCCGCTTTGTGTTCTTGCCTGCTCATCCACCACGAATCGTAACAAGCAGCACCATCACCGCCTGTGTCGTCCTTGGCACTGGGGGCACCTCTTGTACTATTGTCTGTAAGAATAAACAAACAGAATAAACTAAAGTAACACCGCAGCTGCGCCCTACGTGTTATTCATAAACATGCAAAAAGAAGGAAAAAACGTACCATCCGGAATTCTTCTACTTCCGCCTGTGCTGTTAAGACTGTTACGGTGAGCGGCCACTCGGTTTTTCACGCTGAATTTAATATCTGACCACTTCTTTTTAATTTTGGCCACTGTGCGAATTTCGAGACCAACACTTTTAACTGACTCTGCCACACTGTGCCGCTGATGCAACTACTTAAACCACCAAATAAAATCGCTTTTCTCGATTTCTGTTAACATGACCTCCACTTCGCACTCACTGAAATACTTGTTTTTCCCGCGTAGTTTATCCATTATTGTTTAAGAAAAACATAGAACAAAGCGGGCATTTATACAGATTTACATATGCAAATATACATGATTATGGGCGGGTCAGGAGGGGTGGCTGTGGGCTCGTTCACGTAAAATTTCACGCTGGGATTTATAAAGGGAATGTGCGTACATCTGTGCTTATGCACAGGATTATGAATCTGGATTTTTTTCTTGCTTATGCACATTCCTAGTTTTGTTCGTACGCCATGTCTTTGTGTGAATTCTACGCACGTGTGCGCATCCCCAGGTGTGGATATATACACTAATTCTGCAAAATTCAATTCCTAAAGCAATAAATTCACTGTATCTGTGATGCTCTGACAGAATGGATGAGGTAGACCCCAAAATTCAGTGGCCAACAGGTTTAATGCAGCCACTGAGGGCAAAAAAAGTGGTAAGGGCAATCCGAAAGAATCGTCGAGGGGCAAGCAGAAGTACTTCACCGGGGAGATCAATCCTACATGGTGACGGGAGACAGGACGATGACAGGGTCGGGGAGACAGGATCGACGGGGCAGCAGGGCAGGACGGAGCGGGCAGGAAGGGCAGGCAGCACGGCAGGGTAGGACATAGCAGGCAGGACGAGTAGGGAAGACAAAGGACAAATTAACTGCTTCATACAGCTCATCGAAATGGCAACAATACTTCGCACCGGTGTTTCCGTCATAAAAAAAGGGGCACGATTAGTTAATTGCTGCCGGTGGTTGGTCCCGCCCGTGTGGGCGTGACAGTATGGCTCCTGAACAGTTAATGTTAAGTTTAATGGGCTTCATATAGGATAGGATCCAATGGCAAGATGACATCATGAGCATGTCATACTGCATGTCTGTGCTTGCTGGCCATTGCACTGCCTGCTCCTCTTCCACCATCCACCAAGTTAAGAGGTGCTTAGCCCCAGAGCAGCACATTAGCTAATTCTCGCCATGAACAACGTGAATGAAAACGTACCAGAGCCCTCAGACTCTGGGCCTGCAGAAACAGGGTGCCCTTCCCTTCATACATCAATGTAAACGAGTTTGGATATGGATATTTAAATCGCCTAAAGTTGCACATTTTGGAATTGGGTTAATGAGAGTAACAGACTATTTTAATGGAAAAAAATCCCCAACTCTCAGAGGAACAGACAGTAATTATTTGACTTATGAGTGGCTACAGGCAATGGCGAAGCCAGCCACATACATGGCCTCAGAGGAGATACAGCAAAGAGCTTGCTAAACAGAGGCAGATTACCTCACTTCGTTAGTGCCTACTTCATGGCTGTCTTTGACAAATGATTAATACTTCAGTTTAATTTAATTCTCACATTTAATAGGAACAGTACATTTTGTTCTCTGGCAGCACTATAATATATATTTATATGAATGCCATTTGCAATGTACCGTACAAACAAATTGTGGTGTTTAATCTCAAAATTGCATTTTACTTGTCATGACGTTACATCTCTCGTGTCATGTGAATCAGTGAAATTCCTTTATTTAAATTTTGCAATTAAATTGCAGTAAAATATATTAATCTAAAAGCTATATAATATTATGAAGTAAAGAACAAATGAGTCATAAATGCAAGTATTGGTCCCGCAATATTTAGGACCAAGGGTATAAGTTTAGGTATGGATGACAGGAATATGTTCCTAACATGTGTGTTTTAGGGGGGCACTTACAGAATACACAATTCCAGCTTTTATGTGGCTTCTCCTGTGTGTGAGGTAACTAAGTCAGGAAAGTAGCATGGATTTGCTGTCGAAAGAGGGGAAAAGTCAGGAGATGATATGAAGTGAAGACTAGCTGAGTTAATGTCAGGCTTGAGGACACTGGAATATGGGGCCTGCAGTCTGTGATTGATCCACAGGCCTGGTATCTGCATAATAGAGTCTTTCACTGTACTCCTTGTGCAGATAGACCTACAGAGTGCCATGCTGGGTGCTATAGGCTCAGTAGGCTATTCTCCATTGTGTGCGGCTGGTATATCAGAGTGTTAATGTTTAAAGTGACCACATCTTTGTGGTTCAAAGCTGGTCCCCATGGGCTAATATTGCACTCTCCCTTGAATTATTAGGTCTAGAAGGTCACCTTAAAAAGCTTCTTTTTTAAAAAACTCTGTTTCATACCACGAAAGACTTTTATTCCCTAGAATATATTTTTTATGCAGAATCTTGATTGATCGGTTGACTCCGTCTCTTGATCTTTTTTCCCCCACCAGGGTGCAACCATCTGTTGCCACTCAAGTAACCCTGACAACCCCTCCCCCGACCCCCACCAATGCCTCCTGTTGGAAACTAGACATGCTATCCCTTGTAAAATAACAGATTTAAATGTTTGAGTGTTCGCTGACCACAAAGGGCAAATCAACTGCCCTCTCACTCCAACTTAATACTTTGTCCTTTTGACTTATTCAGTATTAATTTACTCTTTAATTATCATGATCTAATAGCTCCAGGTCTGTCTCATTATTCATTTTGCCTGTAGCCAAAACCGGGGGCACCTTGGTTGCTTAGTGGTAACACTGTAGCCTCGCACACAGCAGGACTGCCCGGTCCTGGACTGCGGAGCCCCCCACGGTACATTTTGCCGAGCATGGGGGTGAGGGTCCCCATGACAACTTTTGCTGAGCAACACATTTTGTACTTTTGCTTTTCACTAGGGTCGTACCCTCAAGGGTCTGCCAGTTGTACCCTGTATGAGTAATGTTGTTTATACCTTGGGGATGTTCCTCAGAGTCAATTTATGTACCTTAAAAGGAGTTTAAGGTAAGTTATGACAATTCGCTAAAAAACATGACGGGTCTGGGTTGGGGGCTCAATATGATATGCTTTCATGGGGCCCAAAATCTCTAACGACACCCCTGGCTGGTAGGGAGCATAAATGTGGACTGGCTGTATTTTCAGTGTTTATATTCAGTTAATCTAGAACATTATTTAGCGATATGTACAGAAGCACAATATAATTCACCATACACCATAAAAAAGTTGACAAGGACAAGCATAAATTGCACGTAAAGTGGTGGTTGAAGGAACAAAAGTCACTTGGAGAACATCGACATTGACATAGGAAATAAAAGCATGTTAAAAAGATCCCGGCAACTAGCTCATGCTGCAGAATACAAGTGGCAAAAGGGACCAGGTACAGAATTACAAGCCGGAAGAGAATGTCATCCTCAGTATCAACATACCCATGGGACACGTTTGGTAATAAATTGCAGTATGGTGGAAAATTGGAATAATCTGTAATTAAGTCTTGAAAGAGCTGAAGGGGAATCAGAAGTTATTAAAGAGGAGCTCTGGAGGCAGGACTTTGTAAAAGAAAAAAAAAAAAAAACATCCGAGGGGGTACTTAAAGGAGCACTCGCTGGAATTTAAATGTGGAGCAAAGGCTAAAAGCAGCCAAGCGAGGAGACAAAGACACCTGAGGGTTGCAGAAATATTTATTCTGATAAACTGAAATAAATGCATGACTTCCTTACTTCTTAAATTGATAGAGATATGTCAGTGTGGCAGTGTCCACCTAATTTCTCTGAATACATGGACAGCCAGTGTTGTACTGTGCCATACCTGCTGTCATGGTTTGGGTGACAGGAGAGAGTCCAATGATTGCTGCTTTGATTTATGTGCCAGGGCGTGACTACATTTTATTTAATTGACTCGAGAAAGCCAGTAGGAGGAGGAATAGGTATTTTTGTGGTAATACTCCTGGTCTCCTGAATAGAAAGCACGTACTATAAATTGTCTGATAATTGACGAGACCCAAGCAACCGACTTCTCGGTTTGGCAGATGCCAGATGAAATCAGGAAGCTCCCTGGACAGGACACAAATCCATCACAAAGCACCAACTCACACACTACTCGCAAGTAAGTGGCATCGATTCATTTTAACGCACAGTTCTGGGAGGGAACATATGGAGATAATCTGTGTAGATGCTGTAAAGAACATGCTAACTCACACAAATTCTCAAGCGGAATCAACATCACAGTCCTTGGAAATGTGAGACTATACCTCTGGCACATGAAAGTAGGAACGGTAACCAAACAGTTTTAGCGAACAGAAACTTCAACATGACATGACAATGAAACTCCCTCCTAAAACGACACTGAACAGTCAAAACCAAAATGGCAAATTTATTAAAAGTAAATGTATGACTTTGCTGTCCACCTCATTTCCCAGCTTCTCCTCCAGCCCTGTCTTCACCCAATCAGCTGACTCTGTAAATAACCAATAACAAGCAGCTTATGCTAACGAGGTTCATCTCTGTTAGCTGTAGACCCCAGGCCACTCCTCGCTGAAACACCAGCCTGAAAGGCCACTTTGGCTGCCGCCCACTTGCATAATCAAACAGAACCCCTGTGACCTCGACACTGGTTTCCAATGCAGCAATGCATTTTATTCTGGTAGTGTCTGTTTGGTGAGTTGCATACACATTACAGCATTCCCCCTCTCTGCTTGCTGCAGATGAGGCCTGTGATGGCCAGAATTTTTCTAGGAGAAAATTAAACATGTTCTCCAAAGCTGGAGTCGTGTCTGTTTTTCCATTCCACCTCATTGCTTATTCAAGGTAATTGTTCACATTCTATGCTAAGTGTTTCTGTCCCTAGACTGTAAAAAAGTCAGAACTCAATTTCGAGAGCTGAGCAGCCGCCACATTGCTGGTTGGCTAACATGCAGTGATTTATTTTTTAAATAACAGCTAAATACTTTATATAATATAAAAGTAACTAATAAAGTAATTCTCCATCTACAGAGAATCTTTGGACCTCCAGAAGTTGCTTTTCCTCTTTTTACAGTCTTTCACAATTTTATTGTTTAAAATTCTATAACCTTCATCCAGCGATGTAGGTCCGGGGCAGTGTGTCATGCTAGAAGGTACCCGGAGCACAGACAGTAGCGCAGGATGCCAGCAGTTTCCAACAGACAAACAGGCAGCAACACAGGTTGACAATACAATGACTGGACTGAGGGAACAAACTGAAACTAAATACAAAGGACTAATGACAACAACAAGAAACAGCTGATCACGCGGGGATTTCACGTGAGGTTAACGAGGGGGCGTAGCACACGGAAGGAGCGGATGATTGGGGCAGGACAGAACCGCCCCCCAAAGGTCACACTCTGGGCGTGCCTAAGGGGAGTGAAGTGACGCAACCAGGGACATGGCGGGACCTAGGGAGAGAAAAACAAAAACATCAACAGGGCACAGGGAACAGCAACTACACAAAGGACAAATATGATAAAAACGCAGACAACAATTGAAAAAACGCAGAAACAAAGAGGGACATCAAGGACGGGAATATGGAACCAAACACAAAATGACAGGACAACGGAGGAACAAAGGGACCAGCAGGGAATAAAGGCACAGAGGGATGGGAAGTAAACACAGGTGGCACAAAGGGACCAGAAGGGAACAATGGTGGAGAAGGATGGACAGTGAACACAGGGGGCAAGGAAGCCAAGGGCAAGGTGAAACGAGGAGCTGGAGGCACCCTCGGTGGGTGTAAGACAGAGGACGCCAGAGCCACAGGCAACAGCAAAGACGGAACGGGCTGAAAGAGATGCTGCAGGTGGCACGGAAGAAGACGAAGGGGCTGGTCGGAGAAGGTGAGGAGGGAGGCAAAGGGAACTGCGGTGGCGAGGAGGAGAGTACCGCAGCTGCGGCAGGCAGAAGTGCAATTACAACCGGCTCAGGCGCAGATGACCTATGAATCGCAGGCGGGGGACCAGCAGGTGATCAATGAGGCGCCGTTAGTGAGGGGGACACTGGTGAAGGAACAGAGGACACCATAGCTGCGGCAGGCGGAGGCGCAGTCACCACTGGCTCTGGCGCAGGTGCCCAATGACTCTCAGACGGGGGACCCACAGGTGTCGAAACCTGGGAGAGGCAGGGTAGGCCAGGGAGTCGACCCCGACACTGGTATCCTCTCCCTCTCTGTGAGACCGAGAGACGGGCACCAGCTGAGATCTGCCGGAATGAGGTGCCGGTGTCTGGAGGGGTACACTAGGATAGTCAGGGTAATCCTAGACGGCTCCCACTCAAGCTCCACTGGCAGCTCCATCAAGGAGGGAGGAGCAGTGGTAAGCCATCGGGGACCTCCTTGGGGATAGGGACTGGAGTCATGGCACCCGGAGACACGGGAGAGGGGTTAGGGACCAGGTATGGTGGAGCAAAGGCTGCTGGGATGAAAACAACTGGAGCCGGGACATCCGCCGCGGGAATCTCTGGGGGCAGAGTGTCATACGGCTAGGGAACCTCTGGGGGCGGTGCGTCAGCTGCAGTACTGGGGCCCAGGCATCATGGGGCCTAGAGCCTCAGGCGCAGTCATCATAAGGCCTGGAGCCTCAGGCGTGGGCATCATGGGGACTAGAACCTCTGGCACAGGCCTCACGGGGACTGGAACCTGGAGGGGTAGTGCGTTAGCTACCAGGATTGCTACCTGGGCAGACAGCATGCTAGCTGGTGGGATTAGAACCTCAGGTATGGGGTCTCGAATGCTGGGACAGGAACCTCAGGCACTGGAACAGGGGGCCTTGGGTGCCAGAACAGGAGCTTCGGGCGTAGAGGCCTTGAGCGCCAGAATAGGGAACTCGGGGGAGAGCAGGAACCTCAGGAAAGGGAGCCTCAGAAGGCAGGGGAGGAGCTATCAGACTAAGAACCATGGAGGGTGCAAGAGGAGGTGGCAGGCCAGGAACCATGGAGGGCGGTGCAGGGGCCGCCAGGCGAGGAATCACGGAGCAGGGGCCACCAGACCAGGAACCACAGGGGCAGGAGCCGGAACCACGGGGGATGAAGCAGGGACTGCCAGGTCGAGAATCAAGTAGGGACTGCCGGGTCGGAAACCAGAACCTCAGGAGACATAGCTGGCATCTTGGGGAAAGCCTGCTCCGTCCTAAAATGGAGCAGCTTCCGCAGGCTCTCCACCATCTTCTTCATTTCACCAGGTGGAGAAGCAGGGGTAAAGGTGGCAAACTCCCCTTGGAGCTGCTTACAGAGTAGGGCAGTCTTTAGGGAGTCTTGCATTGCCGGATCCCAAATCACCCACCGGTATAGACCCTAGAGGGCATAGTGGTTACCGAGGGGTGCGGCACGTGGAAGGAGCAGATGATCGGGGCAGGACACAGTGTGCATTATGAGCGACACTCAACACCCATGGTGTAAACTGCACTCCTGTAGGTGCCCCCTGAGCCTTATGGCTGGGACTGAGAGGCTGAGGAAAAACTTCTACTGTACCTCCAGGCCATTAGCATCAACAAAACCACCAATTAAAATAAAATAAAACTGCAGTCTGCTCTATTAATATTTTCCCATATTTTCTTGTAACATATATTTCTGTGTTTTTAATACTTATTTTGTTAATTTCTATTTCATTTGGTTACCCTTCTACCTTGTTCATTGCACAGACTAGAGAAGTGGCAATTTCATTTCACTGCTGGTGTACCACTACAGGCATGTGACAAAACCTGTCATGACAAGACATGGGGAAGGAGGGACGTTCCATAATGTGGTTGTTAGATACCAACAGAGACTTTGATGATCACACAGAATTGGAAAAAATAGGGCTGCGTGAGGTCAAGCAAAGGAAGGCAGGTTGGATAAGTGAGAGGCTAATCTAGACATAGGGAAACACTAGGCAAACCAGTAACCAATCACACTAACAGAGAGCACCAGTGACCCCCGCAGAACTTACACAAAGCACTTACAATGTCTGACAGAGAACCAGGGTAAGGGTAGGTACTTATATACCCAGGTGATGAGGTTTAAACAAGGAACAGGTATGAGTAATTAACCACTTAACAAACACATTAGGACTGGTAATAGAGAGAAAGACAGAATGGCCAGTGACATATACTGGTAAAATGGCAACATGATGAACACGGGTGGGGACATATCCTGACATGTTGAACATGTTAACATGTTGTTTAAGTTCACATCCACGGAAACTTAACACATCATGCTATACTTTCTCAGATGATTAATGCCATCGGTTTGTTGGCAATGCAACATAGTCAAAATGTAAAAAATGTAGTGGAAAATTAGTGATAAATTCATAGCCATACTCCCACAGAAGCTATCAATTTGAGGGCAATATTCAGTGTGTAAATTCTAAAAGGTTGGAGCAGCCGTTTTAGGAATGACTTTATATAAAAATACAATGAATTCATTAAACTCTACTGATTCTCCTAACCATCCTTCACCTGACCCCATTCATTACATACACCTGAACTGTACATTGGATTGGCAATATAGGTGAAAGCATCCATCTGGCCATTCATCTTCAGGCCAGTCGCTCTGCTGAAGGTCATGGAAGGCATATGCGTCCCATGTGTGGTTTGGAGGCAGGGTGATCTTAACTTTGTAAGAGGCTATTCCATATATCATGCCTACAGTCTGACCTGAAATGTACATTCTGGCTTACCCAAGGTCTGGATACCCCGGTTCCTGCACCACATGACTTAGTGGGTGGGTAAGGCCGAGTCTTTCCATTTAGATGAAGTGTTGTGCTTTAAGTGGGCATTAATGAGCAGAATACCCGTAAAGTGAATAAGCAATAATAGCTTCAGCTTAATTGCCACAATTTATTGATTATTTTGTGTGGAATCTGTGTTTTTTTTTTCTCTTCTCTAAGGGGGAATATCTTTCCCTTGATAAAACACAAATAGGTAATTAAATAGACAGCTCTTCTGTCTTCTGCATATTTAAGTGTGAAAGCCCTTACGAGGTGCTGACATGCAATCACATATATCACTAAGGCACTTCATGTTATATCTGGCATTTATATCTTCTTTCCTCTTTGCGTTGCTGGAAATCTATCAAAAAAGACATCTCGTAATTGTTCCGAGGGGGGGGGGGGCTGGTGTTTGAAATTGTGTGAAGAAAAAAGCAACAGGTCTGCCTCTTCTCACCTTTCTCTTTCTGCAGCTTTCTGCAGATATAGCTGCATTGAATTCTGAATGCCTGAGTAACACTGTTCAAAGACAAGATGCTCTGAGTCATACTCTTGTCTGCCTTCATAAACAGGTGTGATTTCGGTCCTTACTGTAGCTGTAGTAAATCTAAGGGTAAAGTAAACTTCTGCTGTGTATATAAGTTGGTGGGGAGACTTCATCTTCATCGGTTCCAGTTTCCCATACTGTTTATTCGATATAGGATCGTGGCGACTCTGCAACTTATCCCTGGAAGCACTGGGCACAGGGATGTCTGCCTAATCATGTAGTCACACAGACATACACACACAATGCAAATACAGACACTAGTACTGCACACCTAAAATTATAGTTTTTTTGACTGCAGTTGTAAACCAGTGTACCTGGAAAATACCTGCACAGACATGTGAACATGCATCCCGCCGCTAAACATCCATATGCATCTATGGGCCAGAATTAAACCTTTGACCTCAGGCTTCGATCCACTGAGCTACTGTGTCAACCCAATAGAATTATCTACGATGTTCAGAACAATGTCTCTTATACTCATAAACTTGGATTAGTCTTTATGTCATTTTGGATTCAGTAACATATTGCTTGTAGCATGTAATATGCATGAGACAATCAAATCCTGCAGCTTTCCTGTAGCTTAGAGAGCATAGTAACATGTGCTCAGAAATCAGATTAATGGCAGACACGTGTCTTCTCTGCTGATGTCAACTAAGTCAAGAACTGGGAGGGCAGATATTTCTTCACAGAGATTCATTGTAAGGAAATCAGTCGTGTTACCTCATCTGAATTCCAACTATAGTTAATATCCATGAATAGTACCTCAGAATCAATTTTACCAGGTTATTGTTGTCATAGACCAGCTGAACAACACTACAAATCCCAGAATGCACCTCACCGTCACCATCTCAGTCAAACACTCTCCCAGGACTGCAATTCCCAGAATCCTCCACAGCCACACCTCACCTGTTAATCAGTCAACCAGTTACACCTGCGCCTAGATACCTCTGCTATTTAAACCCTTTATTTGCACTGCTTCTGAGATTGTTGCCCTGGTTTGCACTTTTGAGTGGTCCCTTTATGATGGTCTTATTCTGGTATTGTTGATCTGTTTTATCCTTTGGATTTTGCCTGTTGATGGGGATTTGTTGCTCTTGTTTGTTTATTTACATGACAACATGGATTTTGACCGATTTTTCCTTTTGACTTTGGCTTGGATTACCTTAATGAAACCTGTTCCGCCATCTTGGAAGTAATTCTGCCTGTCCCATCCCATAAAAACTGTGAAGGGTCTTAAGATGCATGTTGCATGATGGCTATCCAAACCAGTATTTTATCTCTAATTGGACCATGTAACTGATTTACTTTTACACTGTATAATGAGTTGGTTAAAACTGAGTCAACAACATGATGTTAACATTTGATATTTCTGCACAATACTAATATGCCACAGGGCTGTCACACTCCAGTTCATGTATTATTGCATGCTAACATCTACAATAATGAGTTACTTATAGTAGAGTGAGTTATTCATTGTCTGCAATTATAATGCTGTTGTGGATTAGATTGTGTCATGTAGATGTCTATTTAACTGACTTTTAAATTAAGTCTTGGATTTTAATTACTTTACTGCTGGTTTATTGGTTTTAAATCTGCTTCAGATGTTTTATTTCTCTGGTTCTGCAAGTTGAATTTGTTCAGTCTGCTTTCTGGCTTCTGGTTTTGACCTGATGAATATCTGGCATTACGAATGCCTAGTTATGCCTTGTGGGCTAGTGAACGTACCACATGTATTCTGCACATTCAGCAGTGATGCTTGGATATTTTCCTTGCTTCTTTCTCCATCATTCAAACCATCTTTCTTTTGAGTCAATTTTTTATTGCAAACACGTCAAGGGATGTTGGCTATGGTCCGTGGACCAAAAACTGGGATAATATGGGCAATTAGTAAGCCCTATGGAAATAACCTAGTGCAGTTGTTCTTAAACCAGTCCTTGGGGACCCCCACATGGTCCACGTTTTTGCTCTCTCTCAACTCAACAGGGAATTAGGAGAGAGCAAAAATGCAGACCCTTAGAGGATCCACAAGGACTGGTTTAAGAAACACTGATCTAGCACTTTTGTTGTTTGTCTGTTACAGTGGGGAAAATAAGTATTTGACACATCAGTATTTTTATAAGTAAGTGTTGGG
>JAABNX020000042.1:16165890-16180790 GCA_015163995.2 Mormyrus lacerda | reverse complement strand
CTTTCATTGGTTAAATTTCATAGAATTTTTATTTATTATTACTTTTGTCAGATTAAAGTTATTTCTGTGACCATTGTTTTTCTTTCATTGACTGAAGGGTACCAACAATTTTGTCCACGTGTGTATGTATCATATAGAAGATTCAGAGAGCAGCTGACAAGAACCAGTCTGGTGCTCTCACATCAGCAGTAAGGGAATAAGAACAGAGAGCTTTTTGTTAATGAAATAAACCTCAATAACAGGCTGACCCACAGCAGTGCTGACGCAGACTCACCCACTGTTCTCCCTTCTATCCGTATAACTGAACATCTACATCTGAATAGTTGGACATCATTAGTGACTAGGTCTGAACCTAATCTGTGCGTTTTCTCATGAATGAATCTGCTGGGGCTGATCCACCAAATGATGGCAACATGCTCAGCTGCTTTGTTGAGAGGGGTTACCGGTTCTCATTGTGCTGAGAGCACTTAACTGAAAGGACATCCTCACTGTAACGCTAAATAATTATCGACTCACTGTCACTCTATCAATAACTGGGGACAGCTATGGATTTCGTCTTAATTTAGCAATCTACTTTCAGTGCTAATGAATGCAGTCAGGAGGGCACTACAGCCTAGATTCTTTATGTTCCCTTTCTGAGCAGCAGGGTGACACCTATTTTAACAGACCGAGACCCCATCCTGCTCAGGAGCCCAGCTTGCTTCCCGCGCAAAGCTTGATGGCTGCAGCCTTGCTCACTGACCCTGAGCTTAAACAAGTCAGAGGGGTCCATCTTTTAAATGTATGGGTGGCTACACTTGTAAAAGAGGAGGAGCCACTGCAGGAGAGAGGCGCCACTAGGATTCACGCAGGAGGGGGGCACCCAGATTACACAAAGTGCTCAGGTGGCGGGCAGAGACCAGTGGTCTCCCGGGCCGGCTGGCCTTTGGTCCATCTTAGGCCTCAAACAGGGCTGGTGAATATACTAGTGTTCAAACAGCTCAGTGGGCTGAAGGCTGCATCCAGTGCCTGAAACTCTAATGCAGAACCGACTCCTTTCATGTCTCTGGATTTTTAACCGCTCTGATGTGAATGAAGGGACTGTTTAACGGCTTAAACTGCTTCTTTTTCCTACTCTCTGCTTTGTCATGAATGTCTGCTTCCACTCTCATAAATTAAATTCAATTCAAATTAAACTTAAAAAAATACTCTTATGTAAAAAAATTGGGATCATGTGAGAATTGATCAATCCATCATTTGCGTTTTCATTTTGATTCACTAAACTATTAAAGTTGCCACATTAGCTGTTATTTCAGCAGTATAATCTATACTTTACTGGCAGTTTTCAAACCTTGAAAAAACTACACAAGTACCCATACAACCCACTCTCTCCTGTTATCTCAACGCAAAAATAATTACATGTATATGTACAGTACAACATATACTATTCACTGCTCATCCTTACAGCACACACTACAACCGCACACTCGAAAATCAAATGTACAGGGGAAGGCTGAAGATGAAATAATGTTTGTCATATAGCTTCTAACAAATGTTTGTATGTAAAATTTAAAAATGTGTTTTTTTATGTTTTGAAGGGATGCATAAACATTTTAATTATTTAGAGTAATATATTCAGAATGGTTGCTCTGCATATCTTTAACATGTAAAATAGAAATGCTATAATTCCAAATAGTTTGATGTATCCTTTATTTATCTAAAAAAATATTTTCTAAAAACAGAATCCTTCAAACAGAAAGATACTGACAGGAGTAGCTTAAATATGCTATGCCTATTTACTTAAATATGCTACCCCTTGGTCTTTATGCAGTATTTTTTTGAATCATGCAAATATGCAGAGCCCAACCCCCCCAATCCCCACTTGATCTATCACCCCACATGACCCCCAAGCCCCCACCCCCCCCCATATGTGACCGTTAAAAAGGCCCGCGTTTCCCCTTTAAGCGGATGTGACTGAGCAGGTGTCTGTGGCTCACACTCATTGATTACAGAGGCATTAATCAAGCACGGGGGAGGGGGGGATAGGCCGCACATGGGGAGCCCTGCCTTACCATAGTAAACCAATTACGCTCCTCATGGCATGAGAAGGTTAACTCGCTGCATGAGCAATCTGCTTATATCACCGGTACAGCGATTCTGGATAAGAGAAGGGAGAGCGGAAGAGCATGAATGACCATTCTGCAACGGCTGGGAAGTGGATTGACTGGGACGATATTGGGGATGCATGTGAAAAGGAGGGAGTGAGAGAGAGTCAACGACATGCATAAAATAATATCACCGGCCATTAAAGTCAATGGAGTGAGACGTCTGGGGTGAGGGTTGCGTAGGTCTCACACTGACGATCGGGTCTGTGGGTAGCAGGTCCAGCGATGGCGATGGGAGGGGGGGGTCAGACAAACCCCACTTTCATTACCCGTAAAAGGTCTTCTTGACATGGGCCTAATCCACATTTTATGCTTCTTTCAATTTGCACTTGTTTTGGCAGTATGTTTAATTAACTTAAGTATGGGCATAACATTTATCCATCTTTTCATCCTTTAACCCAACCCTGAGGTCCACTGTGCCACAATCCTTGTGGGGAGAGGTCGGTTAATTTCCAAAAATAAACTATACGTTATATATTTTTTTATGATGCTTTGCGTTTACACATTCTATTCACATCTAAAAACAATGGAAACGGTGACATTCATTTCCAACTCACCAGTTGATGCGCCGGCACCCCACAGCCTGCAAAAATCAGAAAGTTAGGAACCCCTGTTCTAAGCTCTTATCCTGGTCAGGTTTGTGGGGATAACGTTTCTGGCCAGAAGTGGAGATGAATGAAATTGGAAGCTCCTGTGCAGAGCAGAGATTCTGCCAGAGGAGCCCCGGATTTCAGATGAGCTGCAAAGGAAAGAAATCGCCATCATGCGCTGAGCACCAATGTATCCGGCACCAGATCCCAGCCTCGTCGTCCTCCAAATGCAGCCTGGAACCTTAAATGTGTGCATTCAGTTCCTTGCTGTTTTATGGACTCGTTTGGTCTGGCACTTGCTTGTCAGATTTCATCACCAATTTCTGTTTTTTATATTTCTGTCTGTAATCGATTGAGTTAAAGGACTTGAAAAGAAGATTGAAACGGTATCAATATTGAATAGTACTTGAAAGGAAACATCCTTTGCATGATAGACGAGTAATAACATATTTCAAGTCATATGTTTATGCTTTAAATTAAATCATTATAAAAGAACAATATCAAATGATTAAAGGGGATGGGAAAATGTAAAGTTGGTCAAAGAATACTTGTTTTATTGGAACACCACACGAAGAGATTCGTACCACAGTTTGGAGAAAATCAATAGCTATTTTAGTTTTAATGTTCAGAAATAATAAAACTTGGTGATACCCTCCTATCCCTACATAAATACATCTCCTGTGTGTAATATTTTTTATTGTTTGGAGAATAATAACAAAACCATTATACATTATTTCATTGATAGAATGTGACATATTGTTTGAAATGAAAGCTCACTGCAAGAATTACTCTGAAGGTGTCCAATAAAAGGAGAAAATTGGTCTTGCAGATATCTTCTCTAACATATCGTGGTGTATTTCTATGTGAAATAAAATTCATGACATTTTAACAGTGTCCTTGACCGCTCTGAGCTGCCAAATGAGTGCAAATTGTAAATAAATCTGTACCTACATGACAATCATTCTGGCATAATTCCTTTGGAGAGTCCCATTTTCCCCATGCCTTTTACAGCACTGTTCGTTTGTCCTTTGCATTGTTGACCAATTGCTCTTCCGCTGTAGCAAAGAGAACAGCTTATAAAAAGGTCACTGCACTGCTTATTAATGGCAGGAGAAACACAGGAGATCTTTATAACAGTCCAAAGATTGCGGCTCCACCAGATGTACCAAATGGTCATAGTAATGTTCTCTCACACACTGTAAAATGCATTTATTAAAGGCAGCGCTGTCATAAGCATATCGTGATGACATGTTGATGTTTGTTAGTGACTGGAACTGCATAGGGTGTAAAATGCTGAGCCTAATGTAGGTGTTGATCACTTGACTTCATCCTCCATGTTAGCTCCTTGCTGTCTAATAGCTCAGTCCCTTTCTGTTCTGCTGCCTCTCTGCCTGGCTGGGTCTCTCTGGCCAGCGGTCATCACTACTGAGCAGCACTGTCACCTTGATAATATTTTTCTTAAAGTATTAATGTATGCTTCATTTTGTGCGTAGGCGCAGAGCTTGTTTCAGTTCAGAAAGAGGCAAAGCTAAAATGAATGTTCTTCCACGTTTACCATGCAACACTTATGTTCTACTCAATGGAAAATTAGTCATGCATATTGTAAAATGACATGGTAATGATCTGCCTTACAACGTTACTGGGGGACCATGTTGTCGTTTACTCCCTTAGATGTTTGTCTAGGCATTGGAAGGGTGATTTTAGGGTGAAGGGTGGAGGGGCAGATGAGTAGGTAATGGATGGATGGGAAATGAGAGAATGGATTGTAACCCTGTATGTTCCGTTCGAGCGGCGGACTGAAGGCTGGAATTGAAGGACAAAGCTGAAGGTCCGTAGCTGGGAATTTTAGCAAGAAGCTGCTCCAAGTCTATGAGAATGTAATAATGGTGGATCGGATAAAACATTAGTGAGAACAGTGTTCTGTGATAAAGAGCAAATGACTGAAAAACTTCTGTAGCTGAGTTTGGACAGACTGACAGGCTGTAGATGAGGTAATGCCAGCGACCTTGACCTTTTGGGTGGGAGAGTGTCTTGATATTCACACATGAATTGATAACTTGCTCATGTAAGTGGACCGATACCTACAGTACAGTCATGAGTTGCTCAGATACGTTCGGAGAAATACGTTGTTATGTGAACATCATAGAGTGTGCTTCCACAAAACTACATGGTATAGCCTACTACACAACAAGGTTACAGTGAACTTTATTCGTAAGTAGAAAGATGACTCTAAAATACAAGTATAGTATAGTAAATACATGAATCACTAACATAGTTGCTTATCATTAAGTATTGTATACTGTTCATTATGATCTGTGCTATACTTTTATACACCTGGCAGCATAGTATGTTAGTTCAGAAATGACATCAGAATCACCACAAACATGTGAGTAATGTGATGCACTTCCTCTTTATAACGGCTACAACGTCACAAGGCCATAATATTTCACCTTATGAGACTACTGTTGTACATGCCTTCCATAGTTCACCAAATTATTGTTATGCAGTGCATGACTAGTTATTTGATAATATATTTCTCATTTTGTACAGCAGTGGACTCAGCTTCTCTATGAACTCTTAGATGACTCATACTCACAAATGAATAAATTGCTCATAAATGATTAGCACGGTTTATAGTTTAACTCTAATAAGAATCTTTCAGAATGAGTGAGATTCTTCACGATCACCCACAAACATCTTTAGGAATGTCTAAGACTTTCTTCAATTGATATGGCAAACCTACTGGACACAAATCCACTGGGATTTGTGGAAAGATTGAGGGCTCAGGAAATGTCATAAAATCTGAGTTGTTATGACCTGTGAGCAGAAGAAGCAAGTCTAGGGCCCAAGTGAAAGAGAACAATGGTGTCTTATTCCATGAGTAACTGATTACAGACTTTAATTTTTGACCACATCAGTGTTTCTCTGTGAGGACCTGACAGGGCTCAGACTTGCACTATTTAGTACACAAATAAAGCAAATATTTTCCACTATCTCTTCATACTTCTTCGAGCTTGGATGGGGAATCTCTCAAAAAGGACGGAAATGCAATACACACGCAAATGCATTTACATACAAATAAACACTGGGACTGTAATTTTTGGAACTGGAATATCATCAAACCCACAAATATCACACACAATTGGACAATGTTTATCTAAGCCTCTCTTGCTATCTCCCTGGCTTAACTGCGACAATGTCAGCTCAAAAGAAAACAGGCAAATATTTGCCCTTTCCCTGCTTAAGGGGGCTACTAGTCACTACATTTTTACTGGCATTGTATAGATTTAAGAGATAGAAGTACAGAAATACCATGTCAATAACAAACACGCTGCCAGTGCTGACAAAACCAAACAAAGGGATTGTGGAAAATGGCAGCACACAGCACTGAGTTCAGAATTAATTAATTAGTGTGTTTGAAGGAGTTGGATTATCTGTGACTTGGATATAGGGGGTTAACAGGGAGTCAGAATGAGATTCCCCGCTTTCCGTGTTAACGGGGAAAATAGTGCCGTCCGATGGAACTTTGGATGAACCAGAAACGATTTCCCTTGAAGGACAACAGCTTAAATGGCAGTAAGTAATAAATAAATCCAAACAAAGGTGCATGAAGGATATTATGTTGAGATGTCAGGGCCAGAAGAAATTAGCTTTTTTTCATATAGCATGTAGGTCAGAGTGATATTTTTAATTAATGTCAGTTTAGCATTTAATCATTGGATAATTTATCAAGTACAATGTGCATGTATAAAAAGTCAATTACACAGTCAGCCTTTCATGTTCCTGAGAAGGCTGGTAAAAGTCTGGCATTGTGGGACTGCGCTGTGGCTCAGTTTGCTGTCAGTGAAATTATGAATCATTGTGTGTGTATATGATTGTGTTTGTGTGATCGTGTGTCCCCTCCCCCCTCACTATTACTGTATCTTCCCACTCAATTTCCACCTCTGCTTAAAAAAGGCTTTATTTATTTATTTATTTATTTATTCGTTCATTTTTTTCCATGCGTCTCCTTGGAAGAGATCAGTAGCTCTCCAGGGGTGCCTGGATTTGGGAGGGATTGTGATTGACGTGGGAAAGGCCCCCAGGGACATAAGCCTGTCTGCCTTTTAATTAAAGATCATTGTATATGGAGGTTTCCTCTTGCGCCGCGTTTCCCATCATGTGGACGCTCCGGCTGCAGATGGGTCCCCGTTTGCCCGCTCTCTCACACCACAGCTGATGAGAATGAGGATGTCCTACAGAATGTTGCCTACATTCAGGACATATCTGCACATCTTGAGTCAGAGAGTACCAGCGATTACCACCTTAATTAATTACTGACCGCTGTGTGGATGTGCATATTGACCTGTTATGACTATAATATTTTGGAACACGCTTACAACGCTCAGGCAAAAAAAAAAAAAAAATCATTGATAAATAGATATTTTTATATGTATAGGCAAGCCATCATTTATTATAGCATGTGGAGTGGGATTAATGTAATTCCCTTCTTATGGCCTGCAGAACCTCAGCAGAGGACATTTCTGAGGCTTTGCTTCTGAAATGTTACATTTATGAATCTTCTCCCCTCACCTCCACAGTATCGTCTGAGGAAATCACAACCCTTTATTCTCCCTGTCAAATGTCACCGAGACGCTCTTTCCATCTGAAGTTTGACAATATCCGCAGGCGTCCTGCTTCTTCCCCATACACAGTAGAATGAGGGCCACCTTTACCAAGCCTCTTATCACAGGGAAACATGCTTATTCAGAAAGGTGACTATGATACACTGCTCAATAAACAGATCATTGCAAAGATCTGAGAAATCACATATTTCATATAATGATATTTTTTCTGCAATATGTAAGACCTTCCATGGCTTTGCTTAGCAAAAGTAAAGTATATAGAGACTAGTGCCTGTGGGGGCAGCAGTTTCGATGGAATATCACTGGAAACGGTCCATAGATTTTTGTGACAGTGTAGATGTGCACATTGACCTGTCAGATGATGATGTTACTGTTCCATAGGCAGCGTACTTCATTATGGCTGCATATGAGGAGATTTGACTAGGCGTAGCAAACAGGACAGCTGAGCCATCAGCAGCTGGCAGCAGTGCTCCGGCCGCCCATCCCCCTGGCCTCCCGGAAACGTGTAGGCCAAGCTGCTACACGCTCTGCTCCGCTGCCTGACAATGAGCCCATGCACCATGATATCGCTTTAATCCAGCCTGCCGAGATGCTCCCGGAGGTCTCCGTCCAATAGAAACATTATTGCTTGCATTACTTCATCGTGTGATTCTGAAACACTGAGCTGATGCTTCTGCTTTCAGAACCTTCCTGGTCACTCTGGCTATACCAGGAAATTTTATGTACTGTAGTAGAATTTCAGGCCTGTTGGAAATGTCCACTGATATCTGGAGGAGATAAAGACTCCTTCTGATTTGATGTCAACAGAAGCCCCTTCTGCAGTGTCTCGATCAGGTTTTGTTAGTTGAGAAAGCTACTAGATGCTGAAAATGTCCTCTTATTCAGCTGTGATTATTTCAGTTGGCAGAGATGAATAGATGCAAGATAAAGGCAATGACACACTTTCTTATGGGTCCCACAAATCATAGTCCTATGCAGACATGCTGGGTCCAGTGAATATGCCTCCAGGATCACATGACCTTGAGGCAGCACAAGGTCATCATTCCTCATTAAGATGTAGGTCTGCAGCGAGTCTGGGCTTGGCCCATCCCACTTAGAAGGCACCACACAACACACGCTCCACCCCACCAATGGGAGATGGGGCTGCATGTCAGTGCATTGCAGACGGCACGAAGGCAGCTCCATACGCGTTAGGAGCCTGGTACAGGTTCATTGCCATGTGGAGAGAGCTGGGGAAAGACTGGAATGTGGCATGGTCATGAGGGGTGGAGGAGAGAGGGCATGAGGTCAAGACCTTCTTCATCATCATTGCCTGCTCATCTGCATTCCTTTCAGCAGGAATTTATCTTGCTTTCTCCATGCTTGTTATATCCACTGTGGAATGTAAGGCAAATTGTAAACACAGCAGCCTTGCATATGCATGAAAACGAAAGAAGGCAAATATCAATATGTGCGATGAGTGTTGAATTATTTCAGAGTTCTAACCCCAGCTGTGCCTCTGGATCAACAAAGGTCTTGGATGGTCATTGAATGTCTTCTCAGCTACACAGAAACAAAACCTCAACCAGCCCTAACCTTAACCATAAGTAGCCAAACAAAGACTTGGGGCTTGTTTAATTAATTGAGTGCAGTCAGAGATTTTTGTAAAATTGAATTTCCCCCACAACATCAAAATAACAAGCTTTTGTCAAATTGTGGGGACATTTGGTCCCTTAACCATAAGTAAGCAACCAAAATAAAAGACTTTTTGGATTTGTACTTTATTAATTGCATTCACAGATTTTTATAAAATTGAGGTTATCCAAATGGATGTCGCGCCCACCGGAGTGAAGTCAGACAGGTGCACCACATCAACAGCCAATTAACCCAGTTTAAAAGCAGAACAAACCCCACTACTCATCGCGAAGTATTGAGCCGTTGTATCTGAGCCTTACTGAGAGGTTTTTCTGTCTTTCGGTTACCTGCTTCACCCTGCCTTGCCTGTTAACCCTATGTGTGATCCTTGCCTCATTACCTTCCCTCCTTAGACCAGCTCCCGTCCGTGACCTACCCGTCCAACGTCTCCTACTTCCCCTGCCTCATGTTTCTTGTTCCTGTGTTTCATCGTCGGACGGACCACCCTGGCATCGACCCCGGATCACGTACCAAGACCCCGATTGCAGCGCGCCGCTCCTGTACCTTCACAACGACTCTCCGAGTGGGAGAACCCACTCGTGTCTCCTGCCCAACCTCTACTCATCCGAGCAGAGGAGCCGGTCTCCCCTCCTTTTGCGGGGCTGCTCCCCTTCTGTGCTGAGTACCCACTAGTCCCAATAAACCCTCCTAATTCCTGCATCTCTGGATCTCCGCTGTCCTCCTTTCCTGTACGTTACAATGGGGACCTGAAATAACATCCCCAAAGATAGGGAAGTTTCAGGTTCTACCACACCTTGTGGATATTTAGGTCCCCAAATGTGATTTATGCAAACCCCCCCACACAGACACAGAGCCTAAAACACACACCCAGCATGTGCCCTTCTTTTCTGTCTTCTGTAGCAATTCAGCCCTCCTCCTCCCCCCCCCCCCCCATGCGTCCTTACATTTAGGAAATAATGCAGTATTCCTGACAATTTATATTCCATTCTGTATAATTAATTCTGCTTTCAAAAAATAGCATCTGCATTGCAGCAGGATACTTGTGTGATGCTGCAGTGTAATATTTGCGTATTCTCTGATGAGAGGTTAATTGTATAAGCTCTGACGGTATTACAGCTCTTTTCCCCTGTGGGCATGTATAATGCGAAAAGATATTCATCTCTCATTGGGATCTACTTGCCATTTACTCTAATTTGGTTTAGCGTTACATCAGGGATATTTCTTTTGTATATTTAACAAAATAAATAAAAGCAGAGAAGCTTGATAGATTACGCTTGATGAAGGTTAATGAAGCTGAGCGGTCCGATACAATTGGGTCCACACTGGAAAGTTCATGTCAGGAGATCAGGTAAGCAAAAACAGGGCGGCAGGCTCAGGGCGGGTATTCTCTAAAAAGCCAGGCAGCCGGCAAGTGTGCAGTCGTCCCCATGATGCATTGTGGGGGGTCCGAGCCAATCGGCATGGCCCCAGGGGCCGCTGCGGACTCTGGGGAGAAGGAAGATTATAGTAAATAACGGCTGACAGGGATCTTTATCCTACGCGTGTGAATCTCTCTTCCATGCATCATCAAAATACCTTCAGTTCAGACGGTGATGCTATGATGATCTTTTACGGGACTCGTGAATGAGACTTCATACATTATTTACATACATTGCCTAGCAAATGTTTTGGACAAAGCAACCTAAATGTCTTTTTACTGTGTGTGTATGTACGTATTTACATTTTAACCATGCATAAAGCAGAATCATTGCAGAAACACACTTCATTTCAGATGCATAAAAACATATAATGTGAGTGCTCTCCATCTCATTGTATCAACAGTCAGAGAGACAATTGCAATAGTCCAGCATGTGAATTACACAACATGAAACATTTCAACATGAAACAGTGAAAACCACTTTAATCTGGACAATATTCAATTACTGTATGAAGCACTCAGGTGAAAAATATGACCCTTGTTAACAAGATAACAGCAGCTCAATGCCATGGAGCACTGTGCTATGCCTAGTGAGTGTTCACCTGTGTGTAGGCAGCGTATTTATCTAAAATCATAACCAAAAATTATTCTACCAGCTGGTGCAGCTGTCTGAAAAGAAATTTCACTTCCCAATGCAAAAGTATATTCCTGTGAACAATTAATTCTTTGTCCATTTTATGTTTGGTTATATTGTTCCATAAGTTACCTATCAATTAAAAACAATAAGAAACATCAACATTTGCGTTCAATAGTAGATCTGTGACGGACACACATCACCTGCATTACTTGCAAAACTTGAAATCTGTAATTTGCCTTGAGACACTGGTAAGGAAAATTACAAATGTTTAAATCCCAGGAAATGAAAGATCTTGTGCCTTTGAAAACAGCGGCTTCAGTATATTTCAAGAATTATTGGCCGTGTCGTTACATTTAAGGATATAAATAAATAATGTAATACTAATAACAAAATATTGCTTGCTCTGCCACTCTATTTTAAACTGGTCAGTCTTTGACTTGATTAGAATTTATTGTTTTCTGCCACTCATTTTCTTGCTGCATGTGATTGTCATGTCAACAAAGAGGCGATCGAACGAAAGTGAAATGAATTGGAATTGAATGAGAGAGCGAGAGAGAGAGCAAGAGAGAGAGTGAGAGCAAGGAAGAAGGAAGAGAAAAAGCAGAAAGATGTTTCTAATTTGCTGCTCTTTCTGGGAATGACTCTTGGTCAGACGTCCATTAAATTATGGAAGAAGCTTATTTTTCTTTCGCTGGGCCACCAGGGATATTGATAAGGATGCCAGACAGGTTCAATGCGAAGAAGGGTGGAGTTACCACTCTGGATAAAATCTCTCATTGCAGAATACACACTTCCATTCCATCACACAAAATAAATCTTTTTCCTTTCAAAAATTCCTCTCCCCACTTTATCCTTTGGGAAACCATAATATGTTGCTCTCTCTCCCCACACCTCCAGCTTTTGGTCAGGTTTAAACCCAGCCCTCAATCGCTCAGAGCCGTCTGGAAATGAGGCGGCTGTGGTCTGGCATGCGCGCGCCTTCGTTTTCTGTAATTATTATCCGTGTGGTTTGATGGGGTCCCGCATGCCCCCCCTCCCCCCCCCAACTTCCCCAGAGGGGGCGGTGAAAGTGCTTTTTGAAGAGAGCGGGTGGGAAGGCCCCATCTGGCAAGCTCGGCTTTTGCCAATACAGCCATTGCCTCCTCTCCCTCCCCCATTCACCCCTGGTGCCGCCAACAAAGGTGCCCGGCAGCCATGCCCGGTTCCACGATGGGCATGCACACATCGCATGCCCCCCATGGGGAAAATCTCATTAAGAATCTAGCCTGAGGCTGGGCTTTCCAGCGCTCAGGAGAGCAGCACAAACACAGAGACTTGCAGCATTTTCGTTACCGACTTTAATGATCTACAGGCTTCAGGCTTTAACCTCTGGGGCCTTTAAAGGTAAAACTGTCAGCCTCTGTTCCTCATCCAGAAGTCCAAGTGTAAGCTGAGGTATATGAACGCTTACAGTGACGCACTGTACCTTTAATAAACAATTCCACTTTGCAGGTGCATGATATACCATAACAAGCCAATAATCTTCCATGGTTCCCCTCATCGCCAAGCTTTAATTACACTCATGTATCCCAAAGAAGCAGAGAACGCTCTCAGGCCCACCAAGAATTATAGTTGAAGCACAAGCAGCTAAATTGGTGTTGAATGAGCAGTTATTTAATGTGAAATGTAATTTGGTTTCCCACCTTTGTGTTATAAATGACTTTTCTGCAATGAAAAATAAGAGATGGATGAAAAAACTGCTTCTGCAGCAGGTTAGTGGAGATGATTGTAATTGTGATTACAATGACAATGACCCTTTCAGGAAGCTCCACCACGGGAAAAGATGTACACTGAAGATCTCATAACATGGAATAACAATGTTATGCAGAAATTATACCACTGTAAAAACTGAACATATTCTGCGTGAGTAAGGAAGACAAATGAAAATAGCTGGTGGATGTTTCTGACGTAGCTGTCCAGCTCCATGTGTGTGAGGGTGTGTGTGCATGTGTGTGTGTGCGTGTGTGTGGGTGTAGCAGCGTGCGTCAGGCCTCATTAGGGCTTCATGGGGCTGCCATGTCTGTCTGAGACCCCGAGAATCAGTTCTGTCACATCTCCCATTCTCTTGCTGACTGACTGGAGTGCATTCTTGCCAAGGAAACACATCTTATCACTTAGGAACTGTAAATTGTGTTTTCACTGCAGTATCAAAACTCTTTACTAAAATTGCCTCCTGCTTTCCACTAGAAAAAGTAGACAGAGCATGCCGCAGGAATAAATGGGCTAAACAGCATCACCAGAATCTCATTAAAACTCCGGACCAACACCGTGTTCCCCCACGCAACCCTCTCGTTACTGTTGAAAATCTAGCCGTGATTGCCTCAGCCTGTCTGAAAGCAAGGACAATAAAGAAAGGATTTGATGGAGTAATTTAAAGCTCAGCTTTTGGGAATCAGCAACACCACAGTACTCCTCACTTCTCATTCTGTTCCTCCATGGTTATTGTCAAATGGAATATGTTGTAAAAGATGGAATATATATACTTTGCTCCTGTGCAGCAGAGACAGAGACTCCTTGAATAAGGCACTAATATACTCAACCATTTCCCGTACAATAGGGGCAGATTTACTGTATAGAACAAATGATTAATCTTGGCGACAGTCTTACTATCCTTACCTCATCCATACCCTGATCAGCATTCTGGAAGTTTTAAATGGACATTTGGCTCCAATTACTACCTTGGAGCAAGTACTTACATAACGAAACTATTGCAGATATGTATGGTGGCATTTTGAATTGGACTTCAGATTAATATATTTTGTTTCGGATAATGCACAGTGCTTAAAGACAACATATAATACTGTGTGTAACATCTGCCTCTGGATATGCAGGATCTGCAAAGCATGGGCATGATCACAGGAGATCAGGGGGTGAAAACGTGATGAATAGGAGTGGCGAACACCCCACACACAAGGGCCATGCAGGGACAGCACCAATGTCACCTCATAGTGGCTGACCTTTGGCCTTCTCTGCCCCGTGAGTCGCATTAGCAGCCTGGACACTCCCATAAGAGGGGCAATCATCTTGTTCTAGATGGCTATAGCTAACTGAAGCTGTACAACAGGGCTCTCAAGTTTTGAAGACAGACAAGAGTGACATTCCACAGGATGCCTTTTCATTGGTTGTTGTGTTGCATTTTACCCAGATACAATTCTACTATTTTCCGATTGGCTATTGTGTAGGCCCTGTCTTTTTTTTGATTGGCTGGTGACAGGTACAAGGACTCCAGCTGAGACGCGCTTGTTTCATAGTGAGGCGCTACTGTGCCGTGGTCTGAGAAATATTGGACGTATTAGCCAACAAATTATTTTTCCTCGTGAGAAATACAATTTGTGGCGGGAGTGCGTGACAAAAGACTGAAAATAGTGACTGTCACGCTCAATGCGTGACACTTGAGAGCCCTGGTACAACTTGTAGGTTTGTAGGAGAAAAGTAGGTTTAGAGGGATGTTAGTCTTACAGGTATCAAACTACATCCTAATTAACTAAGATTTCAAAAGGATAAATAGCAGCCGGCAGATTGGCTCTAGCATATAATTTGATGTTTCGTAACATGTCAAAGAACAGCAGTAGTGATAATTATATTTTCAATATTACGTCTTAAGTCTGTGAAATGTCACGGTTACCGACTTGAGGAAATCAGCTTCACTCCCCATTCAACTGCGTTGCAAACCAACCACTATTCCAGTGGTTCTTAACCTTTTTTTGCAGTGGGCCGCACTATGTCCAAGTTCAAATCTCACGGGCCGCATATTATTTACATATGATGTCATCAACGCTCAATAACCAGATATTATGCATCTTAAATTATTAC
>JAABNX020000042.1:16149101-16163392 GCA_015163995.2 Mormyrus lacerda | reverse complement strand
CACAGCACAGCACAGCACAGCACAGGTAGTCATCCATCCAAAGCCTGTGAAATGTGTGTGATACAGTATATGGACTCTGTGAATGATAAGTGCCTCACTTGTGGACGTTACTGTCAGTTGCGATCAGCTCATGGTACATAGCTGACTCTCAGCTGCTAACAGGTCACATGGCCCCTGCCTTTCTGTGCAGGGTGTATCATCTTCGGTACAGGGGACACATGATAATTGGAGATAGAGCCCATACTCACTAGTGGATTGTGTTTCCTTAGAGACTCCCGACTCTAATAGGATTTTGTGCTTCAGGAACAGTGACTGCCCGGCAACACTTATAAAGCAGAATACTCAGGGGACGTAACAGGTCTGTCACGGCATTTCTGGGGTTCCTGATAAAATAGATTTTCCAACATAAAATCTTTATTGATTCCAAGGAAAGAGGAGTTTAGGAGTGTACTAGACCTCCTCAAAGTGTCAATCAATATGTATTTCGTACTTTCCATGGTAATTGTCGTCAATTACTTTGATTCGGTGCAGGAAAACCACACGAGATAATTACATTTAACTCAATCGGTCATGAGTGGAGAGTGGCAGATGTGGGCATGTTGAAAGGGCATTTCCCAGTAGCTAAACAGAGCATGTCTTAGTGGGGCTGAGTCCTGCTCTGTACACATTTCTGCTCGTACAGAAAGAGCTGGTAGTTTGTTATTGCTGGAAAAGGCCTATGTTTACCTGGCCTAGAGCAGTGATAAACCACCACTGAATGTTCTGTGAATGCATAATGAATGCATTATGAGGGTGCAGTTAATGTAAAGCGTTACCCATTATTTATGCTGTTTTGAGTTATGAAATAAAACTGCACTTGCATTCAGTTAATATATTAATCTGAAGTTCAAAATTCTTCTTGTACAAATAAGTGCTATTGTCCAAGTTATTAGATGTTTTATTTTCATTTGCAACTGGCAGAAGATAAATGCTTTAGTGGAAGATACCACCTTGCCAGTTTGTTTATAATTATAATAATAATTATAATTATAATTGATGACCAGCTGCTTGCAATCAAAGGTAAAAAGGCTGAGATAACAGTGTAACAAGCATCTGGTCTGGAGACAATGAGGGCGTGGAGCTTTGGAGAGCTGCTCCTGAGTGCCTCCACCTGCATACTCCACGTTCTAATTAAGGCTTTTTGTTTTCTGTGATTTTTGTAAATGTGTCAGATCTTTATCTGCAACCTGCTCCAGAACTCAAAATATTGCACTGAAAAACTTTAATTTTTAATGTTTCTTAACAATAGAACTGGGGTAGCGTGGTGACACAATAGTTAGCACTGGGGCCTCACACCTCTGGCACTAGCGTTTCACAAGTACAGGTTCTGTGCTATGGCTCATGTATGGGGAGTTTGTGTGTTCTCCTTTGTTGAGGGGTTTCCTCCAGGTACTCCTGTAAGTGTGAACTGTGTTGTTGTGATTGGTTGGCACCTCATCCCTGCCTTGTACCCATATTTTCTTTCCATTTTGTTTTCATGCATTTTTGTAATGAAATTTGTGTAATTAAGTCACTTAGATTAAAATGAGCACAGCTTAATGCTGATCTCATTAACAAGCTGTGTTCTTCTTCAGCTCAGCTGTCACACCACAATTAGGAGGCGTTGTTATTAGTAACAATTATTTTCTACATCCCAAGCATTCAGTTAATTTATTTAGTAGTGAGGCAGGAAAATGTTTTCAGGGATGGATTCTAAACTGGACTGTTGAAGAAAAGGTTGGACACATGTTAATGTGGGGGGGGGCATGACTCATTGATTAACAGGTGGTGGCCATAGTAACCTAGACAGTGTCTTAATTAGCATTGGGTGGGGCATGTGTGAGGGCAGCCGAGCACCCGCAGCAGTGGGGACTCCGGGCTTAGGGTACTGTAAGTACCAGGCAACATGGGTGCTTAAAAAGCTGAGCAGGAGAGAGACTTTTAAGTAAGACCCTCGCTGAGTATGATACGAATACACATTACAAAGTACCAGGGTGAACTCTAGGCAAAAGATTCTGCCAGGCTGATGGAAAAATAGGCAGGAAATGAATGTGGCCCATTAGAGTATGATGGCTTGAGGGGATGTAGCAGTGCTTAACTGAGGGTTACCTGCATTCGGATGGAACTGTAGTCAAACCTGTTATTTGGGGGATGAGGCAGTGAAGATACACACTTTGTCTTAATGGTTAATTAACTCCAGCACACTCAAACCACCCTTGACCTTCAATACCTGTTCTTTTAATAATACATACGTTGAAACTAAAGTAGAGGCATTTAAACTTAAATGTCTTAAGATCAAAATCCAATACATAGTTAATAACTTGTGCTCCACCTTTTCCATTCCCATGCTGATTAAACTCTCTATTACAAAGCCAGGTAGGCTCCGCTCCCTCAATTTCCATGCTGGGTAGGCTCTACAACACCCTCACACAATGCTTCCGTTCATCTAAATCAGAGAACTTTCTCCATATTGTCCTGCCAAGAATTAATGTCATTCTGTTATAAAACTCGACAAACTTTTTTGAGGCCGTATGCTTGGTTTGTTTAGCTAGAAAAAATGTTTTCATTTGATTCATGCTTTCAGTGTGTGAGCATTTTTTCCCATTTTCCAGTACAAGTTACAAACCCATGTCTCCACCGTTCCGTTCCATTTTGGTTTTTGTGTTTCTCGCATTTTGTGTTTCTCTTGTTTGCCATATGGCTCACTATGGCTGTCAAAATTATGGTTTATACTACGGTTTCTTTTTGCTTTAATTATTGTCCCTAAAAATCAAGTATTGAACTAGTTTAATACAGTACATATCTCTGGTCTCAATGAGGGAGGTGTTATAAGCTACACTGAAGTCCCACTATCTGAATACCTTAATTAGATGACTGGCTGTCTGAGCCAGTGAAATGATTTCTGTAATATTTCATGGCATGGTCGGTCGGAGGGGGTCACACATTCATGCAGGTTATGTGCCTGACTAAGGGTGTTTCTCAATAGCAAGAAAGCAAAGACTGTCCTTGTGGTCTTGGCAGGAGTTGTCTTGTTAACCTGCGTCCCAAAAACAAACTATCACACCCATGGAGGCGGGGCCCGACAGGTGCTGCTCGTTGACTGACAATCAACCTCCCTCATAAGTGGAGCGATCACAGAACGACCTCGCTAAGTAGTGAGTCAATGTTTCATTGCCGTACCGAGAGTTATTTTTGTCTATTGTCTGCCCACTTTTCCTTGCCTTGTCCGTTAACCGTGTGTGCGATCCTTACTTGCTTGCCTTCCCTCCTCAGACCCGCTCCCGTCCTTAACCCACCTGTCCTGCTGAGCCCGGCATCTCCTGTTTCCCTCTCCTTGTGTGCCCCGGTCCTGTGTCATCCTGTTGGACGGACTCACCTGTTAATGACCCCCGCATCTGAACCAAGACCACGATTCCTGCACGCCCCTTTAGTACCTCGATCTCGGCTCCCTTCCTCAGGGATTGTGTCCGCGCCCACGACGCTTACCATCAGCGTCCTGGCTGAGGAGACCGCACCCCTTCACTACACCATCGCCCACCTTTGCCTGTTATCCGCTACCCGCATTAAAACCCCTTGGTCCCTGCATTCCTGGATCTTGGTCTCCCTTCTTGCCCGTGTGTGACAGAATACTTCGCCTCCTGATGGATCCAGCAGGGACCTTGCAAAATCATATGGCAGCCCTGGAGCAACTGGTTGCTGCACACGCCGCCCAGGTACCCCTCCCCGATTCTCCCCCACGTCCTACTGCCCCTCTGCCGATCCCATGCCCGAGCGCTATGACGGATATCCGGACCAATGCAGAGGATTCCTCATGCAATGTGGCATATATGTTGAGGAACACCCCGAGATGTTCCGCAATCCAGGAGCGGAGGTCAGATTCATGATCTCTTTGTTGACGGGCCTTGCACGTGAATGGACAACCGCTTTGTGGGTGGATAACAACCCGCTCCTGACCTCGGGAGAGAGTTTCATAGGGCTCTGATGGAAGTGTTCGACCATTCGGCGGTGGGAAGAAGACCTGGGTTCCGGCTATTAGAATGTCGCCAAGGTACCCATTCCGCTACTGAGTTTTCTCTAGAGTTTCGCACCATCACTGCTAATCTTCGATGGCCGGACGATTGTCTTCAAACCATCTTTCTAAAAGCGTTGAATCCAGACCTACAGCACGAGTTGACCCACAAGGGGGAGGCTCCCTCTTTTGATGACCTGGTTCGACAGGCGGTCCGGCTCGACAATATCGTTAGGGACAGATGGCACTGACGGAACCAGACAGAAGCCCCTGGAGGAACGCCCCACCCAGCGAGTGAAGCTCCAGAACCCATGTAAGTCGGTCGCTCAACCCTTACCTCAGAAGAACGAAGAAGGCGCATTCAAGGGGGTCTCTGTCTGTATTATGGAGGAACCGGGCATACCATCTCAGCCTGCCCCATTCGGCTCGGCCCCTCTTCCGGTAGGTGTGTCTTCCTTACCCCCCATTTCTATTTCTCAATTCACGGTGCCGGTGGTTTTAGGATGGGGAGACAAACAATCTAAGGTAAGAGGACTAATCGATAGTGGAGCTGCTGGTAACTTCATTGATGCCAACCTGGCCAATCAGATGGGTCTGCCCCTGCAGATCCTCACTCACCCCATTTCTATACAAGGGGTTACTGGGGAACGGATGGCGGAAGGCATGATCCGCCATTGTGCCGGCCCTTTTGTGATGCAGGTAAGGGTCCTTCATAGGGAAGAAATCGAGGTGTTTTTTCTTCCCCGAGCATAGGACCAGCTGATACTTGGACTTCCGTGGTTACGAAGGCCTAATCCTCACCTTGAGTGGCAAAACAGGGAGATTGTACCGTGGTCAGACCTATGTCAAGGTGAATGCTTATCTCTCCCGTGTAAAGCTACAGGAGTAGAAAGTCCCGAACCAGAGAACCTGGAGGTTATTCCGGCGGAATATCAGGACTACAAAGACGTGTTCAGTAAGGAAAAGGCTTTTACCCTGCCACCTCACCGGAATTCCGGTTGTTCTATTAAACTCTTAGATGGCACTACCTTACCTCGCAACAGGTTGTACCCTGTTTCCCTGCAGGAAGAGGAATCTCTGGAGACCTACATCTGAGAGGGGCTGAAACAGGGAATCATTCAACCATCCACTTCACCTGTAACAGCCGGCTTTTTCTTCATTAAGAAAAAAGACGGAGGTCTATGCCTGGTGGTGGACTACCGAACCCTGAACGCAATTACCATTAAGAGGAGAGAACCGCTTCCTTTAATCCCCTCCGCCTTGGAGCACCTTTGAGAAGCTGTGGTTTTCACTGAACTGGACCTTCGCAGCGCCTATAACCTGGTGAGAATCCGAGCTGGAGATGAATGGAAGACGTCTTTTATCACCAGTAGGGGGCAGTATGAGTACCTCATAATGCCCTACGGGTTAGCTAATAGCCCCTCCATCTTTCAGTCCTTTATGAATAGTGTATTCCATGATGTATTGTACAAATTTACCCGACTAAAGCAAGTTTTCTGCACGGCCCCGGTGCTGAAACAACCGCAACTTGAACTCCCTTTCGAGGTAGAATTGGATGCTTCGGAGGCAGAAGTGCGGGCTGTCTTAATACATTGTGATCCTGAGACGGGACAACGACATCCCTGTGCTTACTTCTCAAAGAAGTTGACATAGGAGGAGCGGAACTACGAGGTGGGTGATCAAGAGCTTCTTGCCATGAAATTAGCATTGGAAGAGTGGCGCCATTGGCTGGAGGGAGCCCGGCACCCCTTCTTTGACCGATCACCGTAATTTAGAGTACCTTCAATCAGCTAAACGACTCACCTCCTGTCAGGCTCATTGAGCACAGTGGTTCGCTCGCTTCACGTTTTGGGTCAGCTACCTGCCTGGGAGCATGAACGTGAAAGCAGACGCCCTGTCCAGGCAGTTCACCCCCCCCCAAAAGTGAAGAATGTACTTACCCGGTTCTGTATTCCTCCTGTTTTGTTTCGTCCATTACCTGGTGGTTGGAAGAAACCATTGCATTAGAGAATGAGAGAATGCCCACGGAGGCGGGGCCTGATAGATGCAGGTCGTCGACTGACAATCAACCTCCCTTATAAGCGGAGCGATCACAGAATGACCTCGCGAAGTATTGAGCCAATGTTTCATTGCCGTACCGAGCGTTATTTTTGTCTGCCCACTTTTCCTCGCCTTGTGCGATCCTTACTTGCTTGCCTTCCCTACTCAGACCTGCTCGCGTCCTTAACCCACCTGTCCTGCTGAGCTCGGCATCTCCTGTTTCCTTCTCCTTGTGTGCCCCGGTCCTGTGTCATCCTGTTGGACGGACTTACCTGTTAATGACCCCCGCATCTGAACCAAGAGCACGATTCCTGCGCGCCCCTTTAGTACCTCGATCTCGGCTCCCTTCCTCAGGGATCGCGTCCGCGCCCACGACGCTTACCATCAGCGTCCGGGCTGAGGAGACCGCACCCCTTCACTACACCATCGCCCACCTTTGCCTGTTATCCGCTACCCGCATTAAAACCCCTTGGTCCCTGCATTCCTGGATCTCGGTCTCCCTTCTTGCCCGTGTGTGACACAAACGACATTGAGGGATTTTTTTTTCCATCCTCTACTTCTATTCTTAGAATTGGAACTGGTTTCCGGCAATGAATGACTGGGAACGCAAGAACACTAGAATGGTTAAGTACGCATATTGAGTAACACCCCAAGAGAGCAGGGTTCTGTTCTTCATGTCTACAGCTCTTTCCCTATCCGGTCCTTAGGGACCCCCAGGCGGTCCACTTCTTTGCTCCAGTGCAGGCTGTCTGGCAGGAAGCTGGGTGGGAGCAAAACTGTGGACCCTATGGGGGTCCCCAAAGAACCAGGTTGGGAAACACTGGTCTACAGCACCGGGATGTTAGAATGTGTTTTTGCCGCTTTTACTATATTTAAGAAAAAGGGGGAAACCCAGCAATACCTCTATATCCCAATTATTAACTGTAGTGCTGTGGTACATGTCTGTGCGACCTTGAGCCCAGCTTCATGGACGCCGTTGCAGGTGGCTGCCCTTCACTGCCTAGCTTGTTTTCACATATGTGTCATGGAGAGCAAGATGGGTAAAAAGAATTCATACGGGGATCAATAAAGTATCATTATTCTTATTTTCATATAGGCTGGCAAATAAAACTTTCCTCAGGTGAGTAACTGATTCAGGTATCCGTCATCACCAGCTGTCCAAAAGACAAATGCTGTACAGCTTAGTTTCATTTAAGCAACATTTTCATAATTGTATGACGTCAGAGGCGTCAACTTCCTGAAATCAGCACACCATCGAATTTTGAGGGAAAGTGGTTTAAATTAAAGAGCTGTACGTATATTAAGTACTGTGCAAAAGTATAATCTTTACAGTAAAATGACAGGGCTGTTCTCAGTGCCCACCTCACTTCAATGCCCGCCTCACTTAAACCTCATTGGTATATAGAGAAATCCACCCCCTTGGTAGTCTGTCATAAACATTGTGATAATCTTCCATGAAAAGCTGAACACAAAGGGAAAAGTCCTGATTATGAAGAAATGACTGGCTACATATCTACAGGAGACAAATTGCATTTTGTGCTCATATTTTAAAACAAGGATAGACTAGCTTCCCTTGAACAGCATGATTTCAGAAGATAGAACCACAAGTGAAGCAGGAGTCTCACAGATTTCAGAACCATATGTAGTTCAAACTTTACCTGTCAGTTTTATTCTTCAGAATTGCCTGATATTTTACATTGCCACGCTTTTTAAGTTTGGGTTTGCTCTCGAGGAACATAAAATCGCCTCTGGGGTGGCAATGAGTCTGCTTTGAGTTTGGCTGAATTGAAAGCGAGTGCTGGAATGAGAAAGAGAGGAGGCTCGTCTCCTGGGTGGGTGTGGGGGGGGGGGGATGAGCAGGGGATGGGAATGAGGAACGAGATTAGATCCCTGAGGGTCAGAACCCGCATCTCTCCTCTCATTCTGCAAGCAGGGAAACATTCAGCTGACACAGCCCGGCCAGCCTGACCTGTACTTTCCAGGGGGATCTGGCTTGGAACCGAGCAGAAAATGAGAAAAACAGTCAAGATGTACAGAGATTTTGAGTGATTGCTTCTGAGAATTTAAGATGGACAGATTTTGCAGAAGGCAAGTATATTCAATTAAGTGGCCACTTTATTAGGTACATCTAGATAATGTTGAGTATGATCCAAGAGTAGATGAGTAGGTCAGTATATACCATTCTGTACCCCTGTTGTTATTGTTGCACTTCTGGCTGTCCTGCCAGCTTTAATGACTCTGGTCATTGTCCTATGACTTCTCTCATTAAAAGGGTTGTTTTGATCACAGAAATGCTATCCACTGAATGTTGTTCACTCATCACACCATTCTTTTTATCACTAGACAATGGTTTTTGAGAGTCAAGATGGTGTCTGGTTCCGAAATGCTGGATACACCTTGTCTGGCCCCACCAATCACAACACGTTCATACCTGAATCATTAGATCTTAGCCATTCTGATGCTTCTAACAATAACTGAAGCTCTTGGCTCTGTCTGCAGGCTGCATGTATTGAATTGTAGCCACATGAAGCTGTATGAAGCAACAGGCGGCTCATGCTAACAGGCAGGTGTTCTTAATAATCAAGCCAGCTATGAATATGCACCCATGCATCAAGCAGAACTGAGCATAAAGTTATTAAAGTTATTGCTTCAAAAATTTCAGATAGTGTCCGGCGATGGACTGGAGCCTGCCTTGCATCATGCGCCTGTAGGTTTTATTATAGGCTCTGGACCCCCAGTGACCCTGAATAAAAGAAGCAGGTACAGAAAATGGATGGATGGATGGAATTTTGTATAGGTTCATGCTGCAGTCTGCTGAAGCGTATATACCCGCTATATTTTGATAACTATGAAAACCATGGATTAGAGGGAAAGCCTGAATCAGGTATGTGTACTCTAGAGGTACCTCTAGTCAGGTTTAATATTTATTCTGGCTGTTTGATAGCTGTGTCTTTGCTCTCCCAGGAATAAAAAGCCTCAAAGTTTCTTATACTTTTTACTTCCAATTGGCAGCATTTTGCTTTTTATGTTTTAGTCTGAGATGAGTCGCACAGCACTGCATGGGCCTGTTTCTGATGTTTAAAGCTTCAAAGCCTCAGCCTCTGGGTTCCATCTTAAATCTCCAAATTGCCAGAAATCTACAGCTTGCCGGTATCACTCTCAGAATAAGGATCCAATCCTCATGCATATTCATTTATTTTCTTATACACAGAACACACTGGCATCCTGTCCAGGGTGTCCCCTGCCTCTCGCTGTCTGCAATAAGCTCCTAGATGTAGTAGTGGCTGCTGGGTAAGTATGACCATGGAGGCACATGCGGAAAATTATCCTGAGCATAAACATTTCCTCACAGAGTCTGTTGATTATCCGTTAAGCTGACTCAACACTGTTTAACTGTTGTAGAAACATGAACACATGTGGGCATCCTGATTTTGCCGAGTTTTATGTGTCCCTGGGTCAACAAGGGAGGGGCATGTGGTTCACTTCTTTAACCAATCACAGTCTTCTTTGTATGGCATCTCTACCTTTAGAGACAATGTGTGGATCAGTGGACTAAGGGTCTGTGCTTGATTGGTTGAAGAAGTGGAACAGAAGCCCCTCCCTTGTTGACCCAGGGACACATCAAATTCAGCGAAATCAGGACAGGATTTCTTGAGCTTTTTAAGCACCCATGTTGCCTGGTACTTGAAGCTTACAACACACTTTCCTATATTATCTCTCTGATAATGTTTGTCTTCCTCACAGGCACAGAGCCACTGCTGGTCTGCACTCCATGCCCCATGTCCACCATCACTTAGCACCAAGCTGATGCTCATGACACTGTACCCATGGCTGGACTACTGTATACTAATGCTGTTTCATTTACCTCGGGGGTCAGATACAATATATAATCTGAGCTGGGAATGACGTCACATTCGAGTTAAACCCATTACAGTACCAGTTGGAAAACCATTTTGTCATGCCCTGCTCGTGCCAATCCTCCTGTGTGCCACACCCCCTTCACTACCTTGTGTGGAATCCCCATGTCATCGGCTGATTCAAGTTGTGTTAATTAGTCTGGGCTATTTAAGTCTGTGTGTTTTGTGGGAGTCCGGTCATTAACGCTGTGCAGTGGTTGTATGTTCCTGCTTGTTTTTTCCCAATTAAATCCCGAAGTTCATCCGATTCCTCAAGTCCTACCCCTACTTTTCTGGTCCATGCCCCGTGAGTCAGGACACATTTAGCAATACCAAGGACCAGGATTTCTTGCTTAGCCGGATAACCTGTCGGATTTATTTTAACCCAAGTTAAAATGGTCTTTATCTTTGTTCACTTACATTAAACCCAGACTACCATAAATCCTGACAGGTTATTTGGTTAAACCAGTAATCCTGCTTTATGAAACAAGCCCCAGTTCTAGCCAGGTTCATTGTTAGCTATTGTTTGCAATATCCGTTGATAAGAAAACATTATTTGGTAGTTTTGCACGTAGCAACATGTCCACAGAGAGCAGTTGGACATTACTGTGTGTACGGCCGATTTAATAATAATACGTTTTATTTATATAGCACCTTTCTCACACAAGGATGCTTTACAATACAGACAAATACAATATAATAGAGCAATGCTCACGGCAACAACAACAAAAATGTTACATACAGGTAAACACATTATAGCATTCCTGAAATAAATGAGTTTTCAACTGGAGCTTGAAGATATTAACAGACTTTACCTTTCGCAGACTGTGAGGAAGTGCATTCCAAACTGTAGGTGCTATCATTCAGAATGGCCTTCCAACCACAGAACATAATTTGAATTTGAGTACAGTAGGGTATTGAGGGGCAAGTCCATGGAGAGATTTGTATACTGATCAGTAAATTTTTGTTTTGATTCTATAAGTGACAGGTCATCATGAAGAACAGGAGCAATGTGGGTGAATTTTCTTGTTTGTGTAAGTAAATGGGTGGTAAAGGTCTGTTGAAAAATTTCGGCGGGAAGCCGGAGAATAATACATTACAGTAGTCAAGGCAGGTAGTTCTGAAGGCATAGATTAGTGTTTCAGTGTCAGTAGCACTGAGGGATGGATGGAGATGTTGTGGAGCTGAAAAAATGCAGTCTGTACCAGAGGGATAACATATGAGTGAGAGGTAAGGAAATGATTGAAAATTATGGCCAAGTTACGGACTGTACTTGATAGGTCACCTAGGACTCCCATAACATTAATTTGTATTTCAGTCAAAGTAGACAGAAGTGATTTAGTACCAACCAGATGAATTTCAGTTTTATCAGAGTTAAGCTATAAAAAGCTGTAAGTCATTCTGTGCGTGATTTTCCAGAGGCATTCAGTCTGTGAAGATGGTGGCATGGAAATACTTGTATCAGCCCTTACATATAATTGAGTGTCATCAGCATAGCAATGGAAGATGAGGCCATAGTGATGTATGATTTGACCTTGAAGCATATAGATGGTGAAGAGGATTGGACCTAGAGCTGATTCCTGTGTGAGAGGAGCAGTCACAGATCTGTGTGATGATGGGAGCAGAATACTGTCGCTCACTGAGTTATGTTGCCAGTGTTTGGGGTTTGGCTTAGTGAGTAGCACTGTCCTGCCCCCCCCCCAATGCTGCCAGTGTTTAGGGTGTGAACACCATACTGTACTTGCATTGGATGGGTTCCTCCTCCATTCCAAAGGCATGCAGTTATGTGGGCTGATTTGTGTGTGTGTGTGTGTGGATGTGTGTGTGTTTGTAACTATTACATTGTGGGACCAGATTTCTACACAGTGTAATACAATTTGTATTTTTCGGTCTCCACAAGGACAATCTCAATTTTGTAAAAATCTATGACTGCAATCTAAAAACTAAAAAATGTAAAAAGCCTTGTATTTTGTTTGGTTACTTATGGTTAAGGTTGGGGAAGCATAGGATTTATGCTTGTCATACTTGGGATTAGGGTTATGCTCATAGAAATTACTGGAGAGTCCCAATAAAGATATAGATACCTAATCTATGTGTGCGTGTGTCTCTGTGTGTGCTTTTTGACAATCAGGTGTGGCTGCTGCAAGGCTCACATAGCTGTTCCCTGGATGATTGATTACTTCTCCAATATTTTCTCACTAATGGGCAGGTGCCGAGATTAGCGACTTTGGGTCACGTGATCTACATGAACTGCGAGCAGATCCCCTGGCTATTCCAGATATTGTTTGGCTTGTTACTGGAAAACTTTTATTGCAAGACTGTAAAGCACCATTAAATGGTTCTAAGAAACCACTCTGCGGAGATCTGGAGAGTGAAGCTGCAGGTGATAGGGCACCTGTGCTCATGGGCTGGTTCCTTTGCCTTGCTAGTTTAAAAGTGCTCCATAAAAGATGGATTGATGTACAATACACATAATTAGATAGAAACTCTATTGATTCTGAAGGATTTTGTAGGTGTGACAGCAGCAAATAAATATGTCAGCTATAAAATGCTTAACAGAGATATAAATAACAAGACAATAATTAAGCAAAAATGCAAAAATAGCATGTGCAAAAAATCACTGTCATACCCACAGGGGAGGGAGGTTGCAGGTGTGGGAGATCTATGATTAGCTCCACTTCCTAAGTGTAAAGAACTAAACAGACAATGCAAAGTATTGTTGCCATGTTCAGGAACATTACTAAGCACTATTTTGTCTTTTGTCTGCCTCTGAATCACCGTCTGTGCATTACAATCGACACTTTCTGCATTGACTTTTTTCCAAAACCAGCTTTCCCAACACAGGAACTCTGATAGTAGTTCCTCTGAGGCTCTTCCTGCACCTTTTTTTATTCCCTACTCCATACTAGGCACTTTTCGTTCAACCACAAGCTACTGGCTGGTTCACCACAAGCACCAGCACTATCTTGGAATTTATGCAAAAGTGTATCTCATTTACACTAAATGCATTAATGAGAACCTTTTTTTCTTGCTTCTCAGTATTTCTGCATCAGAAAATTTAATTGATTTCTGATACTTTTGTGTAATATCAGCGCTGCTGTTAATGAAACTTGCTAGTGCTTAATAGCAGAATAAAATTACATGTTAATAAAAAATTTTATCTGTGGAAAATGAAACACCAATCTACTGCACAGATTTATAAACATGTTGCGGGTCTTATAAGTACAATATAAGTAAGATGCTGTGTACCGTTTTTTGACTGCACAATCAATCCCCCCAATAACTAACAAAACAACTTATTTATCCTCCATTGTTCAGCGATGGCAGTGTAGAACTGTATGAATTTATATGTGAAATTTAACCTACTGCGTTTCTCACGCTTCTTTAGCATAAAAATTACTGTTGTGTGGTGGGAAACTGACACATGAATGTAGCCAAGAGCTACAAAAGATCCCGTTGAGACAGCCCTTAGCAAAAAGTAGTATATTTAAGTGCCCTACGATTATACTTATTTTACACTAAGACTGAGGCAGTGTACTTGAAGTTTACTTTTTGTATACTATATTTTATATACTTAAGAATAGTATAGTGAATTATACTTGACTTGTACTGATAAGTATTAAGAAACGTCTAAGACTAAGTGCATTAATACTTACACTTATAATTTCATACTAAACGTATACTTTAACGTTTACTTTAATGTCTCAACATTTTCTTGTGTATTTTTTTAGTTTTAGTAATTCTAAGTTCATAAAAGTATACTTTAAGTGTACTTTAATAAACTAAAATGTGGACTAGAAGTATATACCTAGTACACTAGTAGTATATAGATGAGTGTACTTGTACACTTGTAAGTATACTTTTGTTAAATTAAAATGACCTTATAAATTATACTTAAAGTATACTTTTATAAACTTCAGAGGTGTAAAATACTTGAGTAATTTTACTTGATTACTGTACTTAAGTATTATTTTTGGGGATTTTTACTTTACTTGAGTAAAATTAAAAATGAATACTTTTACTTTTACTTAATTACATTTTTAAAGAGAAAAAGTACTCCTTACAATATTATATACAGTCAAAAAGTTAATCATTTTAAATACTCATTTTTGGAGATCGCGTCATTCTATTTTCCCTTGCTAACAAACCAATTTAATTGCGCTGAATTCCAGTTTAATTAAAATGTTATTCATTGTGCCAATGAGATACGTTTGTACATTCTATGAAATTAGTCAGACATGTTCATTGGTCCTTTGGAAGTGACGTCATGTCGCATCAATCACCATAATGCACAGCACCTTGACCTGGAAATTAGAGAAATTATAACA
>JAABNX020000042.1:16130861-16149001 GCA_015163995.2 Mormyrus lacerda | reverse complement strand
ACATTACAAGTACATGGTCCGTAGTATACTTGCTATACTTATACTCAAGCATACTTAATAACATGAACTTCAAGTATGCTACTTTTTGCTAAGGGAGCCCAGGAACCAGGCTCCGGAACATTGGTGGGAAAGCGCTTAATGTACAGGAGAGTAAAAACAGTCTGGGGTCTTATAAGTAGGGTCACCTGGGAAGAGTGTGGTTGTATGGCCAACATCTCCAGCTGCCTCCAACTCTATCTGCACTTTGTGTTGGTTCCAAAGCAGCAATCATCAGCAAGATGCTGGGATGCAGCCTTCAGGTTCACCTGTAGATATCCTCCAGTACATGAATGCATATATCCATATCTGAGCTTAGCTTCTGAAAGTCCTGCCTGTGGCCCAGATGTGTGTGTGCATGCAACATACCTGAGGCTTTGCCATCCATGACCACAAGAATAATGTTTGCTGCCCATTGCATGTTGTTGTTTTCATTGATTATATTTTCACCCCTCTGGAGTTGCATTACTTATGAATATGAATGTAATGTTTATGCATTGAATTAATTGCTGAAGCAGCGTGCTACATAGTCCAGCTACCGATCTTGTGTGGCCGGGAGCTGATTGGTAAGGGAAGTGATTCATGTGACGTATACAGAAGAGCAAAGGGCAGCAGTGTGAGCGCCGTGTGATGCTGCAGTCACCGGGGAACACAGACGAGAGGCTCTATCAGAACATCTCTCTGCTGCCGCCAGAAACCCTGCAGCCATTAGCATTAGCGGAGAGGCCAGAGTTTCATTGGCAAATGGTTGCTGGGGTGAAGAAGTGGGATATACATAAATGGCCAGCTATGAGTCTGCTGGGGGAAGGAGGCCGGGAGCTGCGACAGTGCAGGCTCAGGCTCAGCCCGTCTGCGGTCGCATTTCACTCTGCTCACATCCCACAGAGACACTGTTTCCCCAGCCCAAAATGTCGCATGTTTTTAAGAGGTATTTTTCAGTTGCTGTATTACTGCTATAAATGTTATGTTTAACCTCCTTGCTCCCCCCCCTCCCAAGGCCCTAAAGAACGACTGACCTTGCTGGAGCCTCCAGAAAAGCTTTGCATCAGCAAGACTTCCCCTCTGCCTCGTCCCCTACGACGCCCCATTTGGCTGCTCCTCCCACTTTTTCCATTCCTTCCTCCCTTTGCTCATTCTCTCTCTGCTTCATGTCAGCTCTGCTATGTTTTTTCTTTTTCCACAATCCATAACACTGCAGTGTACACCCTCGGTCTAGCCTGACAATGCCCGTCAGTCCCACCGCTGTCTGGGGATCCCTCAGAGCCGAGACACGTGGTGCCGTCGCGCGGATCTGGGTACCTCCTGCCCACTGGCCCAGAAGCAGAGGGTGGCAAGGGCAATCTGAACTTCCACGATCAGCACAAGGAGGCCCACCCAGGAGCTGGGGCCCATTGCCCAGCAGTAACCAAATTCCTCCTTTATCTAGTAATTTGTACCCAAACCAACTGAGACCCTGATTTCAGTTTTGGACTGTGTTCCGTCCTTAATGAATAAAGAGTAGTGGGCGCAGCCCACACTGGTGGAGGGAGCAGCCGTGTGTTTAAAAGCAATTTGAAAAGGTGACTTAGAACATAAACTCTCCAATGGATGGCTGCTCCGTAATTAAGTGCTGGGTGCGCAGCAACTTGCTAAGCTGAGATAAGGGGGCTTTGGAGCATAAAGGATGTAATTAGCTGTATTTATTGCTGGTGGCAGAAGGCCTCCGGTGTGTAAATATTGCATTCCAACTCAGTAATTACACACAATTTACACTTTCTTCACTTAAAGTGGAGGCCGGCATACATGGCAGGCTTAGACAGGGCATGCAGCTGGCCAGAGGGCTTATTAGCTACTGTGAGTTTATTAAATATGCACACGTATACAGCGTCAATCATTATGGGGAATTCTGCTACGTTTTTTATTTATTCTAGAATGATTCAAGAATGCGAAAGCATGATAATTATGGAACTGGATGGAAAGTTGCAGGCTGAATACTAGGAGGGCCCTGATCTGGCGGTGGTGAGCAAGGTACTTAATATAAACCACTTCAGTCAAATATTGGGTAGTGAAATGCAAAATGCATTGTACAAGCATACAAATTGTACAGATAAATAATACATTCACAGCTATTGGGACAAACACTACGGTATAAACTGCAGATAAACACTTTGTCATGCCAATGAAAATATTGAGTTTTTCACAGTCACACTGTGCCCCATACAATTAGGGCAGGAAATGGTGCTGCATGTAATTGTGGTGCCTGCAGGATTTTATCCCCCCCCACACACACACACACACACTCCCGCCTATTGTGACAGGACTGTGGTACACCATGTGACAAGTAGAGGGGGTAGAAAATAATAATAAATCGCAGATTAGAGTTTATGTGCCACGCCCACCTCGTTACCTCGTGTTTATGCCTGATTGTCCTCACCTGTTGCTCATTAAACTCAGCTTGTCTGGTCTCGGTCAGTTTCCCCCAGATCTGTCACTGTCGCCAATGCCCTGTGTGACTACCCGTGCCTGTCGACCTGTCTGTGCTCCTGCATAAACCCTGTTCCTCCGTCAATCCGGCTGCCCTCGCCTCCTTGCCTGCTCGCCTGCTCGCACAATTACGACATTATGCTTAGCATTTCTTGCATTTAGAAATGAATTGTTTGTTATGAAACAAAACAATTTTTTTGTGTCCTTCCTGGACTACAGAGTCTATTTGACAGTCCCATTCATATCAATAATGATCATGTTAGTGGTGCATTAATGTGAAACTTTTTATTGGTACTGATAAACCCACATACATGTCATTCACACTTATGGACAATGCGGTAACTCCAATTCATGTATGATATCAGTATGATAAGGGACGGGTAGCACCCTTACCCACGGCAGCACCGAGAGGTCAAACTCCACACACATGGAATGAGGGCAGAGACTCGAACCCTGGTCCTAGAGGTGCTAACCACTGCACCACCAATAAATATGCAACTGATTTTTTTTTTTTTTGTCAAAGACACTGATATGCAGCTGACCATTGAACCACTTCCCACAAAGGTGGATTGCTGACAGCGAAGCTTGCGGGTGCAGTGGAAAACAAACGATTGATTTTATTGCGGGGCCGTACTGCAAGACCACTCATAAGTGTTGAATGAAATCCCCTGTCCTCACTATGTAAAATGACCGATCGCCCAATGCCATCATCTTCATTATTTCAGTTTTGTGTCTTTATCATGAATTAATGCACTTTATCATGCATGTCTACATATTTTTTGTTCCATCATCATAAAGACTTTCATTTGTAATGAAAAACAAACAAAAGATAAAATAGAGAGAAATGAATTGTTTAAGAATTATGAGAAAAAATTGCAATCTGGATTCTGAATGGGGGAAAAAAAATGTGATATTTTACCCAGAATCCTGCAGCCCTATTTATGTGTCTGTTTGAGACAAAAACAATGCCAAACAAAAACATGTAACTTAAGCCTAATAATAATAAGTCTAAATGCCAAGGGATTCCCTCAGTGTGTACAGGTGTACAGCTGCAGGCGCCCATGCTGTAGACAAGGGAAAAGGGGCCAGCCAGCACCGCAAGCCGGATCAGTGCCCAAGCTCGAAATGTTGCATTTACAGCAGCCCTGGGGGTCCTGAGCTGGGGAGGGGCCTGCAGGGACGTCACCCTGGGCCTGTTCTTCTCTAACATGCCTGGATGCCATGGTAACTGTTTTGCAAAACTGACACTTTCTTGTGGCACTGGGTGTGACTCTACTCATGCTGAATCGAGATTCACATCAAGGTTCTTTATTGTGATAAGGAGTCATGAGCACAAACACGTGTGCAGGTGTGATTGCCATGCGTGATTGTAAGATGCAGCAGCTTTAGGTGTTTAATGTTGCAAGCGCAATCCCAAACATGCAAACACACAGTTCCGTTGTTTCAAACCCAGTAAATATTTGTGTGCACCACCCTACTGAGCCTCGTTTTTGTTGTCACTGTGGTCTTCATGCATCATGCGCATTTCCTGCTAAAGCATGTTGTGATATGGAAGAAGTGTGTACGTTTTAGGTTAACGCTTTCCCTGAATCGCATTTTGCATGCAGTGTGTGCATTTCCCTGCACGGTGCTGCAACCGTACACAGTTTGGTGCATTCTAATGTGGATGCGCCTTGTGCATTTCCTAAACCTGTGGGAGTATTGCTGCCTCAGCAGAATGTCCCATAAGGCACCTCTTCTGTGGGTGTGCAGGGGGTTCAGTTAGCAGGGATAACCATGACTGCAGACGTTCACTTCAGCCAGCTGTGTAGCATTTACTATAGCTCTGTACATTATTACGGTCAGCAATAACCGGGCACTTTTGTTGTTTCCTTCTATCATCTCATTTATTTCTCCTATTTGTCCTTTCTTCCCATTTTATTTCTTCCGTTGTTTTTGGAGATAAGCTGCACAAAAAAAAAGTAAAATCCCATCACTTCACATCGTTATCTGAGACCGTCCCTGCAGAGTTAATGTATGTAGAGTGTTATAGTTTAAGACAGACAGAACAATTTCTATGTAAAGTGCCTCTGAATGCTGCTTCCCTCACAGCTGTGTCTTCTGGCTGCGAAAATGAAATCTCTGAGAGCGGGCAGAGCGGGGGGAATTGCAGGCAGCAGACTGGGCGCGATGCTTTTCTGTCCGATAACCCCGCTGGATGATGCTCCATCCATTTAAATAGCCTTATCTGTTCCCCTGTAGACACTCAGAAGCCTGCGCCAGCAGAATGGCAGAAACTGCAGAGGATCAGTAGGAAAATGAGTGCAGGCCTCACAAAGCATTACCATATAAATAACCCGTCAGATACAAGAGGGGAAAATGATCAATATGTGTGTGCGTGTGTGTGTGTGTGTGTGCGTGCGTGTGTGTGCGTGTGTGCGTGTGTGTGTGTGTGTGCGTGTGTGTGTGTGTCTGCGCGCGTGTGTGTGTGTGTGTGCGTGTGTGTGTGTGTCTGCGCGCGTGTGTGTGTGTGTGTGCGTGCGTGTGTGTGGATTATGTTTATATTACGTTGTACGTGATCAAATGTTCTTACGATTTTTATGCTATTTTGACAATTTTTAGGTCCCCACAAAGATCTGTGAATGCAATCAAAAAAATGGTTAAGTTGGTTAATGGTTATGGTTAAGGTTAGGGCTGGGTGGTAGTTAAGGTCGTCATATTGGGATTAGAATCTTCCTCATAGAAATGAATGGAGAGTCCCCACAAATATATAATCTTGAAAATTGGCAGTGCATCTCCTGACCTCGTCTATGCAAAAGTTGCCCTGCTTGGTTCAGATCTCTTTCTGCTGATGCATGTTTTAATGTGGTTAATAAAGGACACCATCCTTACCTTGTGCTGTGGTCTGGTCCCCGCTCTACCCCTCGCAGCCATGAAACCATCCTTCATGCTGACAGACCATCCTTCTGTGACACTGTCAAAACTGTATCCTGTCTCCTTTCTTTATTTTTCAGCATGGTTTATTTTTTTCACAGTGCTTCCAAACTTTTATTGCTGACAAAATTCAGTCACTCAAATTCCCTCTCAATATATGATAAATATATACAGCAACAGTACATTTAATAGTCATTATGACACACAAAAGAAATGCGCACAGAATATCCTGGCCTGTCTTTCATTTTGTACCCTCAGTACTATGTACTGCTGGTAGGACTTACAGCCCAGTCTCTGTCCCCTCAGAACCTCTTTCCTGTTTGCTGTGGGAAGAAAACATTCATAGTACAACACACACTGCAGGGCAACATTTGGGTTTTCAGGGAGGATGAAAGAACAGGTATAAGAAGTACCTACTATAGGAACTCATGGTGAAGTCTGTAAATAAACAGCATCCCATCAGCCCCGGTATGCTGGCTGCTTCATTACACACACATCATAATCTCTGAGTACTTATAGCATCATTGAGATATTTGACCATGATTTATAGACCCTCAAACTGAAGAATGTGACAATGCCTGGAAGAATGTGACAATGTGCTGGTAATATCTGGTATTTACTTCCTGTGAAGTAAAATCCTTTGTTCCCTGCATGTTTATAAATTTAGCTTAGTAGTCTGTAGCTGCTTGGCGGATGCAGTTTTATACTTCACCCATTCCTCCAGCTGGCTGACTTTACTCAGGTGGGTTAAGCATTTTTTCTCAAGGGCACAACAGCCAAACCCATGGATCTCGGTTCACGGGCTTCCGTGCTTCCTGCTGCTTTGTACATTCCCCGTTACTCCTGTATAAGTTTTGTAGGCGTTTTTAACTATGTGGCTACATGCCTGACTACATGTATAGAAACACAAGCCATGATAAACCATGCAGGATAATAAAATGCGAAACAATTCTAACTTCTAGATCAGGCAAAACAGTAAAGCCTCAGCCCCAAAAGCTCAGCCCCTGATTATTTATTAAGGCTGAATTTGATAAAGCAGACATCATGTTGGCTTATGTGCAAGAGTAAGAGACTAAAATGGAAAAAAAAAACTGTAGAAATTGGCATTCCTCAGACCGTTACATTGAAACTGAATTACCAGACACAGCATAAGGAATTCACTCAGCACTGGATCTGAAATGCAGCAAAGCTTAGCATTACGTCTTCCATGTAAACTGAACTGTACAGAAGCTTCAGTCCTTTTAAATCACGAAGGCTTGAGATTTCAAGAAAATCCTTCAGTTTTCATGAGACAACATTGTAAAAAATGATGATACTCTATCGCCTTTCTCGGCTTCAGTGATTTACAGGTTTTAGAGGTATTTTGAAACAAACTAAAGAAAGCAGCTTTTTGGCGGTCCTGTGAGGATGCTCCCCAGGGTAAGACAGAAATCAGACTGGTATAAGACATCCCACAATAACTAATAGCATAGTGACCATGTCTGTATTGAAAACATTTTATTTAAAGAATATGCATTATGCTTTTCATTACAGCAATGTGTGTGTGTCGTCTGTGTGTGTGTGGGGGGGGGGAGGGTGGTCATAGACAGGGGGAATTAGGCTCAGGTGGGAGATACTTCATTGAGAAGTAGAAAAATAAAATCCCAAACAAAAGAGAGAGCTATATGTGTGGCTGGGCCAAGGTCACAGCCACGGCGCCTCCGTGAGGTCAGATGGGAGTGTCAGAGATGGCATCCCTGCATGGACAGCCATCGTTAAAGGGACTGAGTTTTCATAAAGAGTGTTCATAAAGAGCCCCTAGGTGCTGTGCGGTGATTCTATAATTAGAATCACCCCACAGCAAGTGCATATATCACTTGGCATATGTACTGTAGAAGCCTGTTACTGTTCCTCTGGGAAAGACCAGAAACGAGCCAGGTAGAGGGCGGAAGCGACAGTCTTATGCAAGAGTTCATTTTCTATTTGTCCATCTCAAGAGATAGTCATCTTGAATATAATGAATGGCTTCAACCTTACTTTATGGGACTTCAGTCCTGCTTATTGGAGCCTTACACTGTATGAACTGTCCTAGCGGTGCACTTCACACCTGCACTTAATGTTTCCCATTCCTTTTGAAGGTCACTTGATGTCATCCTGCGATTCATGAGAAACGGTTGGATAAGTTCATGGTCATCTCTGCGTTTCAACCCTTTCTGGTCATTCCCAGTGTCTCCTGCTTCACCTTATTCTTGTGTACTGCTGTCTTAGACATTTTGAACCTGGAAGCAGCCTGCTGCTCAGTGTAGCCTTCTGACAGCAGAACCGCAATTAAACTAGAATTTAAAAATGCAGATTTGTTTAAAAATATAGAGTGGTATCTTAATTTTTTCCTCAGCTGTATATCAGAAATTAAAATGCTCTACGTTTCTGATAAGTAATGTGTCTATGTATCCACGTGAATAATTATAATTATGAAGCAATTTGGAAAAAAATGTGATTATACTTCTTGTGTTTCACACAAAAGTCAATGGTCTTCAAATTTTATCAGATAAATCTAATATTCAAATGTAGATTTGAAGCGATATTTTTTATGATTAACAACCCTCCCACTATTGACTTTATCATTCAGGAGGCTACAGATGCAAGGTAGGGAACAGCCAGCGGCAGTGTTAGAGGGGACCATCACATGGCATTTCTTGGAATCACAAAAATACAAACATCACAGATCCAGTTAGGACCATAAATATTTGAACGGAGACTTGGAAGAAACAAGTCAGATGCAGTTGAAGTGCAGACGTTCAGCTTTATTTCAGTGGGTAGAACAAAAGCATTGCATAAAAATGTGGGGAACTAAAATAATTTTTCTACACAATCCCCTCTTTTCAGGGGCTCGTAAGTAATTAGACAAATTAATATAACTGCAAATAAAATCTTTAATTCTAATGTTTAGTTGAAAACCCTTTACAGACAATGACTGCCTGAAGTCTTGAACTCATGGACATGACCAGACGCTGGGTTTCCTCCTTTTTAATGCTCTGCCAGGCCTTTACTGCAGCAGCTTTCAGTTGCTGTTTGCTTGAGGGTCTTTCTGTCTGTAGTTTAGTCTTTAGCAAGTGAAATGCCTGCTCAGTGGGGTTGAGATCAGGTGACTGACTTGGCCATTTGAGAATATTACACTTTTTTGCTTTAATGGCATCCTGTGTTGTTTTGCTGTGTGTTTTGGGTCATTGTCCATCTGTATTATGACACGCTGCCCAATTGATTTGGCTGGATTTGAGCATATCTCTGAACATCTCAACATTCATTCAGCTGCTTCCATCCTGTGTCACATCATCGAGAAACACTAAAGACCCAGGATTATAAGTTGTTCCAGCTCTTCTCCATACTATTTTCTTTCCATCATTCTGATACAGGTTGATCTTGGTTTCAATTGACAAAAGAATGCTGTTCCAGAACTGTATTGGCTTTTTTAGATGTTTTTTTCAAAGTTCAATCTAGCCTTTCTATTGTTAAGGCTTATGAGTGGCTTGCATCTTGCAGTGAATCCTCTGTATTTGCTTTTATGCAGTCTTCTCTTTATGGTAGACTTGGATATTGATATGCCTACCTCCTGGAAAGTGTTGTTCATTTGATTGGCTGTTACGAAGGGATTTCTCTTCACCATGGAAATGATTCTGCAATCATCCACCACTGACTTTTCTGTGGACATCCAGACCTTTTTGCGTTGCTGAATTCACCAATGCTTTCTTTCTTTATCAGGATGCACCAAACTGTGGGTTTTGCCACTCCTAATGTTGTGGCAATTTCTCTTATTTTTCTCTGTTTTCGCAGCCTAAGAATGGCCTGTTTCACCTGCATACTGAGTTCCTTTGACCGCACGTTGTATGTTCACACCTCAATCTTCCAAATACAAACAAGACACCTCAAATCAACTCCAGGCATTTTATCTGCTTAATTGATAACAAAGGAACAAAGGAATCGCCCATATCTGTCCATGAAATAGCTTTTAATTGAATTGTCCAATTACCTTTGGGCACCTTTAAAAAGAGGGTGGCACATGTTAATGAGCTGAAACTCCTAAACCTGTCATCTAATTTGAATGTGGATACCCTAAAATGAAATCTGAGGGTCTGCATGTTATGTCCCTATCCATTGTATAACTTCAATTGGAATATATTTCACAGTAAACAGGTAAAATAGACAAACTTGTGTCAGTGTCCAAATATATATCTTTACACTGTTTATTTTCTTACAATTTTTATCGGTGTTACTAGAGTAACTGGCCATTTTAAAATCTGCTTCTGATCAAGACCCAACTCTTGGTATGTGTATATATTATAAATATATATATATAAATATTTGTACAGAAAAGATAGAACTTACACTTATGGCATGTTCTTTCTGACAAAATGACGCAATCTGGCACATTCATGTGACACTAGGACAAACCCAACCTTCTGCATATGGAACTTAGTCGACAAGGGTCACTTGAACATGCATAAACTCAACTATTTCAGACAAAACACTAATTTTTTACAGTAAAGCTATTGGCCCTTGGTATTACCACCCAGCAACGCCATGCCCAGCTCTCCCTGTAGCCATGTCACACAAATTGAACACTTTACACTTAATGTTTTCAATTTTTACTTATTTAACTGAGTCTTATATCCAATGTGATGTACAATTTGGGAAAGCAGGGTCAGGCAGTCCCTGGAGCAACCAGGAGTTAAACGCTTGGGTCAGGGACCCAACGCTGAAATCTGAACCAGCAACCTTCCCATCACAGTCACAGCATCATAAGCCCCAGAGTCACGCTGTGCCCTCACAACATATTCAGCTTGAGCTTCCCCGGAGAAATTACACTTAATCTCTCAGTAATTCAAATGTAATGTACAGCCAAGGAAAAAAAAAATGAAATGACCACAGCACAATTTTTTGTTTCACTCATTTCTCAATTCCTAGGTGCGAGTCTGTGAATAATATTTTTTCTTTTTTTTTTTTGTAAACTGCAATCGGTTCTGTTTCTCATTAATGAAGAGCTTCTTTTTCGCTTTATGGGACTTCATTCCTGTTTCTAGGATCCTGATGCGAACTGTACTCGCAGTGCACTTCACACCTGCACTTAACGTTTCCCATTCCTTTGGAAGGTCACTTGATCTCTTGCATAAGAGTGTCGCTTCCACTCTCTACCTGGCTCGTTTCCCGTCATTTGCAGTGTCTCCTGCTTCACCTTGTTCTTGTGTACTGCTGTCTTAGACATTTTGAACCTGAAAGCATCTTGATGCTCAGTATAACCTTTTGCCTGCAGAACCACAATTTAACCAGGATCTAACAATGCTGATTTGTTTAAAAGTGTGATTCTCACAAAATCTTGGTTTCAAAGATTTCAAACATGAAATATTTAAAAAGACTTGGATCGACATTCTTTTTTATCCTGGTTTGAAGTGTTTGTTAGGGTAAATTTAAAATCATTTACAGTAAATTTAACATTTCCCAAAACAAGCCCTTAAAAATCTCATTACCGCAACAATCTGAAGACCATTAAGAAAGCCAATACATTTTGACATAAAAAAAAATTGCTTATTAACAGTCATGCTCATTTACTTGAAACTCTGAAATGATGTATATTTTTAAATTAACATTTTTATTTGATTTGACTGATTTCTATTATTACTGCAGCACCATCTAGAATCTACAACCTAATATTTTTCATATTTTTCTGAAACTTGATATATTTTTTAAATAATTTGGCATACCCGAATGAACATAACATATAGATTTTGCACATGCAATTAAAATCAAACTTCTATTTGATTTATTAAATTAACATTAAATGGGCACCTTTGCAGTGATGTCACAGAGGATTCGGAAATGATGTCAGTGGTTTCACGAGTTAATGGTTTCACAGTGGTATCTTCATTTTTAATTAATGATAAAATATAAATATAATTCCTCTCTTTGTGCTTGGACTGACAGCCTTTGGCCCGATTCTAAGGACCTCAGGCCAATTAGAGATATGTAGGCATTTGTATGTACAATAAGTATATAGCTTTCATTCTGCATTTATATGATGCATTTTGTATGTGTGGGCTTGTGGTTAAAATATCTTTGAAAAATTCTGTCGGGGATGCATTTCTCACACATACCCAGTTTAAGCTGTTTTTCTAACACTTAAAGTCCTTTCTTTGTCATTTCATTCCCATGTTAATTCGATTACTGCTCTGCTGTCAGCGACGTTGAAGTTCCTCATCTGACACCTCAGTGGGTAAATAGTGATTCTGCCACTTCTCCAGTCCTAATGTCTCCAATTAGCCTTGATGGAAAGAATCCTCTGTCACCGGGAACGGCTTTCGCTGTACCTGTTGTGAAATAACAAGACGATTTTAAAAAAAAAAAACGGTTGCCCAAGCTGGCGGTGTAACATTTGATAATTAAGTAGTGGCATAATACATTTCTGAAAGTATTCTGAAGTTTGTGACGTAAAGTCACTGAAAAAGTCACCCTTCATTGGGACCATGGAGACTCATAATCCTCAGAAATGTTTATTTCCATTGAATATTAATGTATTTAGTAGAATCTAAATTGAATAACAATTCAGCACAAATATATCTACTTTGTTCTTTAATGCTGCTCAGTATTCAGGCTCAGGCGCTGAATATTTCCTCCTCTCTGCTCATCCTATCCAGTACGTGGCAGTATCTAGTTATTGCTTGTTGTCATGTAAAACGGACTAGAAAAAAAAAGAAGCATCGACATGAATTATAAAAATAAATTAACGGCTGATCAATGTGCGAGCATGTTTGATCTGAGTTTGCATATGACATCATCTTAAGAGTGGTCTGCTGGCGCAATATTCTTTCGGTTTTCGGGGTCAGAGAAGGATGTAGGTTTTTTCTAAAAAAATAACAAATGCAATATGTCAATACCTCTGTCCCCCCCCCCCCTTTCTGATGCAACAGCTTTTACCCTCACAGTCCAGGCAGTCGATGACCAGACAATGGAACGCAGCTCAATTTACTTGTAATTAGGACTTTAATGTGCCTTATTAAATAGCCAGCCATGTCCCAATTAGAAGGTGCCAGGCCCATACATCACCTAAATTGATATCCTCCCAATGCCACCTGGGATCAGTGTGTTCCACCAAGATTCCCGTGTGATGTTTGCTGGCAGGGTGCTGAAATAAAAAAGCAAATTTCCCCACTGTAATAATAATTTACCCTTATCAGTATGGGAAAGTGTCTGTGTGTGTCTGTGTGCACGTGGGTTTGAATAGATCACATTTCAGAACCAAATCATCCCCAAAGTGTAGTAAAACCTGAAATTTCCCTACTTTTGGGGACATCTTTTGAGGTCTCCATTTGGATAACCTCAGTTTTATAAAAATCTGTGAATGTAGTCAAAAAAATGCCAAAAGTCTTGTCTTTGGGTTGGTTACTTATGGTTAAGGGTGTCGTGTTTGGGATCAGGGTTTTTCCTATAGAAATGAATGGACGGTCCCCGATAGGAAGACCAACTTGAGTGTCTGTGCGCATGTGTGTGTGTGTGTATGTGTGTATGGATTAGCTTTATATTACATTGTGGGAGACCAAATATCCCCCACAATATGATAAAAACCTTGTTATTTTGACATTGTGGAGACCATTTTTCAGCTTTACGTCTTCCATATCTTGTATTTTGGTTACCTGTGGATAATTTTAGGGCCAGGTAGGGCTTGAGGTCATCATGTTGAGATTAGAGTTGTGTGTGTGTCCTATGTCTGCGTGTATGCCCTGTGTGTGTGTGTGTGTGTGTGTGTGTGTGTGTGTATCTGTGTGTCTGCGCATGAGTTTGCATAGATCACATTTGAAAACCAAATCCTCCCCAAAGTGTAGTAAAACCCTGTGTGTGTGTCTGTGTTTATGTGCCCTGTGTGTGTGTGTGTGTTCTCGTCTTCCTGCCCCCCTGTTGCATTGCCCTCTGTTTGTCTCCTCTGGACCCTCACGAGGCTCCAGCCCTCATTAGGGGCTGCTGCGGTTCCTACAGATCGACAAGTGATGATGCAACTATGTGTAAATATGTGCTCATTGTCCGCTGGGGGAGGGCAGTGAAAGGTGTGTGTTTCAGGGGGGCTGGGGGGGTGGCATTTGCCTGAGGGATACAAAAGGGATATAAATCTAAATAAAAACAGCAGAGCTACAACAACATAAAAATGTAGAATGCATACTGACATCATATTTGTGTTTCATTTACTTTTCCTTTACTTAAAATGTAATCACTATTAATTTTGTTTTACTCATTTAAAAGAAAAGTCACAAGTGAGGATACTGTGAAACCAAGCGGTATCCTGCAAAAGGTAAGGATTAGAGAAGAGTTGTCTCTCTCAGGGCACAGGACAAATATCCAAGAGATTTTAAACTAAATTCAGCTAGGAATCCATACAAAACAGCAAATCCTTTTCAAGTGATTATACCCGTTCCTGTTGCCTGGTCCTCACTGCAGATGAGCCATATAAATTTCTGAAAGGCTGTTGGTTTAACTCAGAGTTTCCTAACTTGATCCTTGGGGACCCCCCCAGACAGTCCATGTTTTTGCTCCCTCCCAGCTCCCCTGTAGGAAGGTACAAAAATGTGTCTGGGAAGGAGCAAAAATGTGAACTGTCTCGCATGAAGCTATATGGGAGAAAAAATGTGGACTGTCTGGCAGAAAGCTGTGAGGAAGCGATAATTTGGGCTGTCTGGAAGGGACCTGAGAGGGAGCAGAAACATGGATTGTCTGGGTTAGGAAATACTGCTTTAACAGGCCATAAAGAGTGTGACAGTCCCCACTCTAGTTTGCGTGTAGCTTTATGACGATGAAGATAAATGAGATAAAAGGCACCGTGAGAAGGCAGCGCCCCCCTCAGGTCGCTCTGGCTCTACAGTAGTTGAGGGTCGTCAGATAAAGAGACCATCGATCAATAAGTATTTCTTATCTTTGCCTGTCATCTGCTTTTTATCAGCAGGGCAGAAGCTGTTTTTCCATCACCTTTTCTATCCTCCTTTTTGCCTCCGTGGTTGTTCTGCGACTGAGGGTTTAAAAAAACAAATGGCATATCGCTCCAAGGTCCTCTTCTGCCGCCATAACACCTGCCTGATTCTCAGAACCCTTTCTGTCCTTCCCCAAAGGAAAAATGAATCTGGCAGAAAATGCAGCTCTAATTCGAACGACAGAAGAACAGCTTAAAATGAAAACCCTCCTTTGTTAAAACTTTTAAAAAGATGGAAACAGAGACAATGCTTTCAGTCGCCAGCCAGCCAGTCTTGAAGCTGCTCATGCATTCTAGTTATGCAGTGTGACAAAAGTAGCTCATTAGGCTGTTTAAACACTTAAAAAGAGAGAGCATGAGAAAGAGAGAGAGAGAGAGGGAGAGTGTGAAAGCGAATCAGAGACTTGTTCCTCCGAGTCGCAGAAGTGGATGTCAAATGCTCCTGTAGTCATGTTCATTAGACTCAGCCCTCCTAACAAGCTGTACATTTTCAGTGGGAGTAATTAAATAGCTTTTTAAGGCCTCCTGCTCCCTGGGTACCAGCTTAAGCAGACATGCCGTTGCTGTACAGTGTTCAGACCCACACTTTATCTGGAATCATCCTGACGTACCTGTTGGCGGCTGTCATGTGATCATCATTCATGTCCTGTTGCTTTACAGGCATTCTTCCCATTAAGCTGCACTTAAAACAAAAAATTCACCCTCAAGCTGTCTATTGTCTTTTACTCCAGGGTAGAAAAAGTAGTAACACTTCATTTGAAGCCTTCATCTCTAGGTACCTTCAAAATCCTTTATAATGGTCGGTAAAGGAATTAAGAAAGCATTACTGCATCTTCTATTGACAGTCAGAAGGCATTATAGTGTTGATTACAATACTTCATGAGCTCCTATGAAGCTCTTATCTATAATGCATTATAGATACCTTCATAACACATTATAATGGTCGGAATAAAAATTAAGGATGTTTTGTACTGCATTATGAAGGTATCTACAGTGCATTATAGATGAGAGCTTCATAAAGCTTTTGTAATGTATAATAAACATGTCTATAATGTGTTATGCCTATTTATAAATATGGATAGCCACATTTATGATGCTTTCGGAGTGTTATGAATGTATTCATAGTTTCTTACAGACATGGCATGGTAAGTGCAAAGAATGAATCATATAAAAAGACATGCAAGGTTCAAAATATTCCAAAGTTATGTTGTCATTAGCACAGGAACATTAAAATCCTTGTTTGTGTACCTCCCTGCAGACCTTAACAGCTTATAATGATGAACAAGAAATTGCTAATAACAGGATGTAGAGCCCAGCCAACGGACAGCCCCAGCCAAGGCTTGCACACAGGGGGGCTGGAATCTTTTGTCTGAGGTCTCATGATCAAGACATCACTTCCTACCGCCGGTGGCAGGGGCACAAAGTAGTCCCATTTAGCTGAATTTAAATGATTGTAATATTCGGCACGCTGGTAGATCGATAGCTGAGCCACAGCAGCCTGGGGGGCTGAGCATATGATCCTGTGGGGAATTTTTGACAGATGCAATCCCTCTCAAGGGGATCAGCAGTGGAGGTGCCCTCAGACTACAGCCTGTTCACAAAGTAACTCCGTGGGCCAACATCTCTCAGCAGTATGCATGTACATACATATGGGTGTGTGAGGGGGTAGGGTGGGGGAGGGGGGGTTGCTCTCAACATATCGATACGTTTAAATAAATAATTCACACCAGGGAATCTGCAAATCTGCTCTTCATCCGCACTCCTCCAGGCAACTTGCAAGAGAGGGAGTGAAAACCATTTTAGAGGTGCAATATTGGCGAGAAAGCAGAGGAGAGGGTCCTGTGGAAGCTGTGTCCCCTCCTCCCTCCCGGGTGGGTTAGTAGGTTACACAATAACCGGGAAGGGATGCTGATTGTCGTCGTGTTGGAACAAAACAGAGGCCCTTCTGTTCACATATATCTGAGTACAAACAGCTGGTTAATGCAGCCTGCCAAGGCCGGCCCCTCCCTCTCCCTCCCTGTCCCGATGAGCTGTGCGGCATGGGGGCCATGGGACCAGAGACTGCGCATTACCTCCCAGAACAAAGTCTCAGCAGTAATGGGCGGGGGTGGGGGTGGCTCTAGATTGCCAATGTCCGCCGCCTGTCAGACAGGCACCTGCTTGCAGGTTGACGTTAATTCGTTTGGACATGGTTTATAATTTAATTCCACTGCCGATTTAACTTCCAATAGGAGGCGCTGTTAGCCGGGGAGGTGGCCAGCAGCAGATCACTGGCAGCGCTCTCCTCATGCGAGACGGATGGGCCCTTGGATCACGGCACGCATGTAGCTCAGGCAAATACCTACTCTTTCAAGGTAGTCTGGTGGCCTGAGAGGTATTCAGTGTGAATTCTCAGACCCCTATGGGCATATATTACTGTCTGCTGCTGCTAATGATATGGCAAATCAAAGGCACTTTCATTTTCTTTCAGTGCGTCTGTGCTCTGACTAAGAAGTAGCTCATCATATTATCTCCAAGGTAGGTGCACGGCAAGAGAGGAGGTACCACGCTGTGATTATTTAGAGGACCTTATTACTGAAAAAAGAAATTCTCAAAACTGAGCTGCTGTCCAAGTTCTGCGTAACTTCTCCGAGGGCAATTTCTGTGATGAGGCACTGGGGCTGAAAACAGACATTGAAAAGGACATCTTTGTTAAAGTTTGATGCCCGAGTTTCTTGCCAGTTGCAACTGAGAATTATCATGCATTTTAACTAGGGATATAATGAAGTATACTATTCATTCATCAAATTCAATTTGTCAGTTACTGTGTAGTTATCTTCCTTTATAAAACGTGTGTGTATGTGCTCTATGGACCTTAATTTGCTGAATTAAAGCTTGTCTTTGGGAAGGTTCTGTGTGTATTGCTGAGAAAATGATTTGCCCAATTGTTAAAAGCAGCCATCATTGCTGAAGTTTAGTCTTGCTACAGTGCGGGTGGGTCAGTCAGGTTTTTTTTTCTTTAAAGGCCAGTATTAAAACATTTATATTTTTATACCATTCATTTAGCTGGCACATGGATCTAGCATAGTCCCCATTACAAAAGACAATAAGTGTCACGAATGATATGCAGTTGTGCCATGACAAAAGCATCATCCTCATTAATCTCATAAGTGCATTAGCGTGTTTACAAGCATGAAGTGAAACAGCAGGGACTATTGTCTGTCTGCTTTGTAAAACCTTCCATCAGCCGATCCAGCACGGAGCACGAACAAAGGAGATTGATAGCACAATGCCCTCACGGGTGGCAGTGGGACGTAGAAGAGGGGCAAGCCAAAATCAGGGACTGGGGACGTGAGGCTGAGGGCCAGTGTGGTCACATGGCGTTCTCCTTTTTTTCAGGCTCAGCTGCACTGCTGCAGGGCACATTTACATGACAGCGGCGGCAGGCCAGCTGGCTTTGAAGCTGCTGCTGGCGCAGTTAGGAGGGCGGGCTGAGACACAGAGATGACCAGTAATAATTACTGAGGCACCTATGACAACTTGTTGCATCAACCTATCACATCATCATGAAGAAGCATTACTCCACAGGGCACATTTGGATTCATGGACAAACGCTATGGAAAAACAAACGGCTGAACGGAGTCGTATTGTGTTGTCTGTACCAAATTTCCCTGCTCAAACACGTCTATTAAACCTGGCAATTAGCTGGTGAGCGGAATAAATTTCAAGCAGGGAAATCTGCAAACTGTGGTGCATACTGGCCCTC
>JAABNX020000042.1:16097658-16114984 GCA_015163995.2 Mormyrus lacerda | reverse complement strand
TTCTTGTCACTGCAGTTGACTCTGCTCTCGTCTAATCTTCCGGCACTGGTATGCTGATCTTCAGCATTCTTGTCACTGCAGTTGACTCTGCTCTCGTCTAATCTTCCCAGTTGTCACAAACAGTAGTATTGCAGTCTTGACATTTTTATGTTTCACTTTAAATGTATGTGATAAATGGAAAACATGATAAATCTTTGTTTACGCTTCAAAGCAGCTGCAAATGTTAATGCAGAAAAACATGACCTGAATGCCAACTGAAGTCAATAGACAAGTTTGGGCAAAATTGGATTTATAAAAATGCAGTTTTAATTAGGTGAGTGTTAGCTCAAAAATCAAAAGGAATGTGAATGGGGAAAGTTACATAATTATGATAAATTTGGTGTATTTTTATGTTTGCTGTAACATATTCTTGTAATTAATTATGGATTGAGGAGGTCTACATCCTAATGGATACTGTTCCTCTACAGATTAGCTACCAATACAGACTACTGGTAAAACATCATACATAAAGTCATCCACACCTACCTGAGTCATGTCTGGTGTCACCACACCACTATTTAGGGTTGTTTCCCGCAATTGTGATGCACAAAGAAATTGTGGCATGACCAAAACAAATAATAGCCTAATCTCTGACTTAAAGATAATAAAATGTGATAAATTGTTGTGGGTTATGGGTTTGAGTTCTAAAGTGTATAGTGTTGTCTGAATGATTTAGGAATCAAATGGTTTGTCATCAAAGATTAAACAGCTGTTGTTTGATGAATGCAAATCTGGAGCCCAGCGCTGCAACCATCAGGACCAAGGCAGAGGACACACTGTACAGAATGGCAGTGTTTTGTATGGTAGCAGACACTATAGAGATGCCAATTCATCTCTCTGCATCTCTTTGGACTGCAGGAGAAAACCAGTGTAGCTACACAGGAGAAGGTGACCTGCAGACACACACGGAGCCAGGGAGAGCATTCAGACGCAAGACCCTGGGGCTGTGAGTCCTCAGGGCTACACACTGCACCCCAGCCCTGTACATAACTAACACACTGAAGGCAGTCATTGGAAAATGCCCACGTTTTTTCAAGATAGGACACAATGTAATTCTCCTTATTTACAACATTCCCACATGTGTTAATTGACTGTGGCTAGAAGCTTGTGAAATCGTGCATATTAAAGTGTTCTGCAGCTGGCAGATAATTGTCCAAATTCATTTTTTTATGCAATATAAGCAAATGTTCAAAAGAAAGCATAAGCTGAAGGTGCCCGTACTTCACTTTATTCTGTTTTTTTGTCATTATCTAATTCACAAAAAGCATCTTTTATTTTGATTTTTGTGCTATAAATTGAAAAAATATTTCTGGATTACAGTGTTTGGTGAGTTTCACTAAACCGTGCTGCATATGCTTTGTTTTTCCTGCTTTGTCAGCTTGCACAGAATGCGGTGAATGCTCTCCTCACCCAGATACCGGGGCAGGAAAAGGGCAATACTCAGCAACTGATGGCCTCGTTTCTCTCAGGGGAGTCTTAAGGGGAACGTTGGGGGTCAGACTTAAAGCCCTGTCTTTAGGGGCTTCCTTTGAAGTCTGGATCCTTAAAATCCAGTCCCAGAGGCTAATTCCATTCCTCTGTCTTACGGAAAAGTGATTACCAGTCTTTGAAGGGATCATTCATAGGTATGTTCTTATGAGTGTGTCAGCACACATTTGCATTAAAAGAAAAACCTCCTCATCACTACTCTAATAATAAAGGTGTCAGCCTTTCCAAATTGCTTTGAATTGCAGTGCGAAAAAGGGTATTCTTAGTCTGTATCTAGTTTTAATGATGTGTTTTGTTTGTCAAGCTGGTCTCTAGGGATGGAAGCTAAATGTTCTACACTTTATCTTTCCAATTTTTATCCTGCAGTCTTTTGCATCATGATGTAAAAAATGAGAGGCAATTCCTCTTAAGACTCCATTGTTTTGCAGTATATAAATGTAGCCTATATGGCCAAAAATATGTGGACATCGGCATTCCAGCGCCTAATTCTGAAACCAAGGGTATTAAAATAAAGTTGTTCCACCATTGTTGATTTAATATCCTCTACTCTTCTAAGATGGCTTTCCATTAGATGCTGGAACATTGCTGGTGGAATTGATTACAATTTAGGTTGGGTATTGATGTTGGGTGATCAGGTCCCCTTTCTGTGACCTTGCCTGGCTGCCACTTCGCACCTGAAATCGCTCCCAGACATTTCTGCTTCACTGTCACTTAATTTGTGGTTGACCTGGGCAAACATCTTGGGACAGACAGTATCCTATGATAGTGCCAGGTTGAATGTCACTCATGTCATCTACATGACCACATTCTGCAGCCAGTGCTTGTTGCTGGTGATTGCCTGACTGTGTGCTTAATTCCACCAGCATGGTGTTTGTCTCTCAGTACAGGTTATATTCCGATGTTTCGACGATGTAACGCCTGCACAGTCTTGCTTCCATGCTCCAAGGGCTTTCCCAGTCCTGATCCATCCTGACTCAGCACTTGCTGTCACTGCCGTAGCCTAACTTTTTTCAGAGCCCCCCGCCCCCCAGAAAGTCAGGCAGTGTGTGACTGGCGTTAATCCGACAAGTCCTATTGTGAGGCAACTTTGATTAAAAATGGCTGTGGGGATTTCTGTGTGGAAGCAGACCAGTCAGCCATAAAATCCCCATTTCGACGGCAGTCTGCTGGATCCGCTTGTAATGAGGAACACGTATGATCCTGGGCTGCGTGTCGCTTCCCTCAGCGGCTTTCTCGGAGGCTAGTTGACACATCCCGGCAACTTTGTGCCATAGACCTGAACAGAAATGTTTTCCGTCTGGGCGCCTTTCTCCTTGCAAAGCTGTGGATCTGTGCCCTTAAACCTCAGGATTTGTTTCTTATCATGTTCCTTCTTAATTATACCTGTTACATATTCAGCATCTCAATGTACCAAGGGCCAAATGCCTGCATACCTTTACCGCCACCCAACTCTCCCAGATATCCTCCATTATGTGGTTTATAAAAAGATACACATGTCTCAATAATTAGTTGGCAGCGAAAGGCTGGTAGGAGTCGTCACGCATGGGTGAGTTCCACAGACCCATAAAAAGTGTTACAGCACTAAGCACACAGTGAAACCAGTACATACCTCTCTCTTCTAATTGTGGAGGAGGTCACAACCTCACAGAAATTTCTGCAGGCGCACCTTGTGCCCTGCGACAGCATATGTAAGGTGTCTCCAGCTTTGCTTTGTGGCATTCACCCACAGCTCTGGGCAAAACATAGCTCCGTCTCCAGGCCCGTGTGGGTACTGCTAGCTATCAAGCGCATTCAAACAACAATTAGCTTACTGTGACCTTACCCCAAATGACTTCTGAAGCCATTTCACTGTCGCAGGCAAATTTCCAAAGTCAGAATGAAATCGTGAGTTGTGGAGTGCTCCTGTCATCTCTTAAATACGTCTTCTGGTTATTAATATGCTGAATCTTGTCTTGGTATTCCGTTAAAATCAACTGTATTTAATACATTCACAGGTCTTTAGTTTTGGCTCATGCAAATAGTGACGTGGACATTGTCAACACCCAACAGGTGGACCCTCTCCAGCACCAAATAGTGACCATTTTTCGTGAGCAACTGTATGGGTGCAGAATACTTAAATCCTATTCTGTCTTTCAAAGGACAAACAACTGTAATTTGTGTTCACAGTATATCGGAGAGTGGCTTTCAATCGGTATCCTCACAATTGGCTAATTGAATTCAGATTCTGTAGTGATTGATTAGCCATTGTCATAGAAGAGGGGAGATTTCTGGCTATGCTAAAATTGTGCGGTTCCTGTGTGGCAATACTGCAAATCACATGTCATTATGTCTCCCTGTTGGTCCAGCTGATCAATATGTCAAAGAAAACATGCAGACTGATGAGTAGAGTGAAGCCAAGCCAACTGACCATTGCTTGTCGTATTTTGCCATAACAAGCCATTCACAAATGGAATACCATTATGACATGTGCTCACACTTTATGGTGCTAAATAAGTTCATTTTATTTAGGAATAGACATGTGCATGTACAGTCGTCCCTCACCACATCACGCTTTGACTTTCGCATTTTTTTTGTATATTCATTAAAAAGTTGATTGAGACAGTGAAAATGATACATCGCTACGCATCGGGAGCATCTTTGCGCTTCGTAATTAAATGTACAATAATAATATGATATTTGTAACGTCTAATATGTCTTATTTTCTTTTATTTTGTCTAATATATTGGGTAATACGAGTGTAATTGTCATGACCTGCCTGTATGATCCTCTTGTGTGCCACGCCCCCTTATTAACCACGTGCGCAACCCCGATTGTGACCAGCTGTTTTCTGTCAGTTTGATTTGTCTGGTGTATTTAAGTCCACGTCAGAGTCTGTAACCCCAGGTCTGTCATTGGTATTTTGAGGTTAAATGTTCCTGTGTCCTGCATTTGGAGTGATTCCAAATAAACCCTTTGATCCTGATTCCTCGTCTCCCCGTTCCTGCTTCCGTGTCCAGCAATCATAACAGTAATGGTGACTAAAGGGTGTTATTTCATGTCTAGAGGGCTCTAATAATGTTAAAAACCATATTTAGAATGTCATAAACAGGTTTTATATGCTCTAACTACGAAAATATTTGATTTATAAATAAAGAATCCTACTTTGCGGAAATTCACTTATTGTGGTAGAGTCTGAAACTGATTAATTGCGATAAACGAGGGCCGACTGTATACCTGTAGGGAGTTTTGGATGTTCTCTGGCTGGTATAAGCTCTATATCTAAAAAAAATTATATACCTTTAGGACATCCCTTTTAAATCCATAGGCATCAACTGCCACTCTTCTAGGGAGGCTTTCCACAAGATTTTGGATTTATGCCCATTCACCAGAAGAACATTTGTGAGGTCAGGCACGGATAATAAACATGAAGGCCTGGCTTGCAATCTCTGTTCAAGTTCATGCCAAAGGTGCTTGATGGATTTGAGGTCAGGGCTCTATGTGGGCCAGTCAAGTTTTTCCACACCAAATTCACCAAACGATGTGTTTATGGACCTTGATTTGTGCACTGGGTAACAGTCATGCTGGAACAGAAAGGGGCCTTCCCCAAGATGTTCCCACAAAGTTGAAAGCATAGAATTGTCCAAAATGTCTAGGCATGTTGAAGTTTTAAGAATTCCCTTCACTGGAACTAAGAGGCTTAGCCCAACCCCTGAAAAACAACCCCATACCATTTTCCCTTCTCCTCCAAACTTTACAGTTGACACAATGCAGTCAGGCAGGTAATGTTCTCCTGGCAACCGCCAAACCCAGACTCATCCATCAGACTGCCAGACAGAGAAGCGTGATTCATTATTCCAAGAACATATTTCCAGTGCTCCCGAGTCCAGTGGTGGCGTGCTCTGCACCATTCCATCCGACATTTGCTATTGCACTTGGTGATGTGGGGCTTTCATGCAGATGTTCAGGCAGGGAAGTTCATTCTATGAAGCTCCTGTTGCATAGTTTTTGTGCTGGAGTTAATACCAGATGACTTTTACACATTTTGTGGCTCAGCACTCAGTGACCCAGCTCTATCACTATACATGGTCTGCCACTTCGTGGTTGAGTTTTTGGTATATAGTCAGTTTCACAAACTTACCATATACCATCAGTTGCATAGTGGTGCGGTGGTTAGCACTGTTGCCTTGCACCTCTGGCAATGGGGTTTGAGTCTCACCCAAGCTCCATCCTAGCTTTTTGCATGTTCTCCCCGTGTCATCATGAAGTTTCCTCCAGGCACTCTGTTTTCCCCCCACAGTCCAAAAACATGCAACTGCCAAATTGCCTGTAGGTGTGCATGTGTGGTTGAATTGTGTGTGAGTGTGCCCTGTGATGAGTTGGCGCCCCATCTTGGATTGTTCCTTGTCTTGTGTCCATAGGCTCCAGACTCTGGACTCCCCAGGACCCTGGATTGGACTAGTGATTACAGAAAATGGATGGATTTTTCTTTGTTATAGGAACACATATTCTGGTTATAAATATGCTTAATCTGTCTGTTATTTAATAGTACCTATTTGAATGGAGTATAAAACCAAAAGCATTCTCCGTCATTAAATTTTTTTTTGTAAAACCCCTTCTCAGCTCAGGTGAGCCTAATGTCTATAGTTGACTGCAACTGAAAAATGGTGACATGAGAGATCGGTTTATAGCCTCACTGGTGTCATATACTGACCATCCTGGGTCCATCTCCAACCCATTTGAAAATGTTTGTTTGTCCATTGACAAAGACAAATTGTTTGATTTAATTGTTTAAGATGCCGTGCTATTTAATTCAGTCAGTCATTTTAAAATAGATTTCAGGATTGTCAGCAGTCCATTGGGTTCAAAAAAGCCTCAGGCTTTAATCTCAAGATAACATGACAACACCCTTGTCCCTGTGAGCAAAAAGAACATTGAATTTCAATTAAAATGTGAGTATGCATTATTTATAGTAGAGGAACACAAATTGTGTGTTGCAAGACAGAGGCACTTCTCCAGTATGATTTAGTTAAGACACACAGTCAAGTTCAGATTGGTAATTCTATTACATTATTGATTGACACAAGCTCTGTTGTGATTTTTTTCTTTGTCAATGCTTATTTTATGTGCAGAATAAATATTTGTATTACATGATTACCTGTCAATTAGGTATTTTCCTGATGTGGTATTAATCTTGGCAGTCAACGTTCTTTTCATGTCTCTGCTTTAATTTTCACTGAAACTGCTGAAATGCTACCCAGTTTAAGGTCCAAAATACAGACAAAAATGCTGGATGAACAGTAAAGGAATATGGGGAAGACAGATCTGTTTTCCCCAGCTGCTTGTGTTTGTCAAACAATGGTGTGGTTTACCCACAGTAAATCCCCGGTTGTATCTCTCATTGCAGAGATAAATCTCTGTACTCCAGAGAGGCATATGAATTCTGCCTCTTTGGCAAGTTTGAGGCTTATCAGCCAATTGTGTGCAGACCAATGGGGGACATTAGCAGATTTCATCTGCACAGGATTACTGATATTTTCAGAAAGCAGGTTGATGGAAAATTAATGAGACGTTTAGTCCTATGAGAGGGGAAAAACTCACGTCCAAAATGTCTCTGTGGATCCCTTTCATTGATCATGGTATCCATCTTTGGTTCTGGGTGTCACTTCCACAGATCCTCTGAACTTCCATGCAGATGGGTGCTGGGGGGTTGGAGTATATGTAAAAGGACATTTCAGGCATGCAGTTGTACTATAATATATTCTTTGTGTGATTTGTTTGCTACTCAACATTCAGTAATGACTAGGAGAAGCCATTGTTTAGTAAAGGCATTATCAGACTGGAGAGTTGTCTCGTTGTGCTCCGGAGCGTTGATACCCCGAGGGGGTCCTGACAATGTTCTCCCATCAGTAGAGATTGCCCTTGTGGCCCTAAGGCCTCAGAGTATCAAACCTCATCTTGTTGCTTTAGACCTTGACGTGTGATGCTAGTGCGTGGGTCACTAAAAGAGACAGCCATCCTTCCTCGCTGTCCCCCCACGGCTTCAGGTGAATCAGGAGTCCCCCCCCAACCCCTTCTCTGACAGACTCCGTGACACATGTTTGTCTTGGCGTGAGTGATGAGGCCCGAACATCACATGTCACCATGACAATGCCTGCTCTCTGTCCGTCTCCCCTGACCTTCTTCGTCTGATATCCCCGTCACAGCTGTCTCTCCGGAACTGGAGGCACGATGAGATTATTCTGTCAAATGTTTGTGAATGCGTACACCCTGCTCACGCTTACATATATCTGTGCTTTACACATAATGTTTTCTCTCTGCCCAATTTCACATGCATGTAGGTCAGGCAGTGAGTTAATAAGATAATGTTTGAAAGCATCAGCATGACCATTGCAATGTTCTGTCAACTGCTGGGTAATTAACTTCCAAGGAAGATGATCTATGTCTGAATGTCTATGTTTTCCTGAGTCTCCAGCTTATGGCCTACTTGACTGAACATCCATTTTAGCTATTTCTGTGCCTGCATTTTCAGCTCTTCACAATACGCTTTCTACTCCACTCCCTTCATTTTCTCCACACTGCTGAATTGTTTCAAAGGTCTTGAAGAATTTGAATTGTCTTAAAGAATCTTTTTGTTTGGATTGTGGAGCTTCTGAGATTGGTGGCAACACCACGTAATTTACAGGAATCCCAAACTGCCTCTGATTGTTTTCAGCCCATCAGACTTTCTTGGCGTGTTGCTGGTCTTTCGACTGGCATTGAAGCAATTGTACATCCATAACCAATTAGAAATGCAGTTGCACAAAGGCTCTCTCTGAAATTCAGTATAGAGTGAAGAACTACATTAAAATAAAATGAACTTTTTATGTTAAAAAGAAAATAGTTCTCAGAAAAACAAATGAGAAAAGGAGGAAAATTTTCCATCAAAATATAAGGAACAGGTGTGGTAGGAAAGAGAGTTTGTCTGCATTGTGGGGGGTGGCTATAGAACTGCATATTAGTGCCTGAATGTGGACTTACATACAAAATAGCTATTGGGGGGGTGACCATCATGTATTCTCCCACTGTGTTCTGGGGAGTGGAGAGCCCAGGATAGATTTTTCCTCCACATTTCAGTCCTTTTATTTGACTCGGAGTCCTTATTCATCTGTATCTGTCCATAAATGCATGTGTTTGTGTGCAAATTGTCCAGGAAAACAGGAGCTTTATCTTCTTCCATCGTGGCCTTGGCCCTGGGCCAGTCCCTTTCTCTGGATTCAGTCTGTATGTAAAAAAGGCACTTTTCAGTGTAGTCATGCTGTATTGCTCTGTGATCTTTCAGAACAGCTCATTTTTTCCACCCTGTTCTGTAATTACGGCCACATGGTCTTTTGTCACTAGCATCACAAAGCAGCTGCGACTTCGGCTGCAGCAAAGAATGGCCAGCACTCGTATTCCTGCCGCTTCTATAAAGTAGCGCTCCCAAGTTGCACCTCAGCTGCCCCTCGTGACATCAGAGCTGAAGCTGACCTTTGAAGGTTTTTCTTTGATGATCCGCCTTGTTCCTCCACAATGGGGCATTCGGCTCTGGAAAGGAAGCTGCTCTTTTTCTGCAGCCCCTTTCATTAATTCAGTGTTTCAGAAAAAAGAGGAGACGTTCATTGGTCTTTAAGTTTTGCGTGGCTACAGCAGGTAGGTGCTGTATAATTTAGTAGTTTTTAATGTCACAAAACCACAAGAGGTCCTGGGGAGGAGGTGGGCTGTAATTGGGGGATTTTTTGTTTCATCCCAAGCACTTTTTCGGTGGCTTTTAAGTGTGGACCTTCCTGTGCTTTGGCACAGATGCCATGTGGTGTCAGGGACTGTATCCTGGTTCCCCGGAGAGATATTCTTACCCTTGGACTGCGACGCGCTGCTCCTGCTCCTCGTGGAGGCAGTGTGGGAGGAGTAGAAACATAAATCCACCCTAATGAAAGACGTCCTCTTTAAAGAACAAATAATCTCTGCTGATGGACGAGGAATAGTTCCGTCTTCCATCCTTCACAGTGAGACAGGCCTCTACACGCCCTACACACAAAATGTAGCTCCTTGATGCATCCGTGTGATAAAAATAACAACGATACAAAGATAGACTGGAATGATCAATTATAAACAAACATGGCCATGTGCGTTCACTGCGAGGGCAATTCCCATGGAAATGCGCCACTGTCACAGCTGGCGTTCAGCTCTGCAGATCTTGATGTAGAGATGCAAATACACGGTGCTTACAGCTGTTTTCCATTTCATTAAGACCTTTCTGGCCCTTTCTTGGCAGAATGACAGCATCACTCTCCATATATAACGACATTCACACAGATGGCTGTCCAGTGTGTGAGACTCAAGCATCAGACATGAAGCAACAATAGCTTCTGAAAGATGCTGAACGAGAAGGGGTACATGTGTGCGCTCTAAATGTAATATTGCCTATTGTAAATTTTTTTGTGTTGGATTTCCTTTATAAGAGCATAATCTGAATCCATTTTAATCTAAATAAAAGCTGGATAATTTTTGACCCCCACGACCCTGAAGAGGACAAGCAGTTTCAGAAAATGGATGGATGGATGGATGGATGGATGAATGGAGTTATTGAGCTGATGCACTCGGTACATTACAGCTTCCACATTCTTGGATCTACATTAATTTACTATTTGTGTATCAGCCCCTGAAATGCAATGCTGGCTGTTGTCTGTGCAGCATGTGTCTTGAGGGGGAAGGATCTCGTATGAAGACTAGTTTGTGATTTGGGGCAGTCAGGACAGGACAGAAGCACTGAGCAATGCTGTGACGCTGAGCTGCTTTATCAGTGCTCAGCTAGAGGCTGCGCCCTCCCTTTGCTGGAGGGCCTGGACATTTTGCTTGATGACCTGTTGGTTTGCCCAGTGGATATAATTTGTCCCCTTTAATTACAAAAAGAAATAAATTGTTATTCAATGGTGAAGTCCTGGGGAATGGGCTTTGGTGCACTGCTGTACCCACGGGAGACTGATGTGAAACGACAGGGTGGGGGGGGGGTTTCCTTGTATGCTGGAAGCTTTTGTTGTAGCTGGGAGTATTGATAGGTCCTCGTTTGTCAGCGACAGGGAAAACTGATTGAGTATCTTTCCATTGAATCCTCATTTATCCAACAAGTCACCTTTTTTTATTTTGGAGCCTTCCATCGCTTTTAATTTCACACTAGAGAGAAATGCCCCATCTTATTGATATTTGTGGGATAAATGAGTTTCCATTGAAGGGGACTCAGTGGCTGGAGGCTCGCCACCTGAGCAGAACGCGAGGTGAGGCCTTGGACCTGACCTCTACGGCAAGGCGCCCTTGTCTGTGCCCCAAATCGAGGCATCTGTCTTTTATCAGAAAAGTAATAGAAAACATCCAGTCCAACTAATTTTCTTTACTTGTGTTGTACAAATGTATTTTTCATCGATTCATCCATTGTTTTGCTTATCCAGCTAAGAAGGCTGAGACACAGACTATTAGGCGGTTATGAAATGTATGGTTGTCCCATCTTGGGCGACTTCACTTTGGTCGCCGTACTGTATGTCCTGGCATTGGCTTCAGGTTCTCTGCCACCCAGCACTGGATGAGTTGCATAGACACATGGAAAAACGGATGAAGTACATGGTAGGGTAACCCTGGAAAGGACACACACGCACACATATTCTCTCTAAAACACATACAAACTTAGTACATAAGAACTATACAAACGAGAGGAGGCCATTCGGCCCATCAAACAAGTACTTTGTGGGGATGCCCCATTGATTTGCATTTTAATGCAATTAGTGATCCTTAACCCCAAACCAACAAAACAGATAAAAACCGATGAAAAGCCAGTTGGATTTCTTAGAAATAGATTAAGTATCAGGTTGTTTTATGTAGGACAATTTTTCTTAATCATTTTCTGCACGATAATAAGAAAGGCAAGGCATGCAGTGAAGGAAACGTCAGCACTTCTCAGTGGTCAGAGTAAAAACCTTCACGAGCTTCGGAGAACAAGCCTGCTCTACACTCCAATGCTATCGGAATGCGAGAATACAGATAACATGTGCATTCAGATACCTGCTTGATATCATTGTCTTATTGTGCTACTTTTTTAAAGCTAGATCATAGATTTATACCCATGAATATATGCATAAGAACTCCAGACCCTGGATTGACTCCTCCGTCCTTTGGTGAATAATGAAGTGTCCTGGATATTACGTCCTCACATAAAGATGATCACTCCTAGATGTCATTAAATGGACACCCATTAAAGTACTGCCGCCTGTCTAGAGAAGAGAGATTCCCTCTCATCACTGTCTGAACAGAACAGATAACTCACCCAGCTGCAGGTCTGTCTGCTCCTCAGATGTGTGACAGGGGCCACTCTGTCAGTTCATCTGAATCCCCTGTGGTGTCTATCACCCCCTCCTCCTCTACTGAGCTTTGACACCATGGGGTACTATTTTCTCATCACCACTGGTAGCCACCTTCCCCTAAACCCGGGAGCAGGCTGGGAAGGGGTGGTCTTGATGGAGTGAAGGCTCTGTAAACTGCCCACTGGGCAGAGTGAGTGAGAACGCGCGGTAGCATCCCGACTGTCCTGACCCATGTCATCTCGCCAGCGTTGCCATGTCCCCCAGTGTGACACTAATGCACATGCTGGGGCCTCATCTCCTCTAGATATGGGGTCAAAGGTTAGCATCCCGCAGCAACACCCGAAGAGAGCATTAGCGGCAATGAACATGCCTCTGTCAGCACTACCTCTTTGCCATCTATTACTCTTCCCAGCATCCTCTGCTCTTTTATGCTTTGGCTATTTCCTGTCGCGCTCTATTACGCCCTCTAATGCAAAATCATAGTGGGGGTGGGGGTTGGGGATACATAAGCCGTTGCCCCATCAGTCTCTCTGTCTGCCTATGGCTCTGCCATCAGGGTAAGGAAGACGGATGTATGTGCTGGGTCAGCTGCCCAGTGCGTCATAGCGGTGATATGCGCGGCCCGCGGGCATCCAAGCATAACCGGCCACATGGGGACCGCTGTTGGCCTCTTGTATGTTTTTCTTGACCTAAAGTAGATTCAGGATGCCCAGGCAGAGACTATCCATCCACATCAGGCATAAGGAATGGGAACCGTATATGATGATGTGGGTTGGTTGTTATTTATGCCTTTGTGTATGTGTCTGTGGAGCTATTTTGCCTGGAAATGACAAAGAAAGCAATACCACCCGGATTAATAAAAGTCTAAAGACACGCCTAATTAGTGCCAAAAATCAATTTCAAAAACAGCTCTACTTAAAAACCCAGACAAGGCCCACACACAAAGGTACAGCTGCCTGCGTCCTCGAGAAAACGCTATTCAATGTAAAAGATTGTTTCAAGACAAACATTGTTTATGGAGATGCCAAATCAATCCACTCTTCCTGCAGGGGGCAGGGCGGTTGGGGAGTGGTCCCGCTTGTTAAAACCTCTAAAAGGGCCAGACTGAAGCAGAGGAAGCTGCTTCAACTTCAAAGCCGGTGCGAATTAATTCAGAGTAGTGTTTCTGATTTATGGCACGTCAAAGGGGAGAGATGTTTGAATTTAGTGCCAGGCATGTTTGAAGATGGGCTGTTCCCAAGATAAAGAGGGGCTGCTTATTACTGACACAGTGGTTTGTTTTTTGGGTGCTGCTTTCCAAACTTAAGTGTCTGAGTTTGAATAATGACACGCTGAATGCAACATCAAACGGACTTGCACAACAGCTTGCAGACTACTTGTTATGTCAGCTCCGTGCAGACGTTACAATGAATGGATAGCGCCGATGTGTGCATGATGCGTGGGCTGAATTTAATTATTTTTGAGGCGACACTCCAGGACATCCCCTGCCTCGTGTCCCGTGTCTCCTGGGACAGGCTCCGGACTCTTCTCAACCCTGTAGTTGATAAGCAGTTCTAGAGAAATGGCTAAATTTTAATTCTGTGAAAAGGTGTGAAATAACAATGTTCTGATGTCAGTTTTTCTTGAACGGGCCAATGAAGAATCATTGTGCCTAATGCCTGTAAAAGACAGTTTAAAACCACTAAAGAATGACCTTGACCTTATAGATAGATACTGTATTTTGCTGTCAAAGTTAATATATATATATATATATATATGCAGCAAAAACACAACATATTTAAAAACAGGACATTCATTACTGAAAATTAATAACGCAGCTATCAACGATAACTTTGGCAGCAAAATATGGGGCTTTCCATCAACAGCGAAGCAAGCAGCAGTCTATGATCATCTGGGTAATGAAGAGATAAATATTCTGTCCCTGTTCTGTATGCATGGCTTCTGTTTAGCGCTAGTCAATGTTAGAATGACTGTTACTGAGATGCACAAGGCAGCAGTATTGGTCTGTGGTTGACCTCTGGGGAACTGATACCTTGACAGAGCAACAAACCTGCCTACACCAAAAATCTCCCATCAAGTAATGGCTTCTTCATTATAGTCAAATGGATATATGATCGACTTTGTCTCCATCAGGATGAACAAATCTTTTTACCAGCCACCTTTCAAAGTAATCTATTGACCTGGAAAAGCTACAAAGCGATCCCGGACTCAGAATCTCCGTTTTCACGTATTTCCATCTATCTCCATGCCAAGCAGCACACATGTCCCTGAGAATATGCTATGAATTAAACAGGAGAAACCTGCCCCCAGCCGCCACCTTGCCCATGGCCCCTGTGGCCCTGATCTTCTCCTTGTCTTGTCCTCTGCCCCCTGACACTTGGCCCCATGGCTTTCAGATCACCGATGGGAATGTGAAAAGCACAAGGGTTCACAAGTCATGTGCTTGGGTCACACCCTCTGGTTCATGCAGAACAAGCCAGCACAGGAAGTGCCTTTTGAGGCAGATAATCAGATCTCCAGTGGTGCATGGTTCCCCTCCTCTAGCCCTACCACTGCCTCACTTCCTATCTGAGAGACAATGGATCTCTTATTGCGGACCTTATTCTGAGTGGCCTTTCTGTAAACTCATCTTAAATTTACACCTGATTTGCATGTGCCTCTTCCAGAGGAGGCACACGTCACTCAGCAAGCCGTGAAAACCCAGAGGGAGTAACATTAGTTCCGCATGAGTACCTACGAGCTGTGAACTTGACTTTAAAAGTTTACCGGAGTGCTTGTGCTGTGGAGCCCGAACTCACACGAGACGTGAAGCCTTGCATTACAAAGGAAAGATCAGTCTAATAACAGCCTACTCACGCTTATTCAAAACCCCTGTCACACGCTGCTCCCTTTAATTCCTTCACATTCAATGTGTAATTATGACAGATAATTATTACTAATTAATTTTATGTATACTAAATTGGACTGTGAGTGCGAGTGATTAACTGTTTGCCTGCTTATTTGATGTCCTCAGAATGCTAAACACTGTATTGGTTTTTCCATACTGTAGGCAGTAGCGTATGTGATGTTGGGATGTACAAGCATACAGTTTTTGATCATGGATTTCACATTTGGTTGAATAATCCACCGTTGGCTGTTGTGTTTTTATCAGTTCCACTTGTGTTTACAGTATCTGTGCATGTGACGATCCCCCCCATCCTAAGTGTGAGCTCCACTCTCTCTCTCCCAGTGTCTTTCCTAAAGTGTGTGCTTACATCTTCAGTCAGGTACCGCATGTTTGTCTCCACATCCCAGCTGCAGCCAGGACAGACCATTGCATTACCAGGAATACACAGACCCACCATTGCATTACCAGGAATACACAGACCCACCATTGCATTACCAGGAATACACAGACCCGCTGGTTTAGTGGGCACCTCGATACCCCTCCACACTCCTGCTGCATTAGTGACATTATGGCAAACCAGCTTGCCAGACACAAAACTGTCCTTCTGGTTACGAAGCCCAGCAAACCCTCCATTGGGTCAGTCTGCGGATCTTTGTTTGAGGGTAGATCTGTTCTCCTCATGCAGATGGTATAATTTCACGCAAAGAGAGGAGGAGAATTACTCCTTATATGTGGTATTAACATTTATTAATCGCCATATTCCTTAATTAAATGTATGTCAGTCATCTGCAATCAGAATAATGTTAATACATGTTGTACAGCATCTTCTGTACAACTTCACAGTTCTCTGCGTATACGTGCCTTGCTTGTGGTTCAATTGTTGTGAGCAAAGTTTTTGTGAACCCATACTGAGTTACTAATTATGTTACTCATATCCTTAGCCCAACATCCACATATCATCTGTGTTTACAAAGTGTGTTTTAATAAGTTTGCATGTGTTTAAAACGTGTACTAGGGGTATTTTAAGGCTAAAAAATTTTTTTAATTTATATGGTCTTTCTGTGTCATGGATTTTCAGCTATCGCTGAGGGGTCTGGAATATAACTTCCGCGATAGGCCGGGGATCACTCGATTGTGGATTAGCGTAATGTTAATAAAATCCTTTGCTGGCTGTTCCCAAAGGCAATGCACTCCCTTTCAGGAATCCAGAATCCTTCGTGCTATTTTACCTGAGTAAGGTGAATATGAAGTCCACATCCAGCCGTGTGAATAATTACATGTACCATAGAGGCTAATCCTTTCGGCACAGAGAGAGTAACAAATATCACGGGGAAAGCAGAGTCAGTCGTGCAGTTTAACCGACATCCACTTGCACAATCTGAAAGTGATTTTTGGAGCTTTTCATTGATTCTACAGCATAGCAAGCCTCTGTGCTTCACTGGCCTTCATGCTAGCATGAAGAGCACTGGCTCCTCTCCAGGTTTGATCAGAAATGAGAGCCTCTTCCTGTGTGAGGTCATGCTTCTCTAAAGCATGATCAAGCAGATAAATCCACTCTGGTTCAGATGGGTGAGAATAGCAGCCCTCGATCGCCACTGACAATGCACAGCCCGGGTGTGCTATGCCTCTGCGCCTCTGAGCCCACAGGCTCGTTATTCTGTAAGGAAGCATCAGTGTGCAGTATGACAGTCATGGGTTCAAGGCTGGATGCCACCTTTGTAATATAGGCGTGCATCACTATTATAGAATAATATTTTATAATAAAATTACATTTTTTACATTATTTGCATTCAAAGGATGTTCAAGTAATAATAATATTGTGCTGACAATAAAGAACCTTTGAAATGTAAAATGCAAAACATCAAAATAATGTTGATGTTACAGTAACAATGTTCTCTGTCAACTTTGGGAAGACCTTCATAGCTGGGTAGGTGGTGTGGTCACCAGGTCAAAGACTAAAAATGGAGAATTCTGGGTTCAAGATTCCAAAGAGACCAAAGCACCATCTTGCTAAATTAACCCATGAAAAGATAGGAGAGAGGTAGAAAGCATTTCCCTTTAGGAATAAAGCAGCTGCATCTGAAGAGACAGTGCAGAGGGCTGCAGAGATATTTCAGCGAAGAGAGTCTTGAATGTGACTCTCCACCCGCAGTGATCTTAACGACGGGTGTGGTTGCCAAGGTGCCCCGTATAAAGTGGCCCAGGATGAGGAGAGTGCTTCCTTGGCTTTGTAAAATGGTCCTGGAGTGAAAAATGCCCAGCATTTAGCGACCCCGGCAGGCTGCAATTGATGACTCAGAGTCAAGGTCTGAATCATAGCAAGGGGCTGCTTGCAGAATGGGATCATCAATTTAAAGCTACATGCACTGCCATATTGGCTAATGTCCGATGATACGGTTAAAGATGACACATTAAAAATGATTAGCGGGGTTATTAATGAGAGTGATTACAGAGCCGCATTAGCAGTTAAGCTAGCCGCTTCACCGCAGACGTGTCTCTATGTGCAGGGTACAGCTATAGACCAAGAAACAATGACGGGGGCACCTGGAGCAGATAGCTATGGCGG
>JAABNX020000042.1:16055631-16068389 GCA_015163995.2 Mormyrus lacerda | reverse complement strand
CCCCCCCCCCCCCCCCCCCCCCCCCCCCGAGTACATGAGTGATATGATTTCATCATCATATTGTTATTAATTCACCCTCAGCTAGTGTAACATGAACAGTGTATAACATGGATAACTGATGATAAGTCTAACCTAAATAACATATGCATCTAATTACAAATTTTGTGCTTTTGTTCTTAGGATAATTTCACACAGCTAATCTGATGTCATTCAGATTAGACAAAGTACAAACAGTTGCAGTGTGGGATTTATATCTAATATTTAACACATGAAGACTGGGTAAACACAACTATAAAGAATCGATTTCAAATCCAGTCGTATTTTACCTTAATCTACTTACATCCAAGCTTTTCTTCTGGAAAAAAGATGTTCAGAGCAAACTTACAGACACCAAAGAGGTGCTGGGATGGGCTCAGGATTCTTGTAGCATTGATTAGATACGTGCTGAATGAATATTTATGAAAGGATCATTAGCGCATAATGAGATGGTTCAGGTGTTTATGATGTGAGTGATTCCTGGTCCTTCAGAAGCCAGTTGCCGTATTTACTAAAAATCCAGAAGAGTAAAAAGAGGCAGACAATGTCAGGCTTTTGTCATTTAGGCATCAATGTATGTGTCACTGTCCTAGGAGGCTGCAGGTGTCTGGTAGCTCTCTGAAGTACCAGTATGTATAGCACATGTCATCCCGCTTGTAAACACTGGGGGGCGCCAGCAGAGATGTTTCTGATTGCAGGCTGCTTTTATGTGCCTTGTCGGTAACCCTGCTGGAAGGCTGCAGGTGTAATGGCGCACTGTTATCAGCCGCTGAAAGGCACCAGGTTGCCCTTTCCTCCCCCCTCGGCCCTTAAAAAGACGTGACACCCTGTCTATTCATGCGCCTGAGTCAGCAGCACAGGCAGCCCCTTCCTGGTCAGTGAAAGGGGTTGGGGGCCCAATATGATGCTTTCTTGGGCCCCAAAATCTCAAACAACAACTCTGCTCTCAGATACAAAGAGAGGACCTGTTTGAGGACTGCATGTGGGCATGATCTGAGGAGACAAAGATTTGTCCAAAACCAACTGGCCCACTCCCCCATCAGTGATCAATGGTCCTAATCACACCTTGGCTGTGTGATCCCGCCCCCATTCTGAGTTGGATATTTGAATATGGAAGCTGATGAGCTTGGGGGGGGGGTACATCTCTTCAGGTATAAAGGCTAGTGAAATATCACTCAGGACAAAACGGTGGCCTGGATGATTGACACATGGGCTTTGTATGATCTTATTTTTACTATAGTGAGAGCTGCAGGAGCAGGCAATTGTCTGCATCTGTCCGTTGGCATGGTAACATCCCCCCCCCCCCCCTTAATGAAAGCTATCAGTCTGGTGTGCAAATATCTAGCTCCCCATTCCTTTTTCGTGCCCCATTCACCCCACCCATTACATGCCTTGGGCAGAGATACTCTTTGATATACAGTGAAATTCAATCAGATACTTAATTATGTCTTAACACAGGTACCGGCCAGCTGGCTTTATCTGCATGCTCCTGATTAAAAGAATTAGAAAAATGAAATTTAATAGTAAATCTAAATGGAGGAATGGCCTTACCTTTGTGTCGCCGTCATTCCCAAATTATTCATTGCCTTCTATGAATGAGCGTGGTTGTATTACCTACATATATGTAATATACAGGATATAAGCATTTCAGCTATTTAAAAACCACCTAATAAAGGATGAAGTCAATATGAATTCAAATTTACATCGGCTGGACAAAATGGAATGGGTTGATAATATTCACGATGGCAATGATGAGTAATATTGCATTCAGTATGATAATCGGCTTCCGTCACGCCTGAAAATGTCTGGTTCTCTGGTTCTATTTTGATACTTGCAAGTTGAGAGCTGACTAACTTAATCCATTAGCTTACCCAACTCGAACTAAGGCTCTTTAGAAAGATCATTTGTTTATTTGCTGTTTTTTCCATGCAATTAAAAATTATTCCACCATCGGCTATTACGCATGGGAAGGTTTGGGTTGATTAATAATAATTAAAAAAAAACGCTCAGAGTAGCGTGATGAAATTGAAAGCGCTATGATCAGCGCCTGTGTTAAAAGTATGTATTATGTATTTATTTAGACCAATTAACACACGCCCACACTTGGCCGTGTTGGTGAGTTTGGGAACACGCGGCATCAATCATTAATATGTTTTGATGAAGGACACAATAATTAATCCCACGGAAACCGTGAGCAGTCGCACTGATCAGCCACTATGTGGAAACCAGGACGGAGAATTTATTACTGTGGGGTTGCATCGCCCCCTAGGGGCGAATATCAGATTTGTACATGCGCCGCGTCTTTAATACACTTGAATTATAAATCGCCCTCATCTCTAACAAGGGTTTGACCAAGTTCAGAAGGCGGATGGATTAATAGATGGGTAGAATTATGAATTTAAATGAATTGTTAATTTTATGGGATTATGAACATATGTAACTTAAATTGCATAATGTTTCAGAAATTTGCAGTTTACGCCAACATTGCTTTAAATTTCAAATTACTAATTACTTCTCATTATTTATTTAGCAGTCGCTTTTGTCCAAAGTGATGTAAAATAGCGGCAGATGGTACATTGTTACCACTAGGCCTACCTGTTAATAGTAAATAAATACATGTTCAAAAAAAGTATACAAATATTAAAAAAAACACAGAAATAGTTTAAATGATTAAGTTTAAATGCACTTTTAATGACGGCGTCGGTTTATCGCGCGCATTTGCAGCTAGTAATAAATATGTCAAGTCAGGGTATTATTACAGAGCACGACTATGACGAAAGTACATCTAATTGCGCCAGAAGGAAAAGAAGTAAAGCAGTAATAGAATTACCATTTGACGAAGATTTAATGCTTGGTGGATGACACTTTATGGTTGCACACCTCCCATTTCGCTACATTTCCCTTTGTAGTGTGCTGTCGGATCGCTCTACTTTTTACGTTTTCACAGCTTTTTCATTCCGCCGATTACCTGCGCGTGCAGCGCCACCGACCGGACAGTTTTCATCATTACAATATCATCATGGTGCTGTACTGTACTTCATTCGTGCCGAAAATCAAATACAAGTAAAACATGATGTTTCGAATGAATTTCAAAGTAAACACTGTGTGTGTGTTTGTGTGGGTTACAGGGTGGACAGTTCACACCTATGCTTGTGTGTGAGCCTGTTCGCTCGGTTTTGTATTGGGTCGCTCTGGGTTGTCCTGGTTCCTCCTGCAGTTTGGTTAGTAAGTCGCTCGTGGTGTTTATGCGCATGAGTCTGTGTCCTTGCCAGGGTGCTCCGACAGGCTTCATGCTCCCTCGCTAAACTGAAATACATAGCAGTTGAAAGACGGATGAGTAACATATCCTGCGCGAAAACTTTATAAATCGCGGTTAGGGTCTTCCTGGTGGATAAACTGCGTAAAGGGATGTTTTTAAAATCGGGTAACACATCTGTGAGATTTGGCAGGTACGTATGGCGTGTGCAACTGATGAACTACTGCGCTTGTTTATTGTGTTGCTAAAAGCTATTGAGTAATTTGCTGATCATGTAAATTATTGAAGAAGAACAATTGGCTGTGGAGGCCGTCCTAGGGGATTTTCTGAATAACTTATCACTAGCAAATGCAGTGAACACACTGCTGACCCCTGGTGGTCAGACCTCCACTTCATATGGGATAATGATGAGGCACCACAAACGTCATGTATATACAGTTTTAAAGGTGCAATTTATAAAATGTCATAAGCTAAGTAATTAAAACTCGATTAAATGGCTGACTTTTTCCCGGCCACATGCTACCTGCAATAAGGCATTTACTTTAATAAATTTAGTGAAATCAGCCCTTGAGGTTGTTATGCTCTTAGTGCTGCCAGGATGTTTTTGTTTCTTCAAATCACCTTGAGATTTGATTCGAATTTTATTCCCAGTCACCCGGTGTGGGCGGCAGGTCAGCTGAAGGGGTATGCACTGTTAGCAGGGGTCGCGATCACATTCCACCGGCGGTGTAAATCACGTCTTGGGGGGGTGGCTGCTGACAGGCAGAGAGGCGAAATGTGGCGTGAGGGAGCGCGGAGCAAACACGGCCTTGAGGTGAGGCCGTGCTGAGAGCGGAATTGCGGCTCCCTGCCTTGCCGAGGAGACGGGAGGCAAGAGAACAGCAGAGAATGGGAGCAGATACAGATATGTCATTATGTGTTTTTTCATCATTTTTTTTCATGCGTTTTCATCATTCTCATTTATGCTGTCTATCCTCCTGGTGCTGTGCTGTGCACTGCAGCCTTAACAGAGAGAGCCCTGATCGGCTGTTGTAAGCAGCAGCACCCGAGAGTCATAAATCGATCTTGTGCTCTCTACTCTCACCCACATCTTTAGTCAATACCATATTGCAATCTATTTATACATCAGTTCCATCATGTTTAACAGACTGGGTTATGCACAGCAAATTGCTAATATAACAACGGCAATTAGTGAAACATTAGCTCGTAAATCCTAAATCACTTTTTTTTTTCGCCCAGAATCTTGGGAGCTATTTTTACAGGCAACAGGAAGTGACATCATGCACTATGTAGCGTAGCACCATCTCCGCTTTCAGTCATGTAGTCCCGGCGTTAATTTCCTAAGATAAACTATATAGATTCGATTTTTTTAATCACTCCCACACTTGCACATTCTGTTCTCATTTGGAAAAAAATGGAAATAGTTAGAGGTATGAAATCTCTCGGCACCCGACTCCCATTCAAAAGGTGGGAAACCCCTCATGTAACTCAGCCTTTAGTCACCTAGCTACCTTCCCTAGTGAATTTAATGGCTGCTGTGTGCTTGGCCCGCAGGTGTTGTCCCCCACCCCAAATGTTGTACTGCAGCTGATTAGTTTGGCTCTGTTTCTGTTTTTTCCATGCCTGTAATTTGCAGTTGGGGGCGGGGAGGGGGAGAAGCAGCCAAGGCAGTTGCAACTTCACCACAGAGGCTTGTCACAAAAGATGTCACCCTCGGCTGCAGCCTGATCTCCATGCCTGCCTCCACATTGCAAAACGCTCAGAAAGCCAAGGAGCCCGTGGAGGCCTCCGGCACATTCCGCGTGTGCCTTACGGGGCTTATATGTCAGCGTCCGCGATGACTCAAGACCACGCACCGGTTGGCTCCTTCCGGAAGAGCGGGGAGGGTGACGAGGTGCTGTCATCGCGCAGTCCACACGCTATCATCATACTGTCCGCATGCCGTCGTAAGCCTGTCAGGACGCGCTGCAGGTGGCGCAGCCTGTATTATTATCTCTCCGCAGGGTTCGGGAAATGCCCAGAGACACACGCGCAGCCTGAGCGTGTGCAGGCAGTGAACAAAACGCAGCCTCCGTGCTTTCACAACAACAGCTCGGCGATGCTGTCTAAATTTACTCCGATATCATTAGTGGTTGATTAGGCCTCTACATCAAATGAAATCTCTAGGTGATTCGAAGAAACGAAAACATCCTGGCAGCACTAAGAGCATAACAATCTCATGGGCTCGAAATCAATGAAGCGCAGTAGCATTAAAGCGCTGTTTGAGTTGATGACACGCCTCAAATATATGCAGCATTATGTACATAATATCTACGTTACGTTGTGAGGTATTTTAGTTTGAGAGTTGTTGCAGGTTCAAATCCTTGAGTGGCATTGCTCAGCTCTTCATGATGGGGTCCCTCTCCATCAGCCAAGAGGGACAGGCTTATATCTGCTTTCAAAGGGCATTAAATAGATGACACAACCCCTTAGCTGCCCGTGTCATCGAAGGGCAAGGTGGAGTATGAATCGCTCCAGGGGTAAACAACGTTTATCTCTGCTAAGAATCTGTGTAAGCAGATTGCGTCTAATAAAGTAAGATTTAGTAACACATTTTATACAGTTTTCCTAATCAAGGACTTACTAAGCAAATAACATGGATTGATAGACACAACATTAATTTTATCAGGGTGAGCATGATATGACAGATTGTAGCTCCAACACTGCAAGCCGCTGGCTTGTAAAATTTAATCAGTAGCAGGAATCTCTTTTGTTACCCATCATCTGTTATGTCACCCTGTCATAATATGTCGAAATAGTGCATATTTGCATGTGTGAGGTGAAAATCCCTGACTGTTGTGACCTGTGCTTAGAAAGTCAATCAGAGCTGTCCATGCCTGTCTCCCCAGACACTTCCCTTGTTCTATAGTAGTAACGTGCACACGGGCATGCCCTTAGCTGTAATTTATATACTGTGGCAGCAGAATGTGGTGAGGAGCTTTGTGGGGCTTTGAGTGTTAGGGTGCTGGGCCTGTGATCAGAAGGTTACCAGTTCAAAGCCCAGTTTCAGCAGAGTGATGTCCCCAATTTGTCTTAAAAAATGTTGTTTTGGATGTTATCATCTCCTAAATAAAAAAAAATGATGTGTATATGAGAGGTGTAAGGGGTTAGTGCTGATATCTCACACCTCTGAGACTGGGGTTTGCCCCAGCTGCATGTGTGTGGAGTTTGCTTGTTCTCCCTGTGCTCAGGTGAGGTGGTGTCACACAGGTGTGAATGGTGTCTGTGCTCTGTGATGGGTGGGTGCCCCCTATTAGGTTATTTGCTGCCTTGCACCTATGGCCTCTAGGATAGGTTCCAGACCCCTGCGACCCTGCAGGTACAGAAAATAGATGGATAAATGGATAGATGGATGGATATAAGAGATGTAGATGATTCCTGATGCTGCCACAAGGTTTGTAGCATTTTGCGCAGAGTTTTTTTCCCCAAAATGATCCTCACCTCCAAGGTCACTAGAGAAATGCTCCATGCTTGCAGGAGCAGATATATAAGCCCTCCCTTCCTGGGCAGCAGTAAAACTCCATCCTGGGCATCAATCCTGTGGCGGCGGGTCGGGGGGGGGCAGCTTCACACTGCCAGGTTATTTGGAGATACAAACAGCAAAGGCATTCTGGGAAATGGAGTCCCAATGGAGTGGCAAAGTTTTACATGACTGCCCCTTTGAATTGAAACGCGTTCTTGTCCTAGCTTTATAGTCTCATGTGGAACCTCCTTTGCAGTAATGGCTACAAAAGACCAGCGTTTTGTGTCTGCAGTGCCCAATGCAGCAAACTTCATTGGAGGCAACAGAGGCATGGACTTCATTTTTGAATAAACTGGGACCATTAAACAACTTTTGCAATCATAGTGAATAATTCACACTGCAATCAGAGAAATTGTGTTTGCATTCCTTGTTACATTGTTATCAGTAACACGCCATATAAACATTGCCCCAGGCCCAGGGAAGGGCAGCAGAGGCAGTAGAGAGTGAGAGGAAACACAGACTTTGCTCCCGGACCTAAGAAATCCTAGCTGCATTATTGATTATCAAGTAATGCCTGCCAGATAGTTAATAATGAATCTCACAGGCTCCCTTCATATGCTGTTTGATGGGAGTTATGTGTTAAGGGCTGTAAATGGCTCATTTCTGCACTTCCTTCTAAACTTTGCTGAGCCCTATGCTGTCCACCTCATTACAACACAGGGCTTATAATGCAGTCTTAGGATCGGCTGCACCCACAACCTTGTGTATCCCTTAAAAATACACGCTACGCCTCAAGCACAAGGAAAGAGGTTCAGGGCAAGCAAACTGTCTGCAAGGGATCCTGAAGAAGTTCTAATGTAAGCCGCAATGCCATTTAGTCTGAGCACACAGTAGCATGTGTAAGCGACGCGTCAAATAATGTAATTGCGACGTGAAACTGGCACTAGGCCAGGTGCCGAGAGATGCTGTATCAGAAGGTGACAAGAAGGTGCTTTCAGTCCTCTGGAGCAGCTGGAATATCCTGCCGTGACTCTGCAGGCTGGGTGGCAGCATAAGGGCGGCCGTTCTCCGTGCCCAATAGGGAGACGTCATAGCCTTGGGTTGTTTGGGGGTTGAGGTTATTTTCTCACGTAATCATTTAGCCCTGAGCCGCCACTGATAAGGGTGACTGTAAATCTGCTTAGAGTGTAGCTGGATTTATAAACTCGGCCTCCGTCGTGTTCAGGATGAGGCTGCGCGGCACTGAGCATTAGATTTATGTAGAGTACAGAGCCCCTTCCCCCCTATAAAGACAGTCAGGGAGAGTTCAGTCCTGAGCACATCGTAGCTGGCAGGTTAGTCCCTGATTTAGCCCTTTAGCGTCCATCTCCCGAAGGTTATAGCAGTATTTACAAATGGCGCGTCATGTGACCACCCAAACACCAGGTGAAATCAATGCTGCTCAGATAGTGACTTCAATCGATTGAGATTAAGAGCTGACGACAGACTGAAGCACACTGTGCTGATCCGTGGGCTGGGGTTTCCCGGGCCTCTCCTTAATGTTTAAATGCTCGGCTGCTACACAGAAGAGCAATGAACCATTATGCTTGGATGCATGTGTCCTTTCAGCCAGTCTGATCATCCAGGCCTGTTCTAAGGGGGCACTGGGCAGCGCATGTCCAGGTGTGGCACCACAGTCCTTTGGGGCGACCTTATACTGGAGATTCTCCATGAAATCAGATAGAAATTAGCAGACCAAAGTGCAGAATAAGCCTTATTGCCGTTGTTAGAATAGTTATTATTAGTTATTAGCAATCGTGCATGTTTCTAATAGAAGAAATATGGTGGATTTTTCCTTTTTCTACAGGTAGGTCCCCTTAGCTATTTTTAATGCGTTACATTTAATACATTATTTATTCAAATATTGCTCCCGCAGAGGTGCAGACTCAACTGAAAGACACTATCTCTTGCAGGTGTGGAAGGATGGGGGGATGGGAGGGGCTTTGCTGCTCCTGATACCAGAGTTTGATTAGACATGTCTGCACACAGAGCAGGTGCGGGGGAAATAGCGGGCTAATCTACCTTCAGCCTGAAGTCTCTTCAGAATTCAGATAGCTGTCATAGTCAAGGAATGATCGCTTTCCCTCCTTCTGCCGCCGTGCATCTCCTGGCCCGGCCCTCCCCTCTCTCTCCTGACCTGCCTCCTCGCTCTCCCTCTCCATCGCTCCAGCATCCTCCGCACTTACTTGCTGTGACAGAAGCCAGCTTCCCCATGACAGAGCTGCTCTTTACAACCCTCTCCACCGGAGCTCAAAGGAGGGATATTACAACCTGCACAGAACGGAGGGGGGGGGGGGGCACTGGTGGGGTGGTTTGCGGCCATTTTTTGGTGTTGAACTGTCTCCTCTAGACCAGCCTAGATGAAACTTTCTTGGTTTTTGCTCTTCATATAAGAAAAGTTTTGCGGAGAATGTTTTCACACGAATGGATGTTATGGAGGTTGAGCTATGCGTACAGCACAGGCTGAGAGATAGGATACATTCTCATGGAGTAGAGGGACATTTCAGCAACTACCTACCCAAATCTCGCTAAACTCCGTGATTACCCATGCGGGTGAGTGTTGAACTGTATCTAGCTGGTGGATAGCTATAAAACTTGCAGACGACTCTACTCCCTGGGTAACAGCACAGGGTGAAACTATCTAGCCCTCCACTGCCAGGGGGCGATGCGTGTGAGTTCCAGGACTGCCACATACTTCCACTGAGTCCTCAAACCCTGGTGAATGGGATGGCAGCCCAGGCTCAGCTCCTAGCCCTGCTTCTCCTCCTCCTGTGGAGTCTGATGTCCAGTGTGGCCGCTGAAGGTCCAGGAAGGCATAAGGTCAGGTGGAGGCCGAAGGAGAACCGGATCCGTGAGTAGCTTCAGCCCTTCGTCCATTCGTGTCTCCTTCCCCTTTCCCCGCTTTATTGGTGCCTGGTCCCTTTAAGGCAGAGGGAGCGTTGGTGCTGCCTATGGTGGGAACAGCCTTTAAAAGACTGTACACTTATCACTGCTCTGTCCTTGTGGGAAACAGTCAAAGGAGAGGGGAAAAAGGATAGAGAGATGAAAAAGGAAAAAGCACTTGCTGTCTTCGTCACATCTCCTCTATGGTTTCAGCCCTTTTTTTTGTTTGAAGCTTTGTTGTGTCAAGTCAAAGTTCTGTTTCTGCTCATCCTTCCTCTCTCTCTTCTCTTCCTCTCACTGCTTCTCTTCTGTACATTTACTCGCAGGCCCTCATTAAGGGAAGCTTTTCAAAGGGGTTGATCGTGGCATGTCAGGGGATGGGAGAGCCGGGGAGCGTCTCAGACGAGTAACGGCTGCGAAATGCTGTGTGTGAGCTGGGGAGAGAGCCCCCTCTGAGTAGCACCCGCACGGCCTTCTGCCCTCTGGTGGGATCGTGCGGCTGGTGCTTCAGGTTGGCTGAGTTCTCATCGATTGACCAGCAGCTGACTTCTGCCTTTCATGGCTGTGTGCTGACACAGATACTCAGCAGGCTGAACTGCTTCCGGCAGCTGCATTTGATAGGCACTTAAGTCTGCTGACTCGCATGGCTTTGCCTATACCGCTTAAAATATTCTCGTATGTTTTCCGGAGCTGACTGTCCAAATTCACCCATAGTCACACCTATTCCAGTACCTGCTAGTGTGTTGCTGTAGACTGGTTACCTTCCTCGATGCAAACAGCTACATGTACTGCTGTCAAGGCGGCCTTGAAAGAGTGTTTGGTGTCTCAGCATATGGCAGACCATCAGATTGTACTGACACAGTAAGGTATGAGTCTTCCTGTACGTGTATATGTCAGAAGCCTCACTGTTTATTCTCAGCAATCAGCCAACCAGAGAGAAGTGATGTGTCTCCATTTCCGCCCGCATGGCGTACCGAGTGATAATCTGAGTGATGGCGAGGAGCCACTTTGTCAGTGACGGCGTAATGATGTGCGTGCGCGGTCCCCTCCTTCCAGCCTTCACGTCCATGGCTGCATGATTACCCACCCCCTCCGCTCTGCTTGCCAGCTCAGCAATATGTGAGTCAGGCCCAGGTTCAGCACATGATCTTACAGTCAAACCCAAAGACTCACACACAAGCATCTCAGACTCTCCTCCGTTTGCTTCCAAGCTCGACCTTCCTGGTACGTTTTATGTTTTTGAACAGAGCGGAATGAGATTTCATATGGAGGTGCTGTTCAAATGGGACTGTCAGCAACTGCTGAAGGGAAAAAAACACACATATAAACATGCTCAGCACACACACATACATACCAAGCACACAGATACACACACAGAAATATATAACTTTCTGTCTCTAATGACTGCCAGACACTCTTGGCTTTTGCCAATTAAAAGAGTGGAAAGTAGAAGTAAGGGGGGGGGGGGGTTTATAGATGGAGCGCAGGGCCCAGCAAAGCTGAGCATTCAAAGGCATAGCTGACTAAAGAGCTTTATTCAGACAGCAAAAAAAAAGGGAAATTAAAGCAGGTCTCACTTTTCCTTCTTAAAGCACTGAAGCATTTTAGCTAGTGCCCAATTCATGCCGGATAATTCATCAGCGCCTGAGGTATAAGGGGTGAAACACAGAAGTCTTCCCCTGTGCTCCTCCGCTTTTATCAGAGTGCTGTGTTGTCTCTTTGGGCTACAGAGTGAATACTGTGATCCTGTTTTCTAAGCGCTTACTCTGCGCCTAGTAGATGAAGCTGTCTAGGCCGGACATTTTTTGCTGCCATTCATTAACAGTTTTTTTTTGTTTTTTTTTTTTACACTGAGGTCATCCCCACATCCTTCAGAATGCATTTCGAGCCTCCTCTGACTGTCATGGACTGCACCAGTTCCACAGGAAGTGATTCTAGCCACATCCGTCCAGCTTCACCAATGGGGGAGTTTTTCGCGATAAAGTAGGTAGTAACGGTGATTAGGACGATGAGCATTCTTCAGTCACCAAACGGGGCTGTTATTGAGGTTAAGGTGAATGTGTGCATTCGCACACCTGCGTGTCCCCTTGAAGGTGGTGACCTTTAGGGAGAGTTGGGTAATGCAGGTCTTGCTTTTAGGCTGCTGTGTAGCTGGATGTTGTCAGGATGCAGGGAGCTTTATGTGCGCCGGTGCTCTTCAAGAACTCACGTTCATCGCCGAGCGGCAGATGAAACACAGCTGGAGCGGCAGCCTGTCAGTCCTTAGCCCCGTCACTGCCGCAGTGATATTCAGCAGACATTCTTCAGCTTTGTCATTTCCTTCATCCGACAGATGGTCACAGGATGATCTCAACCAGAGCTCATAACAAACAGGCTGCATTTTTTTTTTTCTTGGGGAGGAAAATGTCGGGGTGGTGAAAGAATGCTGACGAACTTACGCTACAGTTTAGAGTGCAGATGTTTGATGACGGGGATAAACGGCAGAATTCGCTCAGCGTGATCCTCACCCGTTTTGTCCCTCGCGCCACGCGCACGGCCGGCTGCCCGTGGTTAGACTTCCCGGCATGATGCATGAACGTTCCATGTTGGCGTGTACTTACACGTAAGTGATGCTGTAAAAACCGATGCCCGAATTTGTTGAATTCAATCCAGGCCGCCGCATTCAGTGGGTCCTCGGGTATTTTGCTTTTGCACTGGTGTTCCTCACCGGAGCTTCTGGGTAGTGTTACCGTCTGTATACCTCTGCTGCGCCTCCTTGAAGCTTTCTGAAGCTGTAGTGGCAGTTAGGTAATACACAGTGAGCTAAACTCTAGCCGAAGTAATAGGGGGTGCAGCTGAAAAAGCTGGGCTGTGGAAGGCAGATGCTTGCTTTCTCTTTGGAGGTCACTTTTTGGGTCAAAAGCTTTCCCCCTCTCTCCGTCTCCGTTCCTCGCTCACACTCCAGAAGGTTTTACGCTTTTTAATTAGCCGACAATGAGCGGCGAATCTCAATTACTGTCCTTTCCGCAAGGTCAGTGCTAAGGCGGGTGACAGCGGGGCGTG
>JAABNX020000042.1:16029739-16046054 GCA_015163995.2 Mormyrus lacerda | reverse complement strand
GTTGGAATGTTAATTGAGAATTAAGTGAAAGTGCAGCCATGTAACACACGCACACACATACACACAAACACACACACTATCTGGTTCATTCTCACCAGCAGAAGTGTGAATATCTCAGGCTCAATTTTCTGTTATCTGGCTCAGCAAGAAGCACAAGTCTCCAGATAAAATAATAAATATGAAGTTTGCATAAACCCTTTCAGTGTTCCCTCATGTGGGTGGAGGGGGGGGCTTCTTTTGGCATGAGGCAAGCGAGAAGCAAAGGGCCCAATTCAACAGGATGCAGCTGGTCTGAAATACAGGACCGGCACATCTGATGCATTAACTACTTCCTATTAATCCACCTTGGACAGTCAATGAGACAGAGGTCACATGACCATGGTGAAGAAAATCAATATCAGACAGCCAACTGCTTTGTGAAAGACTTGGGCAGGGAAGATGGGTCAGATAGGCTTGGCAGTGTGTGATGAATGAGATTCAGTGAGATGGAAGTCAGATCATCCTGTTTACGGAATAATTCCTTAAAGGCACATTAGAATATCTTAGGAAGACTCTTATGGGTCCTGTTAGATTAGCATAAGACCCTTTAAGAAGGTACAGCCCCTGTAAACATAATCACTGGACCTGAACGATGGATTTGGCAACATCCTTCAAGTCTCTAAAGCCTCTAGATGTGTTACTCAACTCGATACTCAGGGACACTCAGGCGGTCCAAGTTTTTGCTCCCTCCAGCTCCCTACCTGGAACTGGGAGGAAGCAAAATCATGGACTGACTGGAGGTCTCCAAGGACCAGGTTGAAAAACACTGGACTAGATATAATTTTTGCAGAAGAGAGGTAAGCACATCCTTGAAGTTGAGCAAATGCTGGCAGACAGTTTTGTTCTAACTGCCTCTATTACTTTGTCAGGAAGTAACGTCAGCATGGGTCCCATGTTCAAACCCGGGAAAGGTTCCAATGTGCTGTAAAAGCTGCATAATGTGAGCCTCCTTTGGCCAGACCCGGCTTCTCTGTTCAGAGGTGAAGCAGGAGCTGAAGGAGGAGCAAAGCACCAACTGATGAGGCAGAAACTACATTCTGACATCTGCATTTGCAGCTTCATGGTTAAATAACAGAAGCTGCATTTAAAGTGCTATTTAAGGGAGCCTCTTTGCAATAACAAGTTTTATTATGGCTATTATGAGGAGCAGTTTATAAGATATTATGCTATTACAATACATTACACCCAAGCTTCTAACCCTGCCCTGTGTTTTGGAGAAGTCTAACAATTACACTAAATCAAGTTTTTTCTATAAAATTATTAGCGGTGTAACATTTCTTGCACACAAGAAACATTTCAAGCCTTACAGTATTTGATGTGATAGAACTGACAGAAGATTGATGTGAACTATATTAAACGATGCCATGAACTATTTACTGTTCTTTAACAGGCTGTAATTTATCTCTTTTTATGCGAGGGGGGGTTTGGCAGAGAGTCAAGCGCCGGGACCCTTCAGGTGTGCTTCCGAGACGGGTAGCGAGGCGTTCGGCATTGCGAGTGTCTTGTGTGGACCGCGCTCCGGCTCTTAAACAAGCAGGCCATTGTTTCACGCCGGGCCTGCAGCCCGTTCCCTAATGCTCGCTCCCCTGTGTTTTATGTCACTTTCAGGTGTAACAGTTTTCCATGTTCCACCCCATAAATTTCACACATCTGTATGTTTTGCGAGATTGTTTCAGATGTAGAAATAGAAAGTGCATCATTGTCCAACAAGTGGGCAGCATTTCATCAGCAGCGTATGACGCTAACAGCGATATTAAAAGTGTCTCGATGTCAAACAGAACATCTCTAAGAAAATAATCTCCCTGCCAGAAGCTGTGAAATTTTGCCTTGTAAATCTTTTCTATCCGCATTTGGATTTTGGCACACCCGGCTCTTTCCCAGTTTTTTCCTCCCTCTCAGTTCCATTTTCAATCATTCCTTTGTGTGCTCTGGCTGTTCTGCGGCCTTGGCGGCACCCCGCGATGCCCCCCCCCCCACCCAGAGCAGAACAGGCCCGGCCTCCGCTGCCTTGGCCATCCGCTCTGCTGCAGCTCCTTTGACTTTCGGCTTGGATCAGGCAGATGCTGCAATTCCTCGGGGATTTCCTAGTTTGGCCACACGACTGGGGGTAGAGAGCAGCTGCTCAGGTTGAGCCATGGAGCAGCAGAGGATTCCAGCTGCTCTTCTTCCCCACTGTGGCAGCACCACATGTGTGTCTGTCATAGACGATGGCTGCAAACTTGGCAGTGGATCTGCTGTGAGTCCAACAGCAGCTTCACAGTTTATGTCTTCTGAACAAACCGGGTGGATCCCTCAGTGCCCCGTCTTTCGAGGCTCGTTTGTCATAGTTTCTCCATTTTTTTTTTTCCTTCAATATCACTGGACTATGGGTGCTAAATTTATTTTCCAGTGTTGTGTCATAGGGCAAGCAGCTAGGTGCAGAAGTATCTCCAGATTGTCCCTCCTTTCACGGGGGTTTGTTCCGTGTGATGGACTGACACGCTGTGGGGGTGTGAGGCACGACTGGCAGGCCTCAACCCAGGAATGTAGCGTTGGGGGCAGAGCAGCACAGAAGGTTGTGGCACAGACCAGAAAATCTCTTTCTGAGTGACTGTGAGGGTTCCCAGCATGCCGAGCGGGTGTGGTCTGGGATCGCATGTCATCTCCATGCGTTTTTCCTGGGATCTCAGAGAAGAGGGAAAAAATAAAAAAACGAAAAAAAAAAAAAAAGAAACTGCAGATTCTATTCGTTGGTCTATAATGACAAAAATGCATGTGGTATTGCGTATATAAAATGGGTACATAACTTTAAACTGGGCACTTTTTTTCACAGTAACTAATGTATTAGAATTACATTTATTTTATATTTTTATTGTGTAATTCCGTTACATGCCCTGTGCTGCCTGGGACGGCCTCCTGGCTCTCTGACCAGGATTTGCATTTGGATGTTGGTCCTTTATAAATATCCAAGGAGCACTGCTCTTCTAAGAATAGTTATTCAGTGGAATAAGCACAGTGGTTTGCATGGAACATATTTGTGATTTATATCGTTGTGTATAGTATTCGAATAAACATGTCGGCACACATGCGAACCCAAACTCCAATCACAGGCCTCTGAGTACCCGAGGCATGTGGTAAGACACTAATTTACAACAGATAGAGTTTCCTTCTGAAGTTCTACTGCAGTTTTTCATTACCTAATCTGCCATTACAGTGGTAAATCACCCACTCATATACCACTTGACCACAAAGGCAAGACTGTACCAAAAGTAGAAATAGGCTAAGGAACAAAGACATATTTGTAGATAAATTAGTGTTGGTGGTTTACCCATTCTCATGTGTGCTTTTAACACAGCTTAATTAAACAACATTAATAAGTATTGAAAAATCCCCGCTGTTGTCCTGGGAATATGGGCCAAATGACTTTACTGCCTCTGGGAGAACAAGATATGTTTGTTTATGTGCTCAAAGGTCTGATTGGAGTTATGAGTTCAGTCTGTTTTGCATTTGAACTCAGCGTCTGTTGTTTCTGTGCTGTGTAGGAATATACAGTGCTATGATATAGTCTTAGTCAAAGAAAATATTGATTAGATGATGTTCAAAAACTATATTTATAGTTAGTTACATAAGTTTGTCAGCTTAGCCATTTCAAAATCTCTCCTAAAGTTACCCCAGTATTTGCATCCAATACACATTTTATTTTGACTATTAGCATACCATTGTTTGGCTAATCAATACCTCATAAAATTATTTCAGTTAATTAAATCAAATGAGCTGGTGGTGAAATGTAATTAATTCATGGAATGGCTGAGTTGCCCCTGAGGAGAGGTTTGGGAACTGAAGTGATGTTCATCTAGCCATCCAACTAGATGATGATGTTCATCTAGCCATCCAACTAGATGATGATGTTCATCTAGCCATCCAACTAGATATCAGTAACTTATAAAGAATAGTAGAAATTCTTATTTTGAATTGTATTACTTGTTTGTTTGCATATAGGCCCATTCTAATGTCAAATTATGTTTGCCTAAGAATTTTGTGCAGTATTGTATGTATGTATGTATGTGTGTGTGTGTGTGTGTGTGTCTGTGTGTGTGTGTGTGTGTGTGTGTGTGTCTGTGTGTGTGTTGTTCCAATCAGCAGCTGGGGACTTTGCTTGCTTTCAAAAATACAAATTTTTACTGTTCAGGATGTACTTGCCAATCAGTCACATCAGGTGCTCCATTATGGTAGCAGCCACTCAAGGGCTGATAAAAGCAGGCATGTCGCTGAACAGGAAAGTTACCAGACAAAAATCTCTATGAATACACTGAGGAAACAGGGAGGCTGAAAGTGCCACGTCCCTGGATTAAATTAAATGACTTTAACGAAGAGAGAGTGTGGAAAATGTGTCCACTTCAGCTGCATTCATGGGGGACAATCAGAGTAAGTTAGCATGCGTCAGTGTTGGTGACTCGCTCACTGACTGCTGTGGGTCTAAGCTGGCTGTCACTGCGGGTTTATAAGGCTAATGGGCAGTGGTGGGGGTCACCGCCAGTTTTATGCCCTGGGTGTTAGTGCATGTCTGTTCTGGGCCTCACAGGAAGTGCAGCTCCACAAGACTGCTACCTCCCTCCTGCCTCTGGGCCTCATGCTAAACATTTGGGTGCGTTTGGAGGACATTCTCCATGGGGGATTTTTCCAGTTCTTCATGTGTTTAGATGTAAGGGAGCCTCTGATATGGAATTCCGTGCGCCGTTTTGGAGATGGACATCTGCTGTGGACCTCAGCGTGTCCGGGGCTCTGCACCGGCTGTGTCTGCAGCAGCCTCTGCAGCAGCTGTGCCTTTTAATGCCTCTAACGGAAACTGGCACATCTTCAGTGTTTGCATAATGATAAGTATTTTTCCACCGTTCTGAATTTTAAATTAGACTTTATTGTATTGTTAAAATTGCTTTGTGTGTGTTTCTGTGTCCTGTGGGAGAACTCAGGAGCAAATGAATAAGCCAGTGGAGTGAAATCAGAATTTAATATGAGTGTTGCAAGAACCATTATAAAAAAATTGGTACTTAGTCATTATCGTAAATCACAGACGGCCTTATGCACTTCAGTAGGATGTGTATTACTGTAAAGAATGGCTTTCTAATTCTGATTCAGTAGTGCTTTGCATTAACTGCACCTTCATAAAGCATTCAGTATGCATTCATAGAACAATCAGTGCACCTTCATGATGCATTTATAATACATTCATAGAACATTCTTAGGCAGCACGTAAGTATACCTTAAAATATGCTTTAGTAAAACACATGATATGATTATATGGTTGAGTGATTATAATGTTTGTTATTAATGTATATTACAGCAGTCATATCTTATGCATTATGAAGGTGCAGTTAATTTAAAGCGTTACTGAATTATTCTAATTCTAATCATTTCTCTTATTAAAGCGTATTAAAGCAGGTATAAGTGTTTGTGTTTTTGTCTGTTATTTCATGCCCCTCTGCAGGCCAGGCAGCACCCAGTAACCAGGGTAACAGCCTGGTGCAGATCTCAGTTTTGCTGCAGTGAGACCCCTAAGTTGCACCTTTATGTTTCATCATTGTTTAACTTTATGAGAGACACCTTGTGCACTCCAGGGTTGCGGCAGGGGGCCAGACATGCCCCACTGAGCCACACACGTTGTTAAAGACTGCCGCTTGTTCCAGAAGCTTCACGTCGTTTTTTTCACCATAGCCTGGCCAGCTTCCAGGAAATTGGATGTACATATGTCTCTCTCCTGCAAAAAGCGGTTTGCCGGCATAGGACAAGAAGCGTGTCCCCTGCCAACTCGGCATGGCTCACGTATGTACTTATCCCCTGGAAGATGACCAACATTTTATAAAATCCACCCTCACACGCATCTCCTCCAGTGTAGGGGAGCACAAATGGAGGAGCATTTGCTTTATGTGAAAGCAAGGACATAATATCCTTCCAAGGCCTACAAGGTGTTATCCAGTGCAGGGGTATGACGAGCCTGTCCCAGGAAGACCCAGGGCACCCTGGACAGGATCCATCACAGGCTCCACAGTCACCCACTGTCACACTGCTTTTTGGCAACCTGCATGAACGTTGGGGGAGAACCAGCGAACTCCACACCCACTTAGAGAAGAAGAATCAGACCCTCCCAGGCCTTGAGGTTTAAGGCTACAGTGCTCCTTACAGAATCAGCCGAGGCGCAGCATGGCTCATTCAAAGGAGATTATCATGTAGCCTTCTTGGCAGTGCAGCATTGTTTATCCTTTTAAAGAGCTAACCTGTCAAGTTAACAAATAAAAAGCAGAAGTATTCGAGGTAATTGGTGCAATTTTGCAATTAGTCTCCCTTATTCTCTGGAAGATCCTGTGAAACCTGAAGCTGAGCCGCAGGCCCGACGGTGCTTTTAGCCAGTGCAGCTAATTAAGGCTCTGAGTGCGACCGTTGCCGTTCTCAGAGCCAGATACGGACTGACGTGGCTCAGCGTTAGGATCTTCGCTTGAGGGGTGATCGCCTCTATTGGGTGTGGAAAGTTCTCGTCAATATTCAAATTCAGCTTAAAATTAAAGGCGGCAAAGCTTTTGCCGGCCCCAGCCTGTTCAAACCCATTTAAGATGGGTCTAGCATGTAGAGTAGGAAGGGTGGAGACCCATATAGGAGTACAGGTTGTCTGTAAAGCTACCATGGAGTATTTGCTGCTTTAAGCACTTGGGCGTGCAGGCTTGCGGAGAAGTGGTTTGGGAAACTGCGGAGTTCTGGACAATTAAACTCCTCTGCTGTGGCCAACAGGCCTTTTCCTCAGTTGTTTTTGGCCCCACTCTGTTGCGTGTAGATGGGAAGGAGAAAGGGGAAGAGAGCGTGCGAGACGTGAGGGAAGCCCCCTCCGACTGGGGGAGGGTGAGGTGGGAGCCCAGCTGTTTGGGGGGTGCACATACTTGCCACCAGAGGAATACAGACCCACAGACACACACACACACACACACAGAATTTGTGGGGACTGCTCATTTATTTCTATGAATAAAACTCTGATCATGTGATGACCTTAACCCCTACCCAGGCCTAAGCTTAACCATAAATAACAAAACAAAATGTGACATTGTTAATTTTTTGATTGACAGAATAACAGGTTTTTATTACATTCTGGTAAATGTAATATAAACATAATCCATACACACACAGACACACACACACACACAGGCAGTCTGTGAGAACATCCAGGAATGTATGTCTTGTCATTCCAAGGTGTACTTCAGCACAGTTGTGCACTTTTAGCAGATGCTGCATGAATGGCGTCTCTCCACATTCAGCCGGCAGGCCGGTTGCCCAATGCCGGGCCTCCAGGCTTCCCCTGGGGGTAGCAGCTATAGAACGGCAGACCTGCGGGCTTCAGCTGTGGCTGCTGAGGTCCCTTGCCTGTACCCTCTTTTGACCTTTTGCCCATTGAGGTTTCGGCTGTGCTATGGCCTCGTGCGAATTCCTCTTCTTTTTTTATTGTTGCCACACCCGCCCTATTTTGACACCATTATTTATGCTGCCTTCTGCGGTCTTCGGAAGACCTGTAATATTTCATTCTGTACTGCCACTTTCCAGGAGTTAAAAATAAAATCCCATTAGTGTGTCAGTAAGTGGTAGAAGCCTTGGTGAAGCACCACTCTGAGATCCCGTTCTCAGTGTCCAGAGGCAGCAGAACGAGCAGGAATTTCTTTCCGGATGTGTGAAACCCACATGATGGTCAGTGCAGCAGAGCAGAAGGGACCATGCTCTGTGAGATCTCCAACATGGTGACCCCATTCAAGAATCATCCATATAATCAGGACATTAAACTTGTGTAGTGCTCACTGCTGAATCCTGTGAATATGGACCACTTTAACTTATCAAATTATCGCTTCTTTCCTTCCTATAAAAAATCCTTGAACGCACAGTCTACAACCAGCTCTCTCTTTACCTCTCCTAGAACAACCTCCAGGATCCTAATCAGTCTGGCTTCAAAGCAGATCACTCCACAGAGACTGCCCTCTTAGCAGTCACTGAGAAGCTGCATGCAGCTAGATCAAACAAACTGTCATCTGTCCTCATCCTTCTTGACCTGTCAGCAGCATTTGACATGGTCAACCACAAGACTCTCCTGTCCATCCTTAGGAGTCTTGGCATTGGTGGCTTGGCTTGGCGATGGCTTGCATCCTACCTCGAAGGTCGATCATACCAAGTGACATGGATAGGATCCATATCTAGTCCACGTTGTCTCTTCACCGATGTCCCTCAGGGCTCGGTTCTTGGCCCCCTCTTGTTCTCCCTCTATACCAGATCTCTTGGTGAGGTCATATCCTCTCATGGCTTCTCTTACCACTGCTATGCAGATGACACTCAACTCATCCTCTCCTTCCCTCCTTCAGACACTCATGTCTCCACTAAGATATCTGCATGTCTAGCAGACATCTCATCTTGGATGACCGCTCCCCAACTGAAACTCAACCCTAGTAAAACGGAACTGCTTTACATCCCGGCTGACTCATCCCCCCTCCTGGACCTTGCGATCTCCCTCGACAACTCCCTTATCCGTCTTTCAGTTACTGCTTGCAACCTTGGGGTTACCATGGACAATCGTCTGTCCTTTTCCTCACATATCGCCAACCTTTACCCGCTCTTGTCGGTTTCTCTTGTTTAATATCAGAAGGATATGTCCATTCCTTTCCATAGAGGCTACCCAGATATTCGTTCAGTCCCTTGTCATCTCCCGCCTTGACTACTGCAGCTCGCTTTTAGCGGGTTCACCACTGAGCGCCATTCGCTCCCTCCAACTGATTCAGAATGCAGCTGCTCGACTTGTTTTCAACCTTCCTAAATTTTCCCCCACCACTCCTTTGCTGCGGTCTCTACACTGGCTTCCTGTGGCTGCCCGCATCAGATTCAAAACACTGATGCTCGCATACAAAGCCAAAATGATCTGGCTCCATCCTACCTAAAAGATCTCATCACACTCCGCACTGCACCACGATCTCTCCGATCCTCCAGCACTGCTCGACTGGTCCGACCACCCCTCAAGGCACAAGGAAGACACATCTCTCGGCTCTTCTCTGTTCTGGCACCGAGTTGGTGGAATAAACTCCCCCTAGATGTCCGAACAGCTGAGTCACTGAATGTCTTCAAATGACGACTTACAGAAAACACACCTTTTCCAGAAATACTTGAATTAGCACTTCTGGTATTATACTCTGACCTCCAAAAAAAAAAAAAAACCTGCACAACAGAGTATTAGATCGATGGTATTCATCGCCTTGGTTTTATTCAGCTAGTATCGGGAAATTCATTGTAGAGTCTTAAGCACTTAAGTAAGTCGTTCTGGCTAAGGGCGTCTGCCAAATGCTGTAAATGTAAATAGTAATCCATGAACACATTCATAATGCAATATAATGCATTCATAAAGCATTATAAACGTCGCTATAAATAATTATAAAAAGGCACAACACATTATAGCCATGTTTACTATCCATTATTTACATTTATGGCATTGGGCAGACACACTTAGCCATAAGTACAGAGTACATAAGTGCTTTGAATTCTGATTCTAGTCCAATAGAACCCGGGCTAAAAATACTATCAGCCAAAAAAAACTCTTTTGGCAAGTAAGATCCTGGATTTGCTAAACCAAATACTTGCGAAACAGGTAGGTTTTTGGTCACTCAATGACTCTTCGCTGTTCAAACATCTAGGGGAAGTTCATTCCAGGACTTAGGTGCCAAAACAGAGAAGAGTCTAGATGCATGTCTTCCTTGTGCCTTGAGAGATGGTAGTACAAGTCGAGCAGTGCTGGAAGATCAGAGAGAGCGTGGTGCAGTGTGGGGTGAGATAAGTTCTTTTAGATAGGATGGTGCTGATCCACTGTTGGCTTTATAGGCGAGCATCAGTATTTTGAATCTGATATGGGCCGCTACTGGAAGCCAGTGGAGGGAGCGTAGCAATGGTGTAGTGTGGGAGAATTTGGGAAGATCGAAAGCGAGTTGAGCAGCATTTTGCATTCTGGATCAGTTGCAGAAGGTGAATGGCACTCAGAGACAGAGCAGCTAGGAGTGAATTACAGTAGTCTAGTATTGAGATGATAAGGGGTTGAACAAGTGCCTGAGTGGCCTGTGTGGAAAGAAATGGCTGAACCCTTCTGATGTTAAGAGGAGAAATCGACATGAGCAGGACAGATTAGCAATGTGAGAAGAAAAGGACAGGTGATTGTCTATGGTTACCCCAAGGTTGGGAGCGGTTACTAAAGGACAAATATAATTGTCCAGGGCTGATCAAGATCCTGTTGTGGGGACGGATCAGCTCGGATGAATAACAGTTCATATTTGCTGGGGTTGAGTTTCAACTGATGAGCTGTCATCCATAATGAGATGTCTGCCAGACATGCAAAGATCCGAGTGGAGACTTGATTGTCTGAGGGAGGAAAGGAGAGGATAAGTTGAGTGTCATCTGCATGGTGATGATATGAGAACCCATGTGAGGATATCACCTTACCAAGAGATTCAGTATAGAGGAAGAATTGCCATGGAGAAACGTTGTTTCATCACTCTTTGTGCATGTACAAAGCTGCTGATGACACTAAAGTACCCTTGAATCTTGAACAGAAGAGGACCAAGAACTGAGCCCTGAGGGGCACCTGTGGAGTGTCTACATAGAGTAGATGTGGATCCCTTCCATGTCACTTGACCAACCTTCTAGGTAGGCGGCAAGCCATTGCCATGCTGAGCCACGAATTCTAAAACTCATAAGGATTGACAAGAGACTCTTGTGGATGTCAAATGCTGCTGAAAGGTCAAGGAGACTGAGGAAAGATGATAGTTTGGCCGCTCTGGCAGCATGTGACTTCTCAGTGACAGCCAATAGGGCAGTCTCTGTGGAATGCGTTGCTTTGCAGCCAGATTGGTTAGGATCATGGAGGTTGTTCCGAGAGAGATTGTAAACTCTATGTTCAAGGATTTTTTGAAAGAAAAGAAAGAAGTGATATTGATTGATAATTGCTGATGTCTTAGGGATTCAGAATGAGTTTCCTCAGGATGGGAATAACCCTGCTTTTATGAATGCCATTAGTACATGATCAGATGTTATGGAGCTATAAATTATAGCCTATAATGATAGTGGTGATGAAGGGGAGAAGGTCTTCAGAGATTGTGTGGAGCATAGTGAAAGGGATTGGATCCACTGAGCAGGTGGTAGGATTGCCCAAAAAATGCTCTGTAAAACTCTCATCTATAATGCACTATACATGATAATAATAATAATTGATACTTTATTAATCCCCATGGGGAAATTGTCTTTATGCCCCCCTCAACTTGCTCTTTCTAGAGTAAGTTGTTCGTGAAGGGCAGCCAGATACCTTCATAATGTAATAGAAAGCATCCTTAATGCTTATACTGAGCATATAATGCATCATATAGGTATCTATAGCGCATTATAATTGAGAGCTTCATAAAGCATTCATAATGCATAATACACGTGGCTATAACGTGGCTTGCTTTTTGATAAATATTTAGTCATATTTAAAATGCTTCATGAACGCATTATTATTTGTTATGAATGTGTTTATAAATGACTAAAAACATGGTTTTAGGTAAAGTGTTACTGAATTCTGTGCGACCTTGTACATTTTTTCTCCGCCCATCTCCCTAAATTTGTCGTTACATGTGTCTCTTTGTAAATGAATGATGCGGTAGTGAATGCGTGCAATGGGACGCACTTTAAATTCCAGGCACAGCATCTCCCTGCAAATGAGGGTCTCCTCCTCTAGTGTGATGCTGGGCAATACATGAGCTCTGTTAGCCGGGGCCTGAGCCAGAGTGCTCCTCTGCTGGCACGTGTCCAGCCTCCACATGCCAAGCGCTGCGGGCTCAGACAGCTGCTAGTTGACAGAATAAGTCAGGAGATCAGGAGATTCCCGGCGGGGAGGGAGCCAGGGAGATGCCTCCTCAGGAGCCTGTGGATGACCTCATAAACGTGGTTAATTTGCATGACCCCTAAGAACATCAGGGGGCTCTGTTCAATGTCTATAGCCCGTCTGCCCAGAGCTCACACACTGTGATTTCATTTAGAGCTCTAGGGCGTGATCCTGGAGATCTGCTTGGCCTCTATGATGTGATGATGAATTAAGGTCAAAGTGGTGCCTCATTCTGGGAAAGAGGCCCCATGCACTTGGAACATACTCAGCTGATAGGATCTCAATGTCTCTTCATGTCTCATGACTTAGGGCTGCATGTGTAATTGAAAGAGGCAGCTTGTTCTGATTCAAAGACCGTCCCTTGCTTGGTACTTAAAATCAGCTGCAGTTGAAACATGTAGCTGCAGTATATAATATAATGTATGTGTTATAATAACTGTGGTGACATGGTGGTGCCGTGGTTAACACTGTTGCCTCACACCTTTGGGACCTGGGTTCACATTTCTGCCAGGGTTCCATGTGTGTGGAGTTTGTATGTCCTCCCAATGTCATCATGGGGTTTCTCTGGGTACTCCAGTTTCCCCCCGCTGTCCAAAAAGGCTCATCGGCGTTGTCAAATTGTCCACAGTGCGTGTGCCCTGTGATGGGCTGGCCCCCCATCCTGGGTTGTTCCCCACCTTGTGCCTGTAGCCTGTGGCATATGCCCCGGACCCCCCATGACCCTGAATAGGACAAGCGGTTTCAGAAAATGGATGGATATGATAATAATTATTCTGGACAGTCACCCCACATGACCTCCACCTTCTCCCTCCATGTCTCTGCCTCAGCTGGTCCTCTCCTGCTCCCTCGCTCTCCATTCCTCTTCCCACCAGCACCCCACACATTCCTTTCAAACTTCAATAAAAATTACTGGCACGACAAGCAGAATTCCACTTTTGAAAAGCAGGGGAAACGGCTTATAGAGTGTAGATATGTGGATAATCAAACAATGAAAAACATTGACGTTAAAATAACTGACGTTTTAGAAGGGCTACATTTGCTTAATTGAATTTGTGTAATTAACTGTAGCTCTGCCTGTAAAAGGAGGCTTTTACAGACAGTAGCCCATGTATATTTTTATCATGATAAATGCACATTTCTGATTTTTGTTTAGGTTTTTTTTTCATTCGTATGATTCTGCTTGACCCTTTTCCTCTGCACTTTCCCATCTCTCTTTTCCTTTTCTCTTCCAATGTCTACCCCCCCCCCCCCCCCCCGATAACTGCTTTTTGTGTGTCCCTAATTGCTCTGTGTGGCACGTGAGGAAGAAGCGCAATCAAAATGGAAATGAGTCATGGGGGGGGGTAGACACAGTGCGGACGGGCTCGGCTCTATTCAAAGCCCATCGCTAACATCCCTCCTGTGTATAATGACTAATTTTGCCCCCTGATGGTGAGCGGCCAATAAGAAACGATGTCCGTGACATATTGGTTGTGACCGTGGCCAGCAAGAAGGAAGCACATTTTCACCGGCAGCACAAAAACATAAACTGTTTTACCTGAAGTTTTTCACATGCTTCGCAATCTCCAGAACCATGGCTAAACTGTTGACAGAAGGTTCCGGCAGGCAGCCATCTCTAAGGTGACCAGGAGTCGACACTGAACCTGATAATAAATCGATAAACTGTTATCTCCACGATCCTAAAACAAGGGGGCTGTTGAAACGATCGTGACCTAAACCAGAATCAGACTGTCACAGTCCCTAAATGCTGGCAGATGGCCTGCTGGGTGTGAAATCACTGCCCTGCCCCCTTTTGTCGTCAGGCATCGGCTGGCTGGGCCATAGGTGGTGGCAGGTTGGGTGACATGCCATCGGCAGGTGTGTGAGAGCACTACAGTGCCCCTGTGCTGTGGTACATGGTCCTCACTCACTGCGGTCACATCTGTCTCTTTCAGTCACACCGCCAGGCAGGACTGCTGATGCTCGCCAGTGTAAACGACGGTCTGCTTACACAGGGTGGCGTCGCATATGTAACATGCAACATTGTGCAGAAGCCTGAGGCAGTCAAAGAAAGTGCCTTTAAATTGTCTATTTATCAGTCTAGTAAGTTTGCATTTGTAAAATAGATATATATGCAAATGAACAGTAACAATAAAAAATAACAAGAATTTTTTCTGTTCTTCTAATAGTTACTGATGTCTTGTCGGACGGCTAGATGAATACTGTTTCAGTTCCCAACCCTCTCCTCGGGGGCTGTTCACTTAAATTAATTAACGTAGCTCAATAATTTAATGACTAGTCAAACAATGGTACGGTAGCAGTCAGCAAACACGTTGGTATATTGAATGGTTTTAGGACTTTAGGAAAGGTTTTGACAAGCTAAGTTAATACATTTAGATTGTATATAGTGTTGTATATATAAGTGGAGCAGCTGGGTGAGTGGGCAGTGTGGCCTTCCGGCTCGATCCGGATCAGCATGGCCATGAAGGTGGAGCTGCTGTTGTCCTTCCGGATTTGGGTCACCACCATTTTACTGGCTGGAGTGATGTCATCCAGATGCCCTATGGAGGCATGACATGTTATGAGGTGCATATAACACGGTCAGGTGGGCTAGTCGCTTCGCGATGAGGGGCGTTGAAGCTAAAGCATCCTGCCCCCTGAGCCCGCGCTCTTCCTGAGTCTGAGGAAGTTGGTCCGATCTGACGTAACATGAAGAGCAGATGCAGTCATTAGAGAACATGATTCTGTAGGTGTCTGCAGAATCTCCTTTTCCTGCTGTTTATTTAACAGTCCTCCTTGTAATTAACCAGCTAGGCAGATACTGGTGGGTATAGGTAAGAAGTAGGGTAGGGGAGCATGGAGAGCATGTTTAGCATAGGAGGCACTCAACACTCTCCCTTTCCCACCCCCCCACAGACCTAGTAAAAACGTTATATTAGAATTTGGTGATTAGTGGTCATTGTTGAGTCACCACAGCACACAGTGCATGACAACAAAATGTGTCCTCTGCATTTAACCCATATGTGACATTGTGACATAGCAGGAGACAGCGAATTCAGCACCAGGGGAGCAGTGCCTTGCTCAGGGTACTTTGCTGGTCAGAGATTCAAGCCAGCGATATTTCAATTATAACTACACTTCGCTAACCATTAGGCCACCACTGCCCCTTTAAATATTAAGTTGTTATACTCCGATAGGGAAAGCAATGGCCTGGGATTTGAACAAAGGACTGCTTGCATTATGGGTGAGAATCATATCCCTACACAATTAAGCAGCTTATATACTGACCCTGGTGATATTAGGAGAAAAAAACGCTAACCTGACATAACAAGGTCCCAGCCAATAGCATCATACCTGATGCATTAATGCACAAGCTCAGTATAACAACTGAATCACCAAAGCTGAAAATAAAGAATTAAAGGCTACGGGAATCAGCGCAGACAGGCCAGGCCCGCAGATATGGTGCTGCCAGTGTATCCACACAAGAAAAAAGTGACTGGGAGACAAGAAAGGCAGACGGAGGCAGGGGCACGTGGGCAAGATGGAAATAAAGGAAGGAGGGAAAGGAGTGATACGAGGTACGAGTGAGTACTGTGTGAGAATAATACAGGAACCTCTGTGCTACAAGTCAGGCCATTTTTGACAGAAGGGGATCATCCTGCTCTGCGTTACCAAACGGCACTTTGTGCTGTTTATCACCGTGGACTCAAATCATGTGCTCTTTCTCAGATTGCTTTCTTCAAATGATGCAACGGCGGTGTAGCAATGCTTCCTAAACTGCCGCCCGTGTGCGTCAATCGCGACTTCCTCCCCAGAGATGTCAGACCCTTCTGATAAACGCCGGCTTTGTGGAATGCCATCCATATTCTCAAAGTGCCGCCGCGTGGCCCCAAGAGAGAAGCCGCACGTCTGTTTGCCCACTGCCGCCTTCGCAAAGCATTTCATTGAGTGTCGACGGGGAAGAGCATCTGCCTGTCATGTCGTCCCCACATCGTCTCCCATTTTCGGCATTAATCTGTATGTGTATCACCTTTCTGTTGTTTACACTGTTTACTCAAACCTCACCACAGACGTCACCAAATGGGCTGCCGGTGTGCAGGCGGCTGCTGACAAGCCTCATATGAAGAGGCAAATGCAGTAATTATAATTATATTTCTCCAGCAAAATGATATTATCTCATGAGGATTAAATTGTAATTACAGTGTCCCAGATGGGGGCAGATGTGTTCACTTCCTGCCCCCCCCCACCCTTCAATGATCTCCAAGGCAACCTCATCACCAATGACATTGAATTGGCCGATTGCCTTTTCTGATTCTGTGTCTTTAAAACTGTGTCAAAGTATGTGCAGCACAAAGTATTCTTACCCCCAGCCTCCATAGACACAGTGTTCTGTGGGCGCGGGGG
>JAABNX020000042.1:16008107-16029642 GCA_015163995.2 Mormyrus lacerda | reverse complement strand
AGTGTATGAACCCCACTCCGAACCCCAATTAACCCCCCATCATTGTCCCACAATGAAAGTGGGCGTGAGCCCCCTTGATTTATCCCACCCCCCATCTATCGAGGGGGCAGTTACTCCCTTCAGTGCCTTCATTTCTTCCCATGGCCCCCACTGTTCCTCCTTTCTTCAGCCATACTGAACTGCCCCCCCCCACTCGGCCAACAGTCAGTCTCCCATTCAAGGTGAGGCACAATGATGAAGTCTCCTCCAGAACTCCACGATAAAGAGTGTGTGTGTGTGTGTCTGTGTGTGTGTGTTAATGGGAGAGTGACGTAGCTAAATTGGTGGGGAATTAGCCTGCCCCCTCAGCCACTCTCCCGACCCTGTCCAGTCTTCCCACCCCCCTGTGCCCCATCCAGTCCATATGGAGGCTCTGCTGCTGGGAGAGAGAGGAGCCGCCAGGGGCCAGAGTGTATCTCGTCAAGGCGTAGGCTCACATGTGGCTCCGGGTGCCCCGGGAGCAGGATAACCGGCTCTCGCGTCCATCTATCTGAGCTCCGGACTTCCACCTGTCAGCTACCCGCAGCCCAGAGGGCTCCCGGCTGATTGGGGATCGACAGCCTCCTTTCCCTCAGCAGGGCTGCTTTCCGTGCTCCGTGGCGTAATCTCGGGTGGGATGGCGCGGCCACCTGGATCTCAGCTGCGGCGGGGCCTCAGGGCGGAGGGCTCACGGCCAGGCCGCACCCTGCTGGCCCTCTTTCTGTGCTGCATCACTGCGGGCTTCAGAGGGACCACCGTGTTTGTGGAGGCCCAGATCTCAGGGGCTGTGCTGCTGTCTCCAACAGACGCGGTCAGGCAGGACGGGGCCGGTGCAAGTGTCACAGCCGCCCCCACCTCTGAGAATGATGACGACAACTCGCTGGGCTACACAGGTAGGGCTGCCGCTCTCTCCCTCTCCAGCTGTAGGCTGGCCTGGTCCTCACGCTACATAAAGCATTATCCTTCGATTCAATACACGACGAGGGGGAGGGGGGTCATTCTGCATTGTAGCTTCTAGAGAAAATTATAGTGTGGTGCCAGATAAAGATCACAGACATTCAGTAGGAAGAACGTTCAATGTTGCCAGTACACTGAGCTGCAAGTACAATGTGTCTTCATCAGAATGATTTATAAATGCCAATGTTCATATACATATTTCACAGATATACAAACATGTCTTATAAGTTTATTTTATCATTGATGAAGGTTTTACCTGGGGTCCTTGGTGATTTGTTCAATTTGAATGAAAGCCTTAACGAGATAGCTGGCACAGAAGGTATGTGACATACTGGGAGCCCTAAGCCAACTCTTTTTATATCACTTATTAAAAGGGGAAGAATTAATTGTGTCTTTGTTAAAGTTTGCAAAGATCTATGCAGATGTGGGCTTTTCTTGATTATGTACCCATACAAAGATGATGAAAAGCCTGATAGTTTCAAGGTCCCGGAGAAACTGTGATGCCTTGTCCGTGAGAAAATATGAAAGTCCTGTGGATCACTCTGGATGGGTGTTTAATTAAAAATCCTGTTGAAAAGGTACATTATTGAAAATGGCTGTGACCCGCACCAGGAGAAATGGCAGCAAAGTGAGATCATTGACAGTTCATATGAGCGTGTCGGCATGGAGGGATTATGACCTGTTACGGAGGTGACGCTGCGCGTAGCTCGTGTTTGTAGCGGGTCTCTCTGCTGGGAGTTTGCGGCTGCTCTTCCTCCTCCTTTCCATACTGCAGTGGAGCCCGGCACCGCTTACCCTGGGGACAATGGCCGCGCTGTTGTGGATATATGCCGGGCTGAGGGGCCACTGCTTTGGAGCGCGTCACCTGCGGGGCGCGGCAGCGTAAGGCGAGAGCTGTGGGAGAGTAAAGCCTCCTGCTGCCTCTGGGGAGCTTTTTTATTAGCTGATCATGCTGTTTGGAGGTGCAGTCGAGAGGTGTGGAGCAGGAAAAGGTCAGGGAGCCTGCTGGAGAGGGTCTGACTGCAAACAGCCCCACGTGTTTGCCTGGTTTAACGTAACCTGTTCCCTTTCTCAGGGGTGTGTATATGGGGGGGGGCTGGGGTGTTTCTTGCAGAAAATACCAACTCGCCACTTTCCTTTGCAATGATGAAGCACAATTCTCAGCTGCATCCGGCCTCAAACAGGAGAAGGAGCCAATGAAACAGCTACACGTTTGAGAAAACAGAATGTAAGAGCAGGAAGGGTTCAAGGAGCTAGAGAGGAGCACTGCATGGTTACTGCGTTCATTCATTTAGGTGGAGCTGCGGGGTGCCGCTGATTCGTTTGAATAACATCACAGAGCCGTGAGAGCGCCAAGGTGACCGGCATTGCTGTGATCGCCACCCAGCAGAGAAGGGCTGGGCAGCGCTGAGTCAGTGAGACGTTCGGCTAATGCGAGTCGGGCTGAAGGGGCAACTTGGCAGCACGCGAGGGCCCTTCAGACCTTCGCACCTTCGAAGATCCAGCTTGGTATTTCGGGGAGTGCATTGCTGGCAAAGCGTACCAAATAAGCCGTATTTTACCGGGGTGAAAGAGAGGGCATTTGGCGAGCCTGTCCGTCTGCTGCATCATCAGACTTTAAAGGACACCTCCCGAAATCCATCTTTAATACAGTCATCTAATCCCCCGTCCCCAGACAGAGTGAGGGGCATCGACTGGCCCAGAAACTGCTAATGTGTGGTGCTGCTTCATCCGGTCACGGATGGAATAAAGAGGCTACAGCCCCCGTCAGCGTCCTGAAGCGGCCCACATGTGCTGCGACAGAGCGGGACGTCAGCATTAGTCTCCCAGATGCCAGTGTAAACTGAGTTGGCTGTGGAATGTCGGTCTGACTCAACCTTAGATCTCAAACCCTCTTGCTGGGGTTGACTGCATATAAGAAAATAATGAACAATGGACACCCTGTGTAAATGTTTACCTTTGAGTGAAAAGCCACAGAGAAATTTTACTCTGTTTTATTTCCCATGAGAAACAATGGCTATTTCATTTCTATCGAATATCGAATTGGTTATATATATGAAGTACCTTGATAATTTTTCATATAACTAATATTGTGGAATAACACTATGAAAAAGAACAGATTTCAGTATTTTATGCCATTGATTCCCTTGAAATATTTGAAACTGATATACAGTCTTACGTTGAGTTATGCCTGATCGAGTCACTTCCGATTGCATTGAAGTCCGAGGTTCATACAGTGTTTCACTTAGCGTAACAGGTGCAGGACGATGGGCAGTACATTGTAACCCCCTGCACTTGTGATACGGAATGCATGCAATAATGAATCTGATGGAGAGTTACAATAGCGAGATGGGGTATGTGGTTCTGGCCCCAAATGGGAAAACTAGTCAACACAAGGCTGTATATGATTATTGGGGTCAGCAGAAGAATCAGCAAAGACCTCCTAATATACTGGATGTGCTGGTGAAGAAATCATTCAGCAATGAATAGTGAGGCTTGTCTGTGTACAGAATAGGTGAAGCCCAATCTGGGGTCTTTAACCTTTCCTGTGTTCTACCTTTGGCATCATTCAAATATACTATTTACATGCAGCTAGAGGTTCAGTTGTGCGTAGATTGTTCCACCTGTTAGGCTCAGTGTCAGTGCCGCTTTGACCTGCTTCCTTCTGGTGACGTCGATGCTACAGGTGAACCTCAGTCAGACACCATATCTTACCCCCGCGCCATAGTAGAGGCATAGCATGACGAGGATGCGGATTCCCCTGACTCACCCCGCCCAGCTCCTCTCTCTCCATCCATGTTAATCATCCAGCTTTGCAAATCTTCTGGCTTTTTGTTTTGTTTTCCCCTTTTTTTACAGAAATAAAATTGTAGGAAATGGGGGCTGGACGTCGAGGCCTGTGTGTGAGAACGCCTGCTTTGCGGAGAAGCACCGTTTCTCCATGAAATCTGACCAGGCGACAAAAGGGGTGTAGCGACGCAGTCGTGGCATTATAATGTCGCCCCCGGGGGTTTATCTGGGTGGCCAGAAGAGGCCGTTCATTGTGGGTTGTCATCATGAATATTTAGATGCAACCTGTGATCCTGAGCTACTGGCGCGGGGCCTTGTCACGCAGGAGCAGCACCACTGCTACCATTATCCTCGAGAGACCATGGGGGGGTCCCAGGCGCTCTGCTCCCCCTGTGCCAGGGCTCCCTGAACCCGAACACCTGCTCCTTGTGCAGGAAGCAGCCCCGGGCACCAGGTTCGAGTGTCTCGGTTTGAGTGTCTCCCAAGGTGTGACGCCGCTTCCCGGTGCCCAGACTCGGACGTCTCCCAGGCAGTGACGAGGCTTTTCGGGCCCCGGGGTCAGGCGATTTCCCGGGCCCTAGGTTCAGCCTTTGTGCTCCCAGCGGCACTCTGGCTCTCCACCTCTCATTCGTGGATCCCGCTGCTCTTCTCCCCACCATCCGGGGCAGCAGCACTTACAGAAGCGGCCAAGTTAGTCAAGTGGGAGAGATAAATCACAGGTGGTGAGGGGGGGGGGGGGTAAAGAGGGATTAGGGGTACGACAAGAGGGTCAAAGAGAAAGACAGCCTGGGGGGGGTGATTCTGTTCCGTCTGGAGTGTGTCGTGAACGGAATAGAGTCAGCTTTATCACCGTAATTATCGTGATTATTATGGAAGGAGGGAATTTAGCCTGAGCCTTCTGCAGCCAAGTAACCCACCCCCTCATTCTAAAAGGCAGGAACTCCTGGGTAATCCCTGTGTCTCCTCTCTGAATTGGAAATCGCCCTCACTTCCACCCTCTGCCACCGGGGGCCCGCCTTTGTGCTCCGGCTGATTGTCCATATGGCGCCTCGCGCCTGTCAGACGGCTGCGCTCTTCATCACACAGGCCAGGGAGAGCGGAGGGTCTTCAGGGGATGGCGCTAACTGGGCGTTATTGACGCTGCTGTCGATTTGGAGATTCTCACAGCCGTCAGTGTGTTGCTGCGGCACCCGTTTCCCTCCTTATGAACAAAGACGCCAGATAAAAGGAAATTTCCGGAACGGAGGCAGCGAGCTGATCTGTGCCTCCTATGTAACATTTCTGATTTGAAAGTCTAATGAGCGGATCTTTACATTAGGACTTTGAAGGTCTGAGGCATACAGCGCATTTAGGGAGTGACTGACAGAGACACAAAGGATGCTGGGAGAATGCTAGCAGGTCAGCACTCTTTGTGTCTTTGTTCTTCCACGCGAGGTGAGTTCGGTTTGGGCAGAAGTCTGACAACAGAGACACAGACTCTGATGAGCTGCTTCTCGGCCTTGAAGTATTGCTGGAGTTCGGATAGGGATAATATCAAAGGCAAATCCCCCCCCCCCCATGTAAGGGGGCTATCCGTTTAGAAAAGAGAATATGTGTTATTCAGGGCTGTGAAGGAGCTGGTCTAGGCATTCTGAATACCTTGTAAAGGATTCCACTGGCAGCTTTTCAGGTGCACAGTATAGGTAACGTTGAGACCATGGGGCAGGGATGGTATAAACTGTTTTGTGTATTTTTATTTTGTAATTTAAAATCCCACGCCTCCACTTTCACCCGAGACAAAGAGGAGAAGGAGAGGCTGGGGGAGCCATTCGAGGTTAAGCTATTAAATAAAGAGTCTGAAGTAACTTTGAATGGCAGCCAATTTCCTCCTTCTTACCTGCCCTCTTTCATCTGCGTGCCTTTAAGCCGCGGTGAAAGCGGAGCCTCATGCACAGCAGCGTAGTCTTTCTGCCCAAAGACACGCCTCAGCCTCAGCGTGGCACTACCATTATCAGGTGTCGCCATGCACTGTGCGCTCAACCCGAATTCCCGCCCTGGCTGCTGTGTCTGCAGTGTACGTGGCGTCTCCCTGTTTCTCCCAATCACTTCAGTTTCCTCCTACGGTCCGAAAAGCTGCAGTTAGGTGGACTGATTGCTCTGAATTGCTCTGAGCGCCAACGGCTCTCCCTACCTTGGGTCCAGTGCTTCCTTGTTACAGACTCCAGTCTCTCTGGACAAGCGATTATGCAAGATGGATGGAGGGACAATGAAATGCTTGCTCATTAAAGCATTATTAGCTGCCCAGGCCCTGCTGCACATCGAAAGAATACGATTTTAGCTCCAGTTTGCAGTTGTTACTTTCACGGTTTAAGTTATCAGCGTGGCGTTAGCATGACTGACTTGTGGCACATAAGCGGAGCCTCTATCCTGTCAGTCATGCATGTGGGAGAGACACTTGCAGAAGCTGGCATGTCTAGATATAGAAGCCATACAGTCATTTAACCCTCAACACAGCTGCAGCTCGCCAGGGCTGCTTTGGCACCAGCGAGTATTTTTTCATTATCCATCACAGTGTAGCATTTGTTTTGGCACCTGATTACATCCTCGGGGGAGACAGCAGTGGAGGGAGGGGGGGGCATGACAGAGAAAAGGAAGGAGAGACGTTAAGAGAGCAAACAGTCACAGCATGAAGAGGCTTCCTCAGGTTATGAATCCTGCCACTCCTCGGGGAGAGATCAGTCACAGTGATGTGGACCACGGTCTTAAAGCAGCCATGAGACTGGGGAGGGGTGGGAAGGCTCAAAGACAATGTCCTTCATTAGCAGCGGTGCTAAGAGTTCAGATCCAGAAAGTAAAAATCTCGACCGAGATTTTGTTTCAACCAACCAGTTGCGTACTCTGTGACTGTGACTTGATTACTCAGTTGGTTGCTTGAAACAAAATCTTGGTCGAGATTTTTACTTTCTGGATCTGACCTATCCTCCTGTGTACGTTAGATAACCGCACGTCTGCTGTCAGGCCAGCAGTAAAGAAGGCTCCAGTGTCCCTGAGCTTCTTGGGGATGGGGTTTGTTTCAGAGAAGGGAGTTGAATCCCCAGATAGCTGCTGATGTTTTTATGCAGACTGCGTTTGCGTCTGAGACTCAGCCGAACACTCAGCATCCGGGTATGGTGCTGAATGTGAACACGCTCCTCTCACCGCTGCCCCCCCGGCTACGCCTGAGAGAGAGCAGCCAAGGCACCAAACGCCTGAAGGAGCCTGATGGAGAACACGAGAGGAGCAGAGGAGGCTGGGACAAGGTGCCTCCCGTGCCATCAGACGGAGCTGTTTGCTCATCTGTTAGACCATGTGCACAGTCCCGGTGGACCAAAGGCGCAAAGAATTTGACAGGTTTCCGTCACCTTGCTGTGACGGCCTCAAAGCAGATGTGCGGCCCAGAGACGCCTGCCCCTCATTGGCTAATCAGGACCAGCTGGGCCAACCTCTTTTGTTGTGGTTCATCTGGAATTCTGAGTTGCAGACAGCATGAAAACAGTAACATGAAACCTAAGTCTGACGCTCCAAGTAGCTGAGCTATTAGGTCTGTTGACATGGCCCACTAAAGGAAGCTATTTGTTGAGAATTGGAGTGTGGCACCCGCGTACTGCTCTGTGCTGAAGTGTACTGTAAAACAGAGATTGCCAGCAGTTTATCAATGACCTGTCTCAACTATATGCTGTTTTTCCTATGAGCATGCTCACATCAGGAGTTTGAAGTCTCATCTAACATTAAAAAAACCCATTTTTTCTGGTAATTCTATGTAAATAAAAAGCATTAGAGGCAATAACTTAAGATACCATTCTATGTCGGCTCTTCTTCTGCTGCAGTTACAAAGGTCTAGCAGGCCAAAAGAGACATACATGTAAGTCTGGACATTGAAAATCAATTGTTTTTCAACTAGATAGTGATCCTTGTGGACTTGTGGAAACTCCTTCAGGACTGTTGGAGAAGCATTCCAAGTGGCTATGTCTGGAAGCTGGTTGAAAGAATGCCAGTCTGCAATACTGTTATCAAGGCAGAAGAAGAAAAGTTTAAAATCTTAGGAAATTTTGAGATATTGAACACCTTTCTTAGTCATTGCAATATTTGATATTTATTGCTCCATTGCCTCAAGACCTTTTAGTACTGTATAAGGTGAATAGCAGCTAGAATAGAGACAAATGCATTAAAAGCCAGTATCCAGATTTGACTGTACATATATATAAAGATGCATTTCTTGGAATTAAAAAATGAAAGATCATATTGATAGCCTCAATGTGAAAATGAATCCAGAAGTCAAAAGCGTTTTTTAGATTGTGATTACTCCAACACACATTAATTAAACTATTTGCAGTCAATTAACCCATCCATCCATTTACTGAAACCATTTATCCTACTTAGGGTCGAGGGGGGGGGTCCAGAGACTATCCCCGAGTCTACGGGCACGAGGCAGGGAACCAGTCAGTTAACCAATTAAAGAAATTTAGCGTGACAGTGCACCTAACTTGATACTATCTTTGAAAGATGGGATGGTTGTGACTGTAAAGCGCTAAGCGCTCAGCTGTGTTATAAAGTTTTCTGTTTTTCTTTCATCAAACTATGCAGTATGCAGTGAGTGCCCTGCCCACCCCCCATACTGAAACAATCATGTAGAGATCCTTAAATAAGTAGAAAAAAAGAGCCTAAAGGCCCTTTCCCACCACAGGAACTTTTTCAGGAATCAGAAACATCTGTCACTTGGCCTGACTGTAGTTCCTGGAAGGTAGTTCCTGGTCATTTTCTTAGCCCCTACTCTGTTCAAGTTTATAGTGATAAACTTCGCTGACTTTGCAAAAAACTTTGCACCGGCACTAACTTGGAAGTTATGCAGAAGTGCCTGGACTAGAGAGTGAAGTAGTGGAGCAGATCTGGAGTAGATTATTTTTGTATCTTATATTATTGTTGTATCTTAATTAAGCGCATCTGTGAAAAAAAGATTTTTTGTTTTTTTTTTTGCTTGCATCTTCATCTTTCTGACTTGGAATTTTCGATCTTCGCAAATCAGTGTCAAAGTGCCCTGAATTTCCTGTCGTTTTTTATAGTGCACCAATATGGAAATTTTGACAAGTGAGGATAAGCAATATAGTTTTTGTGTAGATTGAAGAAACCGAGGTGAGGTGGCGCCGGTGAAAGCTGCTGGCACTGATAAGCTGAAATATTCTGTGGAAGAAGAAAGGTCGATCCGCAGGACATATTTAACGGTGAATTCTAAACATGTTGCAGGACCTATAAAAGCGCCTTGCGGGCCAGTACTTTGAGTCTCTCATCTAAGTACAGTTACTCATCCTTGCTGTATTTTAAAATAAAATGCTGTGTCCTGTTTCAAACCAATACAAGTCATGATATGTCACCTATTTTCAGCTTGACCAATTGCCTGCCCAGACCCCTAACCCCCCAATAACCAACAGGTAACTAACTGAACAATTTGTTCATCCTCCTTTATTTTGGGATGGTGATGTAATTTCCTTCCTTGTGGACTTAGATGTAAGGTTTAACGTACAAACCTATGAAAAAGGTTACAGTTGCTGCTGTATAGTGATAAAGTGGCGCACAAAGGTGGCTAGAAAGACAAAAGAAAGGGAAAAGTTTGCGACCAAGATAACCCAGGAACTTGGAATCAGGAACTAAGATCCTGATCTTTGCTGAGAAATGCTGTCTGCTCAAAGCCGGCCGATGCTGTGTGGCATCCTGTCCTTGTCGTGCACCATTCTGCTCTAAGTCCCCCTCCCAGAATGGTCCTGGCTCGCAGCCCTGCTGTTAGAATGGAGTGTGGAAACAAAGAGAACGTGGACCTTGGCGGACTGGGGTCACACACGCAGATGCTAACGTGCGAGCGGGCGAGACCGGCGGCCTGTTAGGGGCGGCTGAGGGACCGAGAGTGAGAATGAGTGGGTGCACGAGGGCAGAAACGCCGAATCCCATCAGCGTCTCCCACCCTGTCCGTGTCGGCTTGGCACTGGAAGCCTTTTCACTGCTCCTCACATCCACTTTCTCCCCATTTGCCCTTTTTTGTCATGCTTCTCTGCGGGCGTCATGCATGGGGGCGCCCCCTGAATGATAAAACATGTGCAGATCTGTTCCAATGACCCCCGCTCCTCAGGGAATCTCTGTGTCTTTTCTGTTACATTTCATACTGTTTTACTGGCCTTATAGCGGGAAGTTGGAAGGCCTTCACAGCACTTTTTTATACTTTTTTTCTAGTCCTTTCTCTTCTTTGTACCCCCTACTGACCTGCTTTTCCTATGTCACTTATTAACACAATATTGTGTTTTCCTTCATTCAATTCAAATGTCTGGGCCCATCCAGCAGACTGATGGATTTGTGTTGATAAACGTTTGGGCCCGGTCCGTATGACCGTTAGTGTGACTGACCCTGAGAAATGGTGCCACCGCACAATGTTACCAGAGAAGCCCACTAAAAGACCACAAGCATACACAATGGAGTCTTTTCAGAATGGATTCACACATTGGCCAGTCCTCATTGGTGCATTACTGTACTTACAACAGGATGTGACATCACAAAGGTTTCTGAGTTGGTTCGTTCCAGTCCAAAAGGTTTAAACATAAATAATAATAGAAGTTAACTAAGTTAACTAACATTGCTTTTTATTGCAACATTGTACTTTTTATTGCAAGTTTTTGGAGCATGTATAATTGCATCACTTTCATTTCATAAGGTCAGTTAGGTGAAGAAGACCTCAGTGATGACGCATAGTGACCGTGATGTGGGAGCAAGGGTGTTAATAGGAGACAGTCTGCCGAGCCTGCATCTACGGAGAGGGAGGTGTGAATCTTTCTGATGATGAACAGGCTACAAGGTGGCAAAAGGCTCTAGAGTCACTGACAGGAAACAGTCTGTGATGCTTGAGTATGTGGTGAGTCAGTCTCAGGAGCCTTGGGTGTTTGCGGCAAATATGTGTGAGACTCGCAGAGCTGTGGACGCCTGAGGCGGTCTGGCAAGGCGGCGCAAACTGCTCTTCTCCTGTGAGTGCCAGATCATCTGCGTCTCCTCATGCGGCCCGCTGGTCACTTCCTCTTTCTCTTTATGCTTCACTCCAGATGTTTGACCATCTTTAACTTCAAGCACTCCGTCTGTCCAAACTGTGAAATGAGATCCACATGGGCCACATTAAGAATATGATCATCAATTAACTGTAAGAAAAAGAAAAAAAATATGCCTGTCTGGTGCAGTTTAAATATCCCGTATCGACCTCAACTCCAGTGCTTGGAGTCCAGAGTTTTTGGCTAAATGAAGAAATGAATGTAGCTTTAAAAATATTATTTCTAGGAAAAGATTTCTGACTGACTGAGTGCTGTCTAATTGTCCATTTCTGCTGGACATATAAATAAAAGTTCCTCTCACAAGAGCTTCAGACGTCCTTGAAGGCCAAAGCGTGAGACGTGGGGGATCTCAGCACCTCCTGACTCCTCAAAGGGCCCCCGACATCATAAGACAAGATTTCTGCACATACTTCATGGTTCACAGCTCACAAATGAACGGGGGGTGTGCTCAGTTTGTTGGCATTTTGTGATTGTGTGGATTGCAATGAAAAGAATTTAACAGGAATGAGTCAAAATAATAAAAAAAAACATAAAACTTCTATAGTCTATCTTTTCATACTGACTTGAATGGAATCCACGCATAAGATCATTCAATAAAAATACCAATTCTCAAGTTTCTGAGAACTGCACAAAGATCAATAAACATTTCTGTATTTGTATGTACAAGAAGGTAACTTGTCTTGTATGGTGTGCAATTATAGGAAAGCATCAAGAATTTGAATAAACTGAACCTTTTTTTTTAACATTTCAGCCAGCACAAAGAACACAGCCATCAAAGCTGTCATTTTGTCAAAGTATTTATTTTTTTTCCACTTAGAAGAACAGATACTAAGGCAGAACGCAAAATGCAGACCTTTCGAGAAAATATAAAGAATGTCCTCATATTCTCTTTCTATGGGTGGGGGGTGTTTCGCATTTTTTCAAGGAATGTTTTTGTTTTATGTCATTTTGTTTTGTTAGGTGATTTGGCATGAATGAAGGCCATTAAACAGCTTTAGACAGAGGGATGAAATGTGCGCCCTGCCGCTGCTAACCCCCCCCCACCCCACCGGTGCTGTGGTCCGGGCTTTGTGAAGGGTCCCCTGGCTTTGAAAGGGAGCCTCAGCGTGGAAACCTTGGGGTCCGCTGGGCTCTTTCACACTGGAAACATCACCCTAAAAAAGATCCGATGTCCCAAACTCCCTTTGAATTTTAACAAGATCATCACTGGGCGAGTGTGTGGCTGGGGTGGGTGGGCGAGTAAGGAGCCAATATTTTGTGTGGTTGGTCCATTTTCTGCCATACTGGGCAGATGAATCCCCTTGTCAAGGCTGTTGTTTCGCAGCAACGTGGTTTGAGGATTTTTCACGACGGAGGGAACCTCAAAGTGGGTCCTCATCAGATTGAGGTGCACAAGGAGGATCTACTGAGCCTTCTGGTCTGTGCTGGTCGCTGACTGTGCAGAGCCAGGACTGGGTGGATGCTGAAGAAAGCAGGTTTAACGAGCTCCGAAGTAGGACTCGTGTAATCATGCCAAACTAACTCCAGTAAGCCGGGTTTCTCAGGAAGCAAGTGTGGACTTCGTAAAACACGAGTTTGGGACATGCAGACCAGGACTCTCCTGTTAACCATTCTGGTCATGCTGGAGGTAACCGGACTCCCGACCAAGAACTGGCTCACGAAGCATCAAAGTGCCCATGGCCGTCGATGCCAGCGCCAGCAGGCAGAGGCACTGGAGGTGACACGGCGTCCTCTTCCCCTACGCCGTTTCCGCAGTCGGGGACAGAAGTGCCATCAGAACCTGGACAGTAAGTGTGACCTCCACATTGTGCATCTCTCTCCAACTTCTGATGCTTTAGGGTGATACTGTGATTGACACTAATTGCACCAACTTTCCAGTTCATAAGAGCTGTTCTCACAGAATGGAAGTTCACTTTTGTCCCTGTTGTACCTGTTAAACAATCTGTATTAGAATGAAATACATCTATGAGGGAGTGATTGTGTCTGTCATGGAGTCGCATGTCATGGCTTGACTGGTCTTTCCAGTCACAGACCAGATATGATAAGCTCCTGTTTCTTTAGGAGATTTCAGGACAATACTGTATATATGGCACAAGCAGATGCTGTTTGGAGTGATTTAGCTCCAATTCTCAGCCGATTCCCCTCCTGAGGTCCTCACCAGAACAGGTCTCTTCACACGGCGGGAAGGTCTTTCTGCTGTTAGCACACGCAGAAGGCGAGGACTCCTTTAGGTCACCCCGGACTGTCTTGTTTGATTGATCTGTCCTCTTTGATGCATCTGACCTCCATACACATTAAGCTGTCTGCTGGCTTGTTTACTTGCTTTCGTATGACAGGGTTAGAAGCCTGGCAGCATGGTGACCGCAGGGTTTCGGGTCTGAAACCAGCCTCGGCTCCGTGATCTGTGTTTCCGCGCATTAAATACAGCTCCTCTGGGAACTCGACTTTGTTCCCACGGTGAAAAGACACGTGCTGCAGGTGAAGAGGTAAACTGATGTCCTCATCGATGAATGGCTACATCCCAAACTATGCTTCATAATTTCCCTTTCAAATTGTGAATTCATAAGCCCTTAAAATGACTGGCTTGAGTGGGCGGCACAGTGGCTCCTTTCCAGAGTTATGGGTTCGATTCCCATCATTTGTTAATTCTCCCGGCGATAGTGGAAGTTTCCTCCAGCTTGCTGTGATTTTCTCCCACAGTCCAAACACAACCCGCCCGGGGTGTCCCATGCCGGCTACTCTGTGCCAGGAAAAGGCTCCACACTCACCTTGACCCTGACCCTGAATCTTATGGAAAATGCATGGATGAGGTTGAGCGATAGGAATGATGATTAATGTTACAAGTCTAATTTTACTCTTTTAACCCAATTTAAATATCTTACTTTGGATATTTCACTGCCTGTAGGCTTCTTCTGGGAATACTAACCAGCTACTTTATCCACTTTCCATCTCTTTAAACGTTTTTAACTCTGCAAACTCAATGCAGCTCTTTAAAATTGTATTTGTGCTGAGGTTTGATTAAATGTTTGCTTCATGTCCAGGAGCTTTTAAAATGTTATTCTCAATGAAGGTGGAAACTAGCCGATGCCTTCTGCTGCTCTCTCTCTGCCAGTCAGCTGGCGAGCCTGTTTGCTGCCTCGAGACGCATTACAGTCACACCAAAGTGCCGCTGAAGCTCAATAGTTTGGTCCGACGTTACCAGGCACAGCTGTGCTTGTGGACATTTCACTGGTCTCAAAAGCCCTCGAACCATGCGCCCCCCCCATGACATCGTGAGTGGCATGTCCCGTCAAACCGCAGTCTAAATATGTGCCAAAACGGGCACCATTTGTGGTTTGCAAACCAAGAAAAAAATTATAATAAAATGTGGTCAAGGAAGGAGATGAAATATCTTTGCTGCGGCCTAACAAATTATACTCACTGGTGACATACAGGTAAAGACCATCAACAGATGGCACTTTCGTTAAATGTTTCTCCAAAGAGGTCAAATTTGACTCAACTTTAACTGAAAGTGATGTTTATGTATTATACATAGCACTTACTGCTCTCTTTCGACTCTGAGCTGCCTTTAAATTATGAGGTGACGGAGAAACACGAGAGGAGCAGGTGAGCCTGAGGCTTAAATACTGCGTTAGCTGTTACGGAGCCTTTGACAGCGACACACCCTCCTCCTACTGCCCAAACGCGGGCATCCACAGCGGGTTTACAGCAAGCACTTATATCTCACCCCGTGATAATTCATAGTCCGGGGCCCTGCTGTTCTCTTCCACTGGCTGCGTGCATGCGCTGCCGTTTCCCCTCATGCTGTAATGCAGCGTAACAACATAACGCCACATTATGTGAAGCTGATGCGATCGAGCAGGAGAGTGGGATTTAGGGTGGGGCCTGCTGATCCAGCCAAGTCAAAGCACTTCGCTTTTGTGTTGTGTGGTAACCGGTTACATCTGCCAGAACTTGTGCTTAATTTTTATGTGCTGTTTTACAAGAAAGCCAATAGAACCAATCCAGCCCATCTTACGCATTTTGCTACTTGATATGTCTCATGCATGCCTATAATAAACGTTAGCATAGCGTATAATAAGTGTTAACAGGATGATGCTTGCTTAGAAGGCATCTGGCGTCTGTGCCATGATGAACTCGATAATTAAAATAAAAACTGTTATTCAGCCAATGTCTCCCAACTTGACGTTTAAAGGCCGGACATGAACCTGTTGCCAGTAGCCCAGCTTGCTGTCGTACTGTTTAAGGCAAAGGTGCGGTGTGCGGGGGGAAGCCTACGCGTCGCACTGTGTCACAGCTCCGCTTTCATTTCAGCGACGGCAATCTGGAAAATTAAAAGATTTGTGGCGGAAAAAGAAAACGGAGGAAAGGGAAAAGAAAGAATAAAGCAGAGAGGCTGACCTAGATCCTAGTGCAAGAAACATAAATGTATATAGAGAAGACGTGCATTTTAGGTTTACGAATAAGCACAACAAGGTTATTTTAACATAAAATAAACTGAAATAGAGATGTTACAAAAAATGATTCCAAAAATCACACACGATAGGCAGAGCAGATCAGTATATAGGAAAGGACACTATAGTACTTTAAGAAAAAACAAGGAAAGACCGGTGCCACTCAAGGTGAGACAAGCTATGTTGTGTATACTCATATGTATACAGCCTGTCATGGCAGTGAAACTGAATGTCAGAGAAACTAACACTTACACGTAGACACCATATTATTTCGCAATGTTCTATAATTACAATGTTTTATTATTATCGTGGATGTAGATTTAGGTCACGTTCATATAATCTGGTAACAGACGGAGAAAAAAAACATTTAAACTTAATATTTGCGCACTTGAATTAGACAGAAGTCTGCAGTTCGTAAATAACGGCCTGCAGAGGGCGGTATTGTGCTGGCTATAAGCTGTACGCGTCAGGCAGTAAAACCGCACCACAGTGAGCAGCCCGATGCGCGTAGGAGAACTAAAGTAGAAAATTACAGCATTTAAACTGTAATTTTGTATTTTTGTTGGACTGCGACTTGTACACAGAAATAGCGTTTCAGATATATTACTGAATTGGTCACTGTGGCGTGGTTTATAATCCACTGTGTGTGTGTGTGCGTATGTGTATCAGCAACCATGTACCATCTACAGTTTACTATACCATACATATCGGATTATGTCCTGCGCACATTAGCATTTCTTTGATACCGCCGACACGAGCAAGCTATGATCTGCGCAGTCTATGTGGGACTGAGTCATCCCTGCTCGTTAAATATTTAGAGTAATGTCATTGCCCTTATTTAAAGGTTTATTGAATGAATAATACTACATTTAACGTTTGACCCGAATGCATATTCCCGGGCGCATGCGAATTATATAGAATACTGAATAAAAAAGTAAATTATAGGGTTCTTTCACTTTTTTTCTTTTAGTTGTTGTGGTACTTTTATGTATTCGGTTAGGATATGTAAAACCAAAAAAAAAAAAAAACGATAAAGTGCCATGCCATACGCGTAACGCCACGCTTCCCTGCGTTAGTAAGCCTTATACCTTACTTTGTAAAGTAGATTAGGATCTTTGATCACGGGAAGAGGAAAACCCCGTTCCCAGCTAATCGCCTCTAAAGTGAATTTTAATTGACTGATTAAGATGGTATCTTGCTACAGCGGATTGCACTTGGGATTTAAAGTCCAGCGCAAAATAACACGGAGAGAGGCTATCCAGCGTTATACTACAACTTGGCAGCACGGGCTACAGTTTATAACGTTTTAATGCAGACGAGATGGTTCCGGGGACCTTCCAGCTGCCAAATGTCAGTTTGACCCAAAAGCCCGCGATTCAACGCAACTGCGCGCGTTGTTAAGGAGAGTACCATTAATACAACAGTACATTAGTATAAAAGTAAGACTTTCATATGCAAAAATACTCATTATTAAATGCACGTTATTAAAATGTGGATTTTACTTTTTTCCTCAAATCTTTTGGTTCATATACTGTTGAATCAATGAAGGGCATGTTGAAGGCATTAGGATTTATAATTTGATATCGTACAGCAAGATAACATTAAACGGTACTTTGAAGGTAGTTTGACTGCAGTGCGTAAAGGAATCCAGCTCGTAAGAGGTTAAATGGCCTCTTTGGAAAAGTCCATTGTTTGCCACTGAAGAGGGGGGAGTGGTCTGTACCATTCCACGAGCCTTTCAACTCGACTGAATGAAGAGCCGTTGTTTCCAGTCCCCCATGCCGGAGGTGAAGGGGTCCACTTGTGCCCATAGAGGGATTCAGAAACTCAATTAAATATCGTGGATACAACTTGAATAATCCTCGATCATCTAAACGCTATTGGAACTGCAACAGAACTGTAATATAAAGGAGATGAAGAAGTGAGTGTGGTCCATTGCTCATGCATGTACCTTGCTGGATCTCAAGCAATTACTCCTGATCTGAGCGACGAAATCCAGAAAAGTTCCGGGGATCCAAAAAGAGGAGAGAGAAAGTCAAAGGGGACAGGATGATGTGACTGGGACCATTGAAGTGTACAATCAGGAGCGATTTTTCACAGCTCATTTCAGAAAGTCATTGCACATATTAAGGATTAACAAGGCTGACTTTATCCCGGAGTACCACTTTCTTTACATTTCTTATAGCTGATTTCTTCCCACTCTGCAGAGATGCCCCGTCTGGCGTGCGCAAGTTAAGATAGGCATGGCGAGCTTGTTGAGGTAGCAGTGTGCAAGCATCAAACTTCTTAAACAAGCAAAAAACAAACTCCAACACTGTCCCGATGCAGTGAAAGTTGTCATTACATGATAAGCATAAATAATAAAATTCATCCTCAAAATCTTGAGTGTTTGAATAATAGCGAATGTTTATTTTCAATATTGAAAGGACTGCTGACCATTTAAAGGGACAACTAAATTGGATTTGCTGTTCTTCATTTTTTTATTTTTTGTATCTGGGCACCATCAATTATCAGTCGAGACAAGTACCAGTTCTGCTTTGGAAATAGGGATATAGCGTTTTAAAATTCAACATAGGATTATGAAGGACCGGCCGTCAATACTGCTCCACTAATAAATTGCGGATTGTATTTTTCCCAGTCGAGAGCTTTGGAATGATGTCTGCAAGTTTTATGGGAATTTTGGTTTTCGCAGGATTTCTTCACATGTGCTCAGGCAAGTACACCCTATCCTTAAGATTTCGCTGCAATTTGGTGGTTATATAATTAAGCAGTTTAAGACCATAGTATTAATACTATTCAAATTTCATTTTACGACTGTCATGTGAGCCCGCTGACGTCTAAAAATAACCGATGATACAGTTAGAGGTCTCCATTTGAATGTGAGACCTCTATACTCTCGGTTTTTCGAAATGTAGGAAAAAATACGCCATCCAGATAAATTTGCCTTGATTGCATATTTAATATTGGGTGACCTTTAATGGCAGAATTATTCGGATTTTTTGGCAGCTAGATTAAAGCCTAATTTGATATTTTTTAGTATTAAAAACGTACAGCGAATAAATCGGATTTACGGGTTGAAATAACTGGTAACAATATCCAATTATTCTGAGCTGCTTAATTGAAGATTGTCAGTTTTTTTTCTTCGTATCTCTGTATTTTCGCGGTAGGCACAAGGAGGTTTGGTCCTGGGCAGTGACCTATTTTTGTTAGCTCGTTGTGTATTGTAAGTTAAAATTTTAGTCTCTGTCTTATTCATACGTGTCTGCCGACAATCCCTGAGAATCACAACAAACGGCCAAGTAACTTTGTGTCATGTTTTAAAAATGTTACTTTTTTGCAGTTGTTTATGTTTACATTTTACTGCTTGCAAACAGACTAAACTTGAAGTGATACGATGTTATCAAATACCGTATTTTTCATCACACAAACTCCAGACTCAATGGCAGTGAGATTGGAATTGCTTTTCATTGATAAAAAATACAGGAATTTCAGCTCAGTGTTGCGCGAAAGTACCTGTAACAGTTTTATATGCATACACAATATGTTTCTGAATGGAAAACAATTTATAACATAAACTTTTGTAACACGCATTTGTAACACGTTAAAAAGTGAGCCTTACAATCTCGTCTTCATGAATTACATTATGACATGAGGCAGTAGAGCGTATAAAAGTTTCAAAAGCACTGTTCAAAGTGACTTTGTAAGCAGCTACACGTCTTCCATCTGCTTTCCTTAGCCTGGATGTGCAGAATAATCTCTTCTAGATAATTACTAGGGACTGTGGTTTGCTGAATGATGAATGGAAAATACACGATTTAAAAGTTGCCTTTCATACTACTGTACTATTAACAGCATTTAGAAACACTTTAGTGCCAGGGTAAAGGGTCCAGAATGTTTAAATTCAGATCTCGTCATCTGTCCTTGTTTACCTATATTGCTTAACTCCAAACCTCTCTGAATGACTGTAAACTGTTGTTCAGGAACCTAAAGTTATTCTTGTACCAACAGGCAAAAGTGCATGTAAGGTAAAACCGTTAACAGTGAAAATAAACAGAAATGGTGGAGAATAACTCCTCGCACACTGAGGATTAGTACTCATCACTTAAGGCCATGTGGGGAAAGAGGGACCCTTCTGATAGCGCTCTGCGGGTAGCAGGATGGGGGACAGGGGCTCTCTAACATCTCTCACATGTGCTTCTCGTTATACTGCTCGGTAGATAGAGGGAGTATTGCAAAAGGTGTGTGCTAGCTGCACATCGGGACTAGGCAGCGCACATAATTTATTCTTTTTTACTATCCGAACATATGGTTTTATTCATATATAGCTAAAGTTATCATGATTATTATTGTAGTTGTTATTAGGCTGCATGATTACATCTCAGAACTATTTGGGACTGAGTCCTGTTAATAACCATTACATCACCTGATGGAAGCTGGAGGTATCGTCTAAAATAAACGTCTCAGTGGAATGCGTAGACCTGTTGGACTGTGGAGGGTGTCGGAGCTCTGGGTCTTGGCTTACATACATAGTTTTGACGTGATAGGCTTCTTTAGCGCCGGGCGGTTAAGTCAGGGGCAGGGGGTACACTGCTGATGACCAGCAGAGACGTGGGTCTGCGAGACAGGAAGACTTATGGCCCTTAGCTGGTGTTTGAACTTGGATTTTCAGCCTCTTTTCACATCAGGAGATTACTTGATGACTTTAAGTAATGGGTGTCTTTTGTTAGGGGTGCTTTATTATAATTTTTGATGCTGCTCATGTCACACTTTTGTCCAAAAATGAGTCCACTCATATACTGTGATGACCTTATTGATTCTGCATTTCACACAAAAGAGGTTTTTTTTTTCCACAGATCAGTATCCTAAGTTACTTGGCTGATAATGATTTTAAATGGGGGAAAAACATTTCTGGAGTTAATCAAACCATTGCTCAGAAGTCTACAGTGTACCTCCCATTGGGTAATTTTATTCCAGCATTGGTATTATGCAATTTTGCTTGCATGGCATCTCATTGGGCTTTACTGAGACATCTAGCAAGCTTGTCAGTTAACAATTTAAGCAACAAAATAAGAGAGGCATCGCCTTTGGAAGTACTAATCTGTCTATAAACGACAGCAGTTACCACACAGACAAATTGGGATTGAACTGGCCTCTTCTTACAAGCTTTTCTGCAGTGATTATTTAGAGCTACTGACTTGAAAGCACCAGAATGAGTAAAATGCAGAACTTTATGGGGGTGGGGGAAGGGGGGGGTCTATTTATTCATTGTTCTTTTGTTGCCAGCAATAAGCAAAGGAAACAAGCTCATAAACTGTGGCTGTAAAGCTGGAAGTTGTGAAAGTGACACAAGGCCAATCAAAGGCTTGTGGTAGCCTTAGGGGCAGCTCTGTCACCCCCCCCCCCCCCCCCCCCCCCCCCCCCCAGCAGAGAACCTTCTTGCTGGGTGTGGGTCAATAACAGAGGAGGGATGCTCCTGATACAGGGGGATCCAGTAGTGCAACGGGGTAAAATGCGCTGTAGCGGGCCGCTCCGATGGGTATTTATAGAGCGTGATGGAGGACACCTGGACTGGAAGCATGAATGAGCGCTCTCGGGACTCGGGTTTCTGGGCCGGGGGGCAGCCGGAGACTCCCCGGTTCTCCTGGGGGCAGGGTGGCGGGGGTTCCTGAGGTGTGTGCGTGTGCCAGGAGGAGGGCAGAGGTAGAGATAAGACGGAGGGATGCGTGTGTCTGAGCAGGGGCCTGATGAGTGCGGGCTCCGCCGGGGCAGGGTGGCCTCCTCTCACCATCTGCCTGAATCTGCCTCTAAATGCAGCTCATCACTGGCTCCTGTTTGTGGCCTGATTGTTGTTTTGCCATATAATCAATATTTGTTCAAAGCAACTTTTAGGTTTTTTTATACTGCTAAATGTCAAACTCAGAGCAGTGTATACAAATTGTAAGGGTCCACCTGTTTCCCACCATCCTTTCTGCTGGTCTGTGACAATAACACACGTGTAATATGAGTGTATCAGTAATAATGACACGCATGTAATATGAATGTATCAGTAATAATGACACGCGTGTAATATGAACGTATCAGTAATAATGACACACGTGTAATATGAACGTATCAGTAATAATGACACACGTGTAATATGAATGTATCAGTAATAATGACACACGTGTAATATGAATGTATCAGTTATAATGACACATTGCAATTTGAGGGAAGCTGGTT
>JAABNX020000042.1:15982461-15999894 GCA_015163995.2 Mormyrus lacerda | reverse complement strand
ACCCCCCACCCATAGCTACTCTGACAGAGCTTTGGACACTAGTACCAGCACTCAATACTCAGGACTGAGACCTGTAGGTCGCCCCCACCCCCCTAAAAAAACATTACATGCATTCACATGCCTCTGTCTTTGTGGAAACTAAGACCTTCTTTCTGTAATTTCCTTCTTTTTTTTCTCTGCTTTTTCCTGTCATTGTTAACAGCTGCTTTATATACAGCTCTCTCACTGAATAAAGTAAATATTTTATTTTATTTGTTGCTGCTATTCTGTTGCTGGGTTGGTGCCCCATCCTGGGTTGTTCCCTGCCTTGTGCCCGTAGCTTCTGGGAATAGCTCCAGACCCCCCCATGACCTTGAATGGGACAAGCGGTTACAGAAGATGGATGGATGGACAGAACGCTTTTTATCTGACAGGAAACCCAAACATGACATGTTCAGAGGGCGTTTCTCTGCTGCCACGTGCAGCACCGGGGAGTATGAGGATCACATCCGTGCCACAGGTAGAGTCTTGGGAGTGCAGCCTGTGTCAACCTCCCTGCTTAAAGCCTCTGCCTTCAGTTACATGCCACACCGTGCCTGTAGACGTACAGGAAGAGTTTATGGAAGCAGTTGTTTGCTTACATGTTAAATCAAAGACTACAGGTAGTGCTCCCTGCCCGGTGGCCAGATAGACACCTAAATCTGCATATTGTTGTATGCAAAATGAATGCAAATATGACTATTTATTGAATGTGTTTGGTAGGTTACGATGTGCTGTTCACAGTAAGGAAGAAGTCAAATGTACAATGTTAATTTTTTGCGGGGGAGGGTGGGTGGGTTTGGTTTGCAGTTGTAGAAGGTACTCTGTAGAGGCCTGAGGCTGGACAGTGTCAGCTCAGGGGTCAGGAGTCGTGTCAGTGGGTGAACCTCAGCAAGGATACACACAGTCAAAGCACAGCCAAATCAAGTCATGTGACTGCCCTTGACATGTTAATCAATCGCCGTTGTCCAAACATGTCACAGAGAGAGGGGCCAGATCAGAGGTCAAACTGCATGCTGGTATTCCCAAACACACCTGTAGGGAGGCGACAGTGACCAGGGAGCTAAACCGCTAAACCACGATATGGCGCCATCACACAAAGCCTGTTTTAGCGTGACTTTAAATCTAATTAGCCTGAATTTACACCCTGAGGTACGGGATTAGCGCTAATCAGGAGTTTGTTAAGCCACTTTGAGTCATTAGCGAAGGAACACGATAGGCCTGTATGACAATGAGACTGTAAAAAAAAAAAAAAAAATGCTAGCCTTGGTTATTAGCCATCAGCTAAATCAACCATTTCAAAAAGAAAACGACAGGGATGTGTCAGCATGGGTTCCACTTTCAGTGCTGAAAGATATTCTGAGATTGGATTGATAATTTCCATTAAGTGACATTAAAGGCCCATCAAAGGCCTGCTCTTGGGCAGTAGTTTGTCAGTCTCGAGGCACAGTTCATCTCGACAGCCGCGTCTAATGGGGGCCTTGTAAAGATGCAGTCATTTGCATAATTCAGTGGAAAGGAAGATGTGCTGTGCCCACAGCCTCCCCCGACTCCTTCCTGTTCGGGGGGCGGAGGAAAGGCTGGGGGTGCACAGGCAGCCTCTGCAAGCTAATTTAAGCACTTGATAGGTACCTATCAGGGATTGAGCTTCACGATTACAGAGGGACCTTCCGGAAGAGTGGTGACCTTCTGGGATGGGAGATGGGGATGAAGCGCTTGGAGCGGCGGGGCGGCGATAACGACCGTGTCAGGGCAGAGTGCATCGGGGGGGTCACCGTGCTCCCACAGCTCCAGACTCCCGTCGTCCGTAAGCGTGCATCCCCTCTCCACAGTGGGGACTTTACCGGATGCACTGTGGCTCTGCATCTTTCCTATAAAGCATGTGGATTGCACCTACCATTTCCATACTTCGGGTATTCCCAGCCACTTGGGCTCTCAGGTTGGGCTCTGGTGTCACGGGCCTCCGTCTCTGGGTGCAGGGTCTCCAGTGACGCATGAATTGTCGTGGCTCAACCGGCTGTGTCTAATTATTGGCAAATGGCGAGCGTGTTTCTAAGCCTTTCATCTGTCTGCCCTCGGGACATGCTGGAATTCCTGCCAGTTTCACTTAAGTGTGTCGACAGACACTAGTGGAATACTCCGAGTACTGTCCTGAGTACTTAGGTTTCTATGAAACAGCTAAACAATTGGCAGAATGCATGCAGTCTTTGTCTTATATACTTTGTTTAATAAAAATTTCGATTTGGCTCGGCTAATACGCAGTTCAAAGCTCAAATGGCAGCCAAGCCTCCGTTTTGATGTATCATGCACTCTGTAATATACTTCAGTAGACAGAAATTTAAAAAGTAAAATGTTTATCTATGTGTTATGCAAAAATAGACATTTTAGAATGTCACACAAAATGTGCATGTGTGATTAGTTGTACTCTCCCACAGGTTTAAAATATACGCGAGCCTTGTTATTGGGTGGCAGTTTGTTTATGAGGCGGTCACGCTATATTGCCATATGACATGTCGCATGATGTACTGCTTCCCAGAAACAAATACATTATTAAGGGATAAATGGTTGATTCATTTAGTCAATAGCAAAAGCGAGTTGGTGAAAAGATTCCACAGATTCATTATTTATAGCATGAGAGCTGTGTAAGAATTTGATGAGAGCATTTGTGGAATCGTTTTGTAGTGAAGTTTCTCAGGCTGGCTTACGAGGCGTTTTGCTTATTCTGTGAGACGCTTCACTGGTTTTTAGCTGACGTAATCGTTAATGTAGTGAAAGGGACGGAATCAGCTCGTTCCCCAAGATTCCCAAAGCCCCGCTCCTCTGGGCCGAGGCCCACTTCTTGTCTTTGGCAGCCTGTTTTGGACCTTGGCGTTTCCATGAAAGCTTGTCCAATTAGTTTGCCATCCTTTGTTGGGGAGACGCCTACGGCGGCAGCGGTCACCACACGACTCACTCGTCTCCTTGTGCGAAATCACAGCGCGTCGGGCTTTGAATCTCTCGGCTACACGTGCAGTTTTGCGCCGACGCCGGTTGCTTTTATCCCGCCATGCCAGTGTTCGTTCCTTGCCAGATTCTGCTCCCCTTCCCTGGTATTTGCAGCGTCCTCATGCTGTGGTTCCCATGGCGTGTAGCCCCGGCCGCTCAGCAGGAGCCAGTCCCCATCAAGGTCTTTGCTTTCCATTCCGTACCCCCCCACTTTCCTTGTGCTTTTGTTTGTCCCCTTTCTCTTCCTAGCTGGCCCCTTTTCCTCAGGATGGAGCCGGTGTGCTTTGGGCCCTTTTGGCCAAACGGGCAGGAGATCTCATGCAGATGAGGGAGTAGAGCAGCCTCCATTGTGCTGCTTCCCTCATGCTTTGTGGTGGGGGGGGATGTGTTTCAGGGGGGTGCTTGAATGACAGCAAGACGGACCCAAAACACTGATTTAGCATTTCTCTGCTTCCAGTTCAGCAGTTGCCTTGAAGCACTTCAGAAGTATGTTTATATTACAGCAAATTCCCCAAGGTCTCCATTTTTCTCAATAATGCATTTAATTTTGAGAGGCACAGTTTATGTGAGAGCCTGGTAACTGGGGTTTGGCCGCACAAGCCGCATTCCTCTGGAAGACGAATAACTTCCTGAACAGATAACTTTGCGGGGGGCCATGTGACAGGACGACACGGCGAGGCCCCACTGTGAGACATCCCACCTGGATCTGGGTTGTCACTGTAAGCCTGGGGAAGGAGTGGATTCAGCACAGTCAGTAAGATCCCCGGCATCAGCAGATGAGGACATGAGCAAGTCAAGAGAACGGAAGTAACCCACATTGGGGGAGAATGGCAATTGACTCATGGACTTTTTATTCATATTCCCATAATATTCACCCCATGGGCAGAAATAAACTATGTACAAGGTAGAGCTTCCTTTTAATGACTGGGTCCAATGTGGGCTTACAGGGAGCATTAAAAAAAGCAAATTTATAGCTGAGCAATGAGTGGGATCTGTTTCTGGCCAGTCCTTCACTTCAATAGCATTCAACCTGGATTCAGAATCTGTTTATTTCATCAGTTTGAGCCTCAGAGGATTTGAGGTTCCTTCTGAATGCACAACCGGTCCATTTTTCCTGCTTGACCGGGGCCCGGTCTAACTCAGGGTGATCGAGGCCTGGAACATCCAAAGCTTCGTCAGCAGAATCTCCCGTATGCCGCCTCAGGCCGAGTCTCATCATGGACACAAGGAGTGGGTAGAGGTCTCTGAAGACAACTTCCTCTCAGGCTTAATTAACCAGGGGATGACCTTGAAATGCATCGCAAACCAGCGCAGAGGTGGAAGAGTTCTCCATGGGTGTGGAAAAATTACATTTATATTAATTTATTTAGCTGACGTTTTTTGTCCAAAGTGATGTATAGGTGAAGCAAATATCACAAGGCAGACATACTGCTGTCAGGGAGTCAACACATCCCTCATGAATGCCCAGGTACAAGTGTAAGCAGTATAGGAGCAAGAGCTGCATGGCTGCCGAAATTTCGAAGGAAGTAATAAATAGGTTGAGGAACACCACAAATTGAGGAGAATTGCAGGATATATGTGAGTGATACTTAGTTCTAGTCAATCATATGTCTTTTTATTAGTAGTTTAATGGATAAATTGTATGCAAATGCAGGAGCATCATTTGTGATTTATACATATACAAACTGGTTTATTTGTGTTATGGCCAATGGGACGTGTCTTAGAGTAGCTCTAACAATTATTTTCCATTGCAGCCCAATACATACTTTGCTGTTGACAGCTCCAAGGACACAGAAAGCTCTTTATGGCTTGCAGTGTGAATCAGTCCGGTCTTCTTTATGCTTTAGCTATAGTGCATATGCTCAGTTCCCGTTTGGCTCACAGAAGGTAGCCGTTACTGAGTAGCCTGTTTGACCTTCCTGCATGTCAGAGATGATGAAGGCTCCTTGAGAACCCCACAGAGGGTTATAAATTCAGCAGCCAGCTTGGTAACATGGCATTGAGGAACTCTGTGAGGAATGCCGTGTCACCTGATTCTCTCAATGCCCTTAATGTTCAGGGGTCACTCCACTGCCGGTATTAATGTCAGGAATGGCCAATAGCATTTTTTCAGGACCAGCGGATACTGTGTTTGATGTTCCATCACATCTGTTTCAATCCGGAAGAAATTGTTGTGGGTAACTACTGTGTTCGGAGTCTGGGGGGGGGGGGGCATTTCAATGGTGTGGACAGGTTGGGGGTGTGGTTTGTGATTCATGGGAGATGTGGCTGTGTTAGATGTGACCATTGGGGTGCGGGTGGCAGAACCATGCCATATGGCCCTTGTCAGAAGGTACTTCGTAAAATGATCTAACCAGTGACCATAAGGCACAGTTTGGTAGCTAGAAATCAATCCTAGAAGTTATTCATTATGATTATTATTGCATTTACATTTAGTTTTTCCATGATTTTCTGCAGTCTTGGTGGTTACTGGTTCCTCATCAAAGCACAGCCCCTGTTCCATAGCCATTTTCTCACTCAGTCAAACTTGGCATTTTGCCATTTAGACTGACATAGATGAGGCATCTTAATTGCCATAGGATCTTGTGTGATCATACATCATAGACACCAGTGGTAGGGGTGTTTTCATTTGAACTTTATTGGCATAATCAATGTATAAAGGGAAACAGAAGCTGGAATGGCAACTAAAGGTCTATGACATGGTGTTATACATCAGCCATCGTGGAATTCCTGAGAAAGTAGCAGATAATTACAGTTCCCCAGTGGAACATTCATCACAATGAATCCATGTCTTGATTTTGTCTGACTTTTATCTTTTTGCATCTCCTTTTTTGCCTTTAAAATGTCTGAAAGGTTAAAGTGTTTGGCAGATGTGTGGTTTCTGGGAGAAAGATGATGGAAGGATCATAGGAACAGGAACTGAAATTTCAGGCAAGGGGAACGGGGAGTGGGGAAGCTGATGTGAGAACAGCATCTTCACTGGAGCACTTTAGCAGGACACACAGGTGGGGGGGGGCAGTTTAAGAGTGGGAGGCATACAGGCTTACAGCAGGCATGCTTCATGCACTCCTGTTAGCACACAGACCTGCTAGATGTTTACACAACACTGTAGCTTCAGTGTAGGATAAAGAGCCAATGATATTAGCAGCTCCAGTGTTCTCAGTAACTGTCCTCACTGTACCATGGTGAATCTGCTTGAACTTGGTGGGCCAATCGGAGGAAGACCTGGCTGGTCGGTTCCAGCTCTGTGAGTGGGCTGGTTCATTGGGCTGCCATCCGGGGCAGGAAATGTCTTTTTAATGTCTGCCTGTGCACATTTCTGCAGATGGCTCACTGGCCCTTTGGCAGAATTTGCCCCCTCATTAATCTGACCAAATATTTGCTCTACCTTCACTGGTAAACCTCATCACCCACTGTCATTTTTCCAGACTGCGACTGGTAGATCAGGGATGATTTGCTTCCACTGGACTAAACTTAGGCCATTTTCCACCTCTGCTGCTTTCTCCTTGAATCCGTGCCCCAGTACACAAACCAGCAGGATTTTATATGGCCACAGAAACGATGTAGGTTTTATGGGCATTTACTACAACAGCCATCTGTCCTGTTGTCCTGTAACATCCTAATGGAAATCATATATGTGTTTTGAGGTGTTGAACTGTGAAACCCTTGTCGAGTTAATTTTACTAACTCTGCAGCCTGCAGCACCTTTGGTCGCTCATAGCCTCAATGTACCCTCATGACTGTGGGTCAAGAAGCAAGATGCCTTTTCCCTCTTACCCCTGAGAATGTTCTCCTGCAAGTGCAAGCTTGAAATTTTCCCATTGGATGGAACAGATCATGCAGACTGAATTGCACTGAAAGGATCTGTTATACAGTCTGCAGCATACCAACACTGCAGTGGCAGCTAGCTCCTCAATAGCTCCTCCTCTCCTCAATAACATAGGAAAGGCAATGGAGTATTGCTGCTTTGCTGGTCTTTGGCCGTGTTGCAGATCCCTTCCTTTTCTTTGCCACAGGGTCCCTGGTGCCATGCTCTCTCATGCTGCGGCATGCCAGCACAGTGCGCTCTCCGTGCCCGCCTCCCGGCGTGGCGTGTTGCAGGAACAGAAATACTGCAGCGAGGGGGCGTGACCTTGGGAATAGCTCCGCTGCAGCGGAGGGGGGTTGGGAGATGGAGAGGGGGCACAGTGTTTTTGCAACGCACATTCTATGTAGGTTACATGCTGGTAGTGAAGACTCCCAGTTCAGGGACAGAGTAAAGTCTCCCCCTCCTCTTCGAAATATCTGTGCATCTGTGCATTTTTTGCTACTTTGTTATCAGTTGTGATTTGCTGGTTGTATTTCTTCCACCTACTGTGCAGTGATAAGAGGGAAACCAGGGACCTTTAGCCTAGACCAGATTAACATTCCCTCCTACATACCAAAGCTCAGCACTAGCCTGAGCTGTCAGCTAATTGCACAGAGACACAGAAAAATTCTAAGTACGCAGAGTTATATAACATTTAATTGTCCCATGTGTCTTAAGTAGAATTGTAGATTTTATATTATTTTCCCATAATGCCCCTTTTTAGAACTCGATGAACATTCTTTTGTTCGAGTGATCACCGAAGTTGGCCCTATTAAAGGACACGTCGTGCATGTTTGACGGGTTCTTCAACAGCTCGATCTGTGACCATCTCCTTTTCATCAAAGGTGAATTATTCTCTCATTGTTGGAGTTGATTTATTTGCGATATGCTGCAATGACACTTTCTTTATTCTTGTATGTAACTGCTGTTGATATGTGGCTTGATTTTTTTTCATTTAAATATTGTCTAGTCTCTGAGAAAATTCTTGTATCATAATGTTATTTATATATTTGTCGTATTAAAAATAATAAAAAAAGTAAATTAAAAAATATCGTAAGACAACCAGCAGGCTCATTAGGATATTTTTGAGATAATAGGGGATAACGTAGCCTCAGTGTCTTCTCTATTCAAGAAGAAAAGAACACGTGTCCCAAACGGCTCTCCATGATGTGATGCTTGGACACCACTGGGAGTTGGGTCAATGTCTTTTAATGTGACAGGAAAGGCTATCAGATCTCACCCAATCTCTTTGTAATCGTATGTGTTAATCAGGCTGTAAACAGCTCTGCAAATTAATTACCTTAGAATAAAAGGCCTGTCCCCCTTTGGTTTTATTACGTGGTCCCAAGGGCAGGAATAAAGCAGGATTTATCTGATTGGGAGGTATGCATTGTCATGAATATGGATGAGAAGCGGTAGATTGAGAGGTCATTGCCACTCCATCTGGACTTTCCGGGATATTCAGCACAACTTGGCTTGTTTGACACACTGCTCAATTCTTCCCGATCAGCTCTGTTTAAGAACTGTCATCAAACACCAGTTTTTTTTTCAGTCTCCTCTGACAATTTTTTTTCCCGTTGACTCTCAACCTCGTGCCTCGCGCTTATCACACTTATCTCTGCCTCCCACACTTTAAAAGTTTTAATTATATGATGGCAAAACAGAACAGTCAGCAAAGGATGACATCCATTATAGCGGAGACACCTTCTCTCTCGTGAATGTGGATTTTTAATTTTTTTTTCTCCTCATGGATTCTGGCAACTATAAATACGTTTTCAGATATTTTGTGGACTTTGAGGTCAGCGGACGCCGAAAGAGATCAATGCCAAGGCAAAGAGTTTCCGAATGATCAATCTTACATCTTCTGGACAGCCTGTCTCTATAGCACGGCAAACAGTCAGATGTGTTTATTTCAGAGAATTAATGAAATAAGAGAAACTGACGGTTATTCTCCCCCCGGGAATAAACCTAGCCTCTTGCCCCTTCCTGCAGTTTGACGGGCTTTATTTCTTTATAACAACATTTGGTTGAGCAGCTTGGAACACTGAGGCGCTACAACTCACTCTGAATGTCTTCCCGCGGGCTCTGTGGACGATTTCATCATTCTCTGTTGTTGTTACTGTCACATTTTTTTATCTGTTTTTTTTTTTCTTTTCTTTTTTAAACTGCTGTGAGCAATAGCATTAAAAGCCCTGGAATGAATCCCATTAGCACACTGAAGGTGAACGTTATAATCCTTTGTCTATTTCTTGTTTCGTCCGACCGCTCGCAGATTATCTCCTGGACAAATTAGGCTTGTTCTGTTCAAGCAGGCCCAAGAGGGGTGGGGGTGATTTTTTGCTGCTTGGCTGCAGTTCAGGACCAGGGGTGGATGGGTATCACAAATTAGGCACTCAGTGGTATACAAGCTCTCCCTAGCTGGGACCTTACCACAGCGACACTCTGTCGCGACATCAGCTTTCTGTCAAAATGACATTCTCTCGATGTTTGTGTCAAAACAGCCTTCCCGCCTTCCAGGAGGACTGAGTGAATCGACAGTCTCACGGATAACGATCCACTTGTCTTGCTTCTTCCCTCCAGCTGACGGCCAGCAGCATTTACTAGTCAGAGCTGGACAGGAAATGTCTGCCATCTTTCATCGTCATAAGCTTCACAACATGCTCACAGGCCTTAAGAAATGGCATTAGCCACACAGGCGGAACACTGACTCCACTGCACAGGACTGCTAATAGTATTTCTGAGTCTTGGCGTGTGAAGCAATAGGTGAAGCCATGTGATGCATTGTGAGGCATTGACAAGAAAGAATAGGCTTTTAGTGGTGTAGGGGTACATCCTGCATTAGAAGAAGACACAAGGTGATAGGGGCCCTTTTTGTGTTCCTGCTGCTCTCTCATGTTCCTCTTCCAAATTTGGAAACCAATGTATTTACCCAGCAGCGGAGTTTCCAGTGTAGTCATACTGGATCGTGTTTCCATGTCACTGTGAGCGCAAAGAGTGCATTTAATGTATAGAGGACCATTTCTTTGTTTGGGTTGTATTGTGGTTGAAGCCTTCTTTCATGTGCTTGCACCTACTCAAATATGATTCTTTAGGTTGTTTGGGAAAATTGAGACAAAGTTTAGTATGAATCTCAGTCCCAGCCTCTGTATGCGTACACACACACACACACACACACACACACAGGTTTGTAATTATATCTTTGTAGGGACTCTCCATTCTTTTCTTGGGGGCAACTCTAATCCCAACATGACGATTTTAACGCGTACGTAGCATTAACCATAAGTAACCGAACAAAATACAGTAGTTTTGGAGTTTTTATTTTTTCAATTGCATTCACAAATCTTTGTGAATGCTTTTTTTGTCACAGTGTGGGGGACATTGCAGTTAAAATTGAAAATTGAGTTTTCCCGTCTGTTCCGGATCCCCATAAGGTAAAAAGAAACGTATTTGTCACGTTGCTGGAACATTTGGTCCGCACAAGGTGAGGTATATCCAGACCACATACACAAGACATACCCAAACACACAAACACAGAAGTGTACGGTCAGTCATGCACCATTGTTAATCCTCTTCTCCAGCACTGAAATGGATATCCCTGTGTAACATTAAAAACAGGCCAAATCAGATTCAACGGACAGAGTCATCCATGTCATGCATTCCGAGCCTGTACCCTGACAATGAGACGGTCTAAGATATCTCTGTACTTTCCTGTCTCGGGACATCCGATAGGGCAGCTTATGACTCCTACTCCTCTGGGCTGGTCCGTCACCCCAAAATGATGTCCCTTCCTTGGACATCATTGATTAAGAGAGACAGCTGCACACAGCTTGCTCCACCTGGGCCCACGCAGCACCAGAAACCCCCTAACCCTCCTGTTCCCACTTCCTTGGTCATGAGAGCTTCTCCACTGCGGCCTGTATCCTCTTACAGGGATGATGAGCAGATCCTCCCCCCCGCTTGAGGCCTTCCTTCTTATCACAGGCTCAGTTCCTCCTGTGTAAAGCTCCCTTAATCGCCACTTAATTACATGACAGAAAGAGGCGCCCGTGTCTCTTATCTGCTCTTTTGCTAACATATGGAGCTCATCAGTGGTCATACAGGAGCCTCAAAGGGTCAAAGAGTCTCATTCTGCTTGTACTCCTGCTCCTAGTGCAGGAATAATTAAATCACGGGCTGAAGGCTAATTAATAATAATAATAATAATAATAATAATAATAATAAGAGATGAGCCAATCAGCATTTTTTCAGTCACGATCCAATTCCGATACAAGAGCTCTTTTTACTTTGTTATACTTTATAGATTATTTTTTAAGGTAGTAAATACAGATGGAAAAAATGTACGACAAAAAAATATTTAATTAGGCTACTACAAACATACATAACGTACTGTTCCACCTCGATTGTACGTCTTGTTTTAAGCTTTTCTGAGGCATTTACGATTCAATATGAATATCTTCAAAGCAAGTATGCACAAGTGGTGAATGCTTGGAATTTGAACACAATTAAGCGTGCGCTTTAAGTGGGACTGTCCGTTAAACGCTATTCCCACTTCTCAGACTTACTATTAAGCATTTCCATGCGTCTTAGTAGTGCACTGCTGCAGAACCTAATCCTGTACACAGTGTACAGGAAGAATCGTCGCAGCCTTAACATGCCATTTAAAGGGAAGATTTTATACCATCTTCTAATCACTAGTGAGACCAAGAAAGACAGGATCTATGTGAAGGGAACCCAAATTTGCACCGAAGAAAAAGGAAGGGGTTTTTTACGAATGATAAACAGTCTATTGCGTGTAACGCATGTCTGCTGATGCATTAGCAGAATAGCCTGTGGACTGTGTGTTTGAGGGTGGGGTGCAGGGGAGGTACCTGTGTGCGTAAAGCTATTAAAAATCTCGAAAGAGATTTGATGGTGGGGGGGCTCTACCTGGTTCTGCCTCAACCAGGGACGGATTACGGACCGGCCAGCGGGGCCACTGCCCAGGGGCCCTTGGGGTGCATGGGGCTTGTGGGGCCCCTAGCCCAAAACAATTTGCAACACTTATCAACAATGTATTTTCATTTGTCTATTTTAGAGGGTCTACATTCTTTGATCCTCTGCCTACAAGGGCCCCTGACCCTATAGGGCCTCTGATGGAAACATGGAGGGAGGGCATTTGGCTGCCAAGGGCCCTTGAATTGTGGTGGTTGTGGTGCTGGTGCGAACGTTTTGCCCAGGGGCCCACACAACCCATAATCCCTCCCTGGCCTCAACCCTTTCCCATGTGAGGATCACAAAGGTAATGGAAATACGAAATGTATGGTTTTTAATTGGCCTGGGCAGCCGTGACGTCTTTGGGGGAGGATTGAGTTCAGCCCTTGTGGTGTAGTGAGGATGCTCTACCTCTGACTGGGACTGAGTAGGAAGGGTCAGTTTAAATATTGATCTACTTGTAAGCAACTACCCCCCATGCCTTTGTGTATGTGCTGATGCAGGCAGTGCGAGTTGCAGTGGGGCTGATATTCCCCCATTGCAGTGTTCCTTGCCTTTAATTACCATCCTCGTTAACGATGATGCCGGTGTGTCCCCCCACCCTACGTCCACCGGAAATGATCCTTCCACCCTATGGACTGACACATTTTTTCTCATTTTGCTCTTAGTTTAATCTCTCCTCCTTCCAAATATATATCCTAAATCCTGCATCACATATTACTAGTGACTAAGGTATCACTGACCCCACAATACCGACCTCCCTCACTGCAGGTTTCAGTCATGCTCCAGTCCGCTTGCCCTGAGGCCCACTGTTGGTTGCAGGACGCGCACTGCCTCACTGTGCCGCAGACGTGCTCCCAGGTGGCTGCACATTGGGGGGGAGCAAAAGGCAGCGTGACATTGAGGCCTTCCAGAGAGTATGAAATCTGCTGTTGTTGGAGAAATTACTGTAGCACGGTTATTAAGGCTTTGGACGGGTGGGGGTGGCTGTTGTACCTTGGCATCCCCATAGCGTGGAGACAATCTTACTCGGAGTGCTGATCAATATGGACACCTGCAGTGGAACACCAAGTCTCCACTGAGGGCCTTGGGTCAGCCTGGAGTCTACAAGAGGCTACTCACTGCTTTAATTACTACGTATATACTCCCCCCATCCAAAGCAGCACCAGCCCTCCTACACCAGCTCTCCTCTCCACCTCTGCCCAGTGGGCAATTACATCACACAGTGTCAGCCTCAGAAGGCATTTCATTTCACCCTGAAATACATAAGTGTAGTTGTATCTTGGCCGTGAGATTAGTTGCTGTTCTTCTGAGCTCACAGACCCAGAGGGGAGTTCTGTGCAGCTCCGCCTCCATATCTGACTGCCTCCGCAGGAAGTCACATGAGAAGGGGTATATCTTCTGTTTTATGGGGGGTGGTGGCAAGTTAAGTCGAAGTTTTGTTTCAGAGTTCTCTTTTTAAAGATAGTAAATCACTATTCTGTTTTTTCCCTCTCTTGCAATAAAAGCGAATAAAATGGCATCCTCTTACACTGAATGCCATAAATCAGGTGAGCTGTGGCAGATGGTGGACGTTACTGGATGACAAAGGTTTTTTTTTTTCCATTTTCCTTCAGAAACATCTGGTCTCTTTACTGGTTTCAAACCCTCGAATGCACTCGCCCGCGCAGAGATGCAGCCACCCCAAGTGAAAACAGATTTCACTGAACATCCGAGGCGCGTTTCCCAACAGGAACCTTTCTGATGGGTATCTTGTATGCTTTGATTCTAGACAAGTGTTTTTTCTTCTTATTAAGCTGGATGTGTCATTCCTTGTCTCGTACCTGTAGACAGGTGAGAGGAGGGCGTGTAAGTGACTCAGCCTGTGAGCAACAGGCACCTGTAGAGAAGCGCATGGCGGTATATCTGACCCCCTACTTCACATCGGTGATGTCTGCTTCCCTAATGAGAGTCTAATGAAGGAACAGTAACAGGTGCAGCACAGTTGTGGGTGTACGGGTATAGAGGGGTGGGGGGCTGTTTCGTGATTCAGGCAGGGAAGATCAGGGGTGCTTCGGGGTGTAAACGCATACTGGGCGTTTTTTTTTCCCTCTAGCGGAAAGTATTAGCGAGTGTGATTTACCCTTTGGTCTGCCGCTTCTGCCACACATCAGCCCTCAGATAGCAGAGGCCATGTTTTTTTTTTTTTTGGGGGGGGGGGTAATGCGGGCTCTTACCCAGGTGTTTTCACCTAGTACACAGGGAATCATCTAGCCCACAGGGAACTGAAGGTGGGATTTAGCTGTTTTCATGCAAACGCACATGTGGATTTTAATTATCAGCTGCACAATGACAGTCCAGGCCAGGTGTGTTGTGAGCTTGCACCCTACACTTCTGCAGGTTGTGGCTCCCCTTAACACACACACACACACACTTCTATTGTAGTCTTTATTTGGACTTCATGCAAGATATTCAGCTGTTTTTGTCCGTTTATAAAATCGTGCTCTTTAGGATAAAGTTGGGTCATTACAACATTATGGATGTGACACTTAGTCTCATATTGGCACACAAAATGCCTCAGAGCTTGGAAAGGCTAAGTCCCAATAAGTCTATTTGTGTATCTTTTTATATAACCTTTTCGGTTGAATATAGACAAATCTTTCAATATTCAAATATTAATTTGCATGATACAAATACACAGCATGGACACTTTTAAGACATGAAGTGACTTGAATGACCACAACAAGTATAGAATTGAAAATATTTGTTGTTTTGGGGGAAAAGATATTAAACAAAAACTGACATTATGAATGCAAAATGTTTAGGTTATGTTTTGTCATGGATGTGATGTGCTTGAGTCAGGGCTCTAAATGGTGGTTAAGAAAATGTATAGTTTGGTAAGAACCCTGTAATGTCTAAATAATCAGTTGTCTCATTGTACTTGTATATCTTATAATATTATAATAGTTAGTCATTTTTAAAAATAGCCTATAACACATATATTGTCGGATGACATTTAAATTACCTCAGTTAAATTCTAGTTTATCCAAGGTGAGACAGAAATGTTGACTAACAGAGGGTGAGTTTCCTGAAACCTTAACGCTATCTCGTTTGTAAGTTCTTTTATATACTACAATAAAAGTTAAATTACAGTTGGGGTAATCAGCTGGACATATAGCAGAGTAGCAGCAAGTGCACAAGTACACATCTGTCTCAACCTACTATTGGTCTTCGTGTTCTTGCAAGATCATTCTTCAAAGGCAAGGTAGCAAGACCGGTTTTGCCAAGACCACAAGTATGATCTTCGAGCTCTTGGTATTGAGTTTCACCCCTATTCTTGCCAGCTTACCTCCCATGACCAAACTTGCGGCACAGTAAATCATGTCGTTGGTCTTGTTTGGTGAGGATGCAGCAGACAGCTGCCTCCTTTGAAGTCTGCGTTCGAAGACTGAATCAGCCAAAAAGGGGCGACTGGGCTGTCCCATTTCGAAGGCGCCGTTAAAAGCAGTCTGGAAATGCGTCCTTCTTTTCCAGCTCCGTGAAGGATATGCTTGATGGATCCTTTGCAGTCCAACATATCCGAAGGGGTAAAGAGGGTGTGTCCCAGCTAGGCGATAACAGCGCCTTTCTCGACTCAAGGGTAAGGGTTGGAACAGTTGGTGAATCAAATAGGAAATTATCCACAGGCAAGATCGTCCCATTTGACAGCGGTTTCTGTTCGATCTCAGATGAATGCAGCGTACAAAGGCTACACCTTAGACTATGTCCTTCAAAGGATGCAGCTCAACGCCCAACACAAAGTGAACGGACACATTGCCCTGTCATTCGCTTGCCATTTTATATTTGAATTTTATAAAATTTAAATTTTATAAATATTTTTGGAATTCCTTTTATCTTTTTTTTGAAACCGTACAGTATGGCTTGTTGTTTTGGCATGAGTGCACCATTTTAAAACATAGTTCTTTTGCTGTGTCCACAGCTTTATTTTTCCATGGTAAGTTTGACCTGCAACAGCAATTCTTTGAGCTTAATGAAAAGGCATGAGTTTTACTTACCTTAAACGGTGTCTGTGTGCAGTCTAATGGGTAATAAAAGAATATTGTGTATCTGGGTATGAGATCCATGACACACAGTGAGCAGTTAAAGGCGTTTAATGAAGCATAGGTCATTTTTTGCTTCGAATGTCGAGACTGCAGCAGCTGGCCCCTAAACCCTCGCACAAAGTGGGGGAGGTCTGTTCGCCCGAGTATGTGTGTGTGTATGTGTGTGTCTGAAGGTGATTAATCTGGGGTTGGCGCTGGCCCCTGTTCCGCTGACTCTCCCTCTAATAAACAGCTGACTCCATAACCCGATAGATGGAGGGGTGGGTGACTTGCTGTCGCGGCCATGGGGCGCTGGCTAAATTACTCATAGCCATGTGCGGCCAATTAGTCTCTGTGCCTCTAATTGGATCTGATTGTGCTCTCAAGCTCTATTCAGAAGTAGAGCACGTGTATGTTTGGGTCCCTCCCCATCCTATCTCCCAATTCCATGTCCCCCGCAGGCAGGAAAATGTCCACCTTCAGTTGCATTTATACCAGGCCTGTGCCACACTTCAGTGCCCCCCAAGCATGCTAATGGCTGGGGGTGCTTACAGTTTCGTTTCTTCTGATTACTATTACCCTCTGTAATCCGTTTTGCTTTTTACGCTTCCCGCCCTCCCTGTTGCATCTCAGCCGCTGTCCCATGAGTCACCCCCCCCCCCCAGCCCCCGTCATCTCGCCATTTCCTGTTTTCATCTGCCAAATCCATGGGGTTTTTTTGAATTATGCTCATGCTCACGTGGTTCCAGTTGGGAGCGGAATCAAGCCACGGCGATATCGTGGCGGACGTCAGCCCCCTCCGCTTTCGTGGCGGTGTCTGTGGCTCGGGCCCTGGGATGTCGTTTGTGCTTGTCTGTGGGTAACCGGGGCCAAAGACAGTGTTGATTACATCAGTAGTGGTGATTTTAGATACTGTGGCTGGGCTGCGTCAGACCCACAGTCTCCTGTTAGGACATGACTTGTTGTTCAGGTATGACAGATACAGACATGCTGACACACTGGCACACACACTGTGGGTACTTCAGTCTTGGCACCTTTTATTGCAATATATACTGTTTTAACACCATGTCACCAAAGCTTGAAAACCTACTAAAGCTCCTAGCTGAAAAAAATGGCATTTTTTGTTATATTAGGTACTTTACCTTGTGAGGATATATATATTTTACTTTATACTGTCCTTTTGGACATGTTTTCTCCAGGAATTCCCCACAAGGTTAGGAAACTGTGCCCACACAAATACACACTTACCCACAAGCACCCACCAATAAACAAGCACACACTTGTGTTTACCTCTGTAAGCCTGAGTGCTGCTGTTACGACACCATTTCACACAAGAGCTTAAGTGTATAAGTACATATTTTGTTTGTTTAGGTAAATATGATCCACTTGGATGCTCATTGTAGAAATCCCTGTGTTTCCCTGGGCTGTACGTCCCCAGCTCCCACCTAACCTCCCTCCAACCTTTTATGCCTCCCCAGGATCGCGTCTGCGCCAGGAGGACTCCCCTCCCCGCATTGTGGAGCACCCCTCCGACCTGATCGTGTCCAAGGG
>JAABNX020000042.1:15963282-15982308 GCA_015163995.2 Mormyrus lacerda | reverse complement strand
CCACGGCCGCCGTAGCAAGCCAGACGAGGGCAGCTACATCTGCGTGGCCCGTAACTACCTGGGCGAAGCCGTCAGCCACAATGCCTCACTTGAAGTCGCCAGTAAGTCCTCTGGCTTTTCTTTTCCCGCTGTCTCCTTGGTTTCCACCCTTGGGGTGGTAGCTGAATCATGTTTTTTTTCTCAGTTTCCTCCTTCAATGTGGTCGTCGGGGTGTATAATCCCGTCGGAGCTGGACCGCGAGTGTCTCTAGCCTCTTCTGTGGGAATCTCTCCACACCGAATCCTCAAGGACGAGGGGATCTCCATAGGTGGTCGTTACCCCCTGGCTGCTCTCACTGTGAACTCAGAGAGACTGAGATGACTTTGCCAGAGCAAGCCTTGTCTTTTAATTATTGTCTATTCATCCTTTGTGAAATGGCCATCCCGAGCAGGCCCTCTGCTGTTGTGTAGATTCCTCTTGATAAGGATATTCTAAGTGGGAGGTAACTAATATTATTGTGAGGGTCTGTGGATATTTTGAGATCTTTCTGGACAAAAACTTTGACACAGTCGAGGCAGAATGAGATGATGGTGGATGGGGGCAGTGGAGGTATGACTGATGCATTTCACTCACTGCTGCGGTGAATGAGTTTTATTCTCATGGCGAATGGAGGCAGGTTTTTTGAATGAGGGTGAGGAGAACATACAGAACATGAAGGGTGTCTGTCTGTGCTTCTGGGTGATTGGGGGCTTGGGGTTCTCAGATATCAGCAGCTTCTCAAGGACACACAAGAGCTGTCAGCAAGGCTCTTATTGTAATCTAATCAAGGCCATGGGTGAGGGGGTCTTTTTTAGGGCTCCACTGACTGGTAGGGCTCTCGTGGGGTGGGACCAGTATATAGTGTATTTGAAGTATGCCAACTTTGTTGGAGGACATTTGATTGACTGCACCCTCATTTCAGCTGACTCTGTTGCCAAAAATGGCTATTGTGTTAAGAACTTTGATTTCTGTGTCAGCAATATCTATTGTGTCAGCAATACTAGGACACGTTTTTGAAACAAAAACAATGTTTATCATCAGAGACAAATCACCTCTTCTAGTGTGTGTGTGTATACACACACACACACACACACACACACACACACACTGTGAGATGTATATAATGGAGTTTTGTTTTATTTAAGAAGTCAGTGGCAGGGACTTGAACTAAAAGCTGTCCACTTTCTCCTGCAGTATGTCCACAATCCTCTCTTGGATGAAACAGGCCTGTTAAACTAGAGGCGCATTTGTGGGAAATGTCGCCAGTCGCCGATGCCAAAGCTGAAGGCCTCTGTGTGCTGCGAGTGATCGCACAAGATAAACAAGGGCCCTGTGCCTGGCTCACGGTGGGGCTTTCTATAAATCAGAGTGCTAATAATACTGTGTGCAGGCATATGAAATAACAGTGTTTATTTCTGAGGTTTTTTACAGCAGAAAAACATGGAGCTTGGCGGGACGCACGCTAGCGATTCTCAAACGGAGCCGTAATGACACACCCGGCGATCCGGGCCGCGGTCCTCCGTAACCGGGGTAACGGGTTCAGGCAGATCATAGAGGAATGAGGCAGTAAATGTGCACATAATCCAGGGGAAGGATTCAGGACAAATTTATCCTGGAACATTTACAATGCGGGTAAACTAATCTGCTTAATGCTTGTGCACTTATATTTATGTTTGTGTTTACTTACTCATCACAAATACTTTGAGCCTTCAGTCTTTCGGGTTAGTAATGTAAAAAAGGCTGGAACGATGACAGGTAAAAGCAGTTTATACATTTATTGCTGTAATAAAGAAGTTAGTGTTTATTATTCCCTATCCTTGTCTTTCATGGATACTCCAGAAAGGGCTGTTTTTTTTTTTTTTTCAATATGTAGATGAGTTTTGAAAAAGCCTGTGTTGAAAAACAAATTCAGCCTTTTAAAATGAAATTACTGCTTACATGAAGTGTTGTTTCTCGGGTCAGATGTAACGGCTAGTCTGCAATCAAGTGACTAAACGTGATGTGTTATTTCCACAAGTGCTCTCTCCCCAAATGGGTGCAATTATTCCAGGTTTTTTCAATACGTTGTCCCATATAGGCACATAGGGCTGGGTAGTATATTGACTTTTTATGGTATACCGCTGTCATTTCAAATAAGGTATTAGGAGGAGGCAGTACCATGTGTATCGATATACTTTCATTGGCCTTTAAAATTAGGGCCATGAAAGTTGCCATTCATTTTACTGTCTTGATGAATTATTATTTCTTTGATTTGTAATATTTTGATATAATAATTTGGGAAAAGTATTAGCAAAAATTTTAATAGAGACACATAATATTCCTTCCGGAGAAATGTCTCGCATATGTGTCTTTGGACAAAAAATCTGATAAATAAAATAAACATAAAAAATGTGACGACTTTGGCCGTGATGCTACACTGAATCCCAGAAGCTAAACTGGAAATATTCAGTTAGCGTCTCACTGGAAAGCTGATACAGCCACATGCTGAGGAAATGCTGTTATATGGCTCATATTGTTTTTGAAAATTGCCAGATTGGATTAAAACATAATTTGCAGTATTTGTCAGTGACATCTCATTTGATTTACAACTCACTATTGAGCTCACTTCATAGAAAATACTGGAAAATACATTACTGTATGCATCACTATTCTGCCTATGGTTTTTGGTCCATATCACCAAGCTTTTTCTGCATAGTTCCCCTCCCTAGGCCTTGCTTTAAGTCATATGCGCTTAGTCACTAAAAAAAAGGTCACAAAGTGAGTGCAGACTGAGAAGGACTTACAGAATGAACTTTTCTCTGTGACCTGTTAGGTTTTACTGATCCAGGATGTGCAACCAGAGCAGTGCAAGAATGCTTAATCCTAGAGAGAGAAAAAGGCAAAGAATTACTGGCGCGTTACAGTCCTGGAATGAAGCACACTTTTGAGATTTAACTGGTATTTATTTAAAATAGCCTTTATTACAGTTTTCTGGGGTCACATCAGTTTATGAATTTTGTCTATTTCCTCTTCCATCCATTTGTGTTCCCTCTTGGCACATTACAACCCAGACACTGCAGGAGAGACCATTTAATTACCCAGGCTTGGTCTTCGGCAATTTGCATATTGTTATTGGGCGGCCATTTAAAGATTCACGCTGGTTCTTAATGCAAAACCTGCAGGTCTCCGGAGACCACACGTCTTCCGCATGTCTTTTTATCCCTCCATGGATTCTTTTTGCAGTAATTATTTCTCCTCCGTCTCCCACTGTTGACCTGTAGAACAGTTTGATTGTTAATTTTTAATTGTTACTGTCTTGAGGAAGGAATAGAGAGCTTTTGATAGAGAGCGAGCCACTGACCAGTCGCCTGGCACGTTAATAAGGCCATCCAAGGCTGCAACGTCTCAGCTGGGCAAAGGCTGTTCGTCTCTCAGTAATTTGCCGCTCTCGGCGACAGCTGCCAGTGATCAGCCGTCTGTATTTACGGAAAGACAAAACTTTGGTTGAGGGTGGCGGGGGGCATGGGGGGGTTTGCAGGAGCAGACAGAAACCAGATCAACACTGCAGTGGATCTAGTGACAGCACATCAACCCAAATACCTGTGCAATAGTCATCGTGTCAAGCAGCACCATTCATTGGTACAGTTCATAACGACATGTCCTTGGCGTGCAAAAGAGAACCTGCTATTTTTGGGTTTGCGTACATTTGGATCTGTACATTTGCATTATAGACTGACGCTATATATAAATATACGCACGAGTATATAAACACACAAACCAGATTAATTGCTAATATTGGTCCAAAGGAATACCAAATGCCATGAAATTAGCCTTCGTGCACAGTTAGAACATGGAATGTTCTGGAATTTACTGTGGCTATCAGGGAGAGAAGTCGCTGTATTTTGCTTACGGCTCTTTCTATTCATGAATGTCGTGCCACTGGACTCAACAAATCTCTTGTTTGCAATCCATCAATCACATCCAGTGTAGTTGTTTTAATGTCCTTGCAGGAAATCAATTCAGCTGATTTGATTGTATGTGGTGTAATTGTTTACAAGCTATTTTCCGCTGTGACAAAATTACTTCTCCAGGTGCTTTACATGGGGGGCACAGCACACTGATTATGTTATACATCCACAGAGTCCCCCCTCACTAACCTAACCTTGAGAGCAGATCTACATCTCAATCGTATTAGTCCAGTTAATTGACCTAGGAGCAACCTTCACAGGTCCGCTCATATGCATGCCCATCAGTGCTGATTGGGAGTTACACGTGGTGTAAATCCACCCCACTTGGGGGAGGCTGAGTGTGGTGGGACGCTCCCTTCATCGGAAGGGGATTGACCAAAACAATGGTTCACTGTGCATTATTGTAAAGAATGGGGGATATAGAGGGGACAAAGGCACTGGCATCATGCTCGAAAACTGATGATCAGAGAATGGATGGATCATGGGGAGGGGGTCATGGGGCATTTTCAGGGCGGAGATGAGCAGCATTACCACCTACCCTTTCTAGGCCACGCTGTTCTGTTTTCCTTCTTTGATACTCAGCCAGATTCCTGAGCTTGACCTGCGGACATCGTCCACACCAGCCCTCTGAACGTCACCCCCGCTGCCCCTGCAAAAAGACTGCCTGTGCTGAAGGTGTCAGGCTTGTCTCTGGTGTGATCAATCACACGGGGCATTGGCGTCCCTGGGGGCGCCTTGGCCATTAAGCCTGGTTCGTGCTTCGTGCAGACGCGGTTGCACCATGGCATGTAATGCCAGACCATCCGCCGTCCTGAATGTTCATCATTTTTGCTCCGAAGCGTCAGGCAGCCATTTACTGTCACATCAGGCCTTGGATAGAGCTGTAGAGCACGTTTGATCTTAAGTCACGTTTATGAGGTGATATGGTTGTTTTATTAAATATAACAGTTTTGCTAAAACTAACCATGCACTATGTTTTTACAGTAAGACAAAGTTATTGTTAATGAAAATATTTTCATAAAATGCAATAAAATAAGATAAAACAAAATACAAAAGGAAACAACTAAACGAAAACTATAAATATTGCTTATGAAACTGACTGAAACAAACTTAAAAAAGCAAATGTCAAATATATTTTTTAAGTATTATTTAGCTAAAGTAATGATTTGTTTGCCTTTGGGCCTCCTTCGTGGAATATACCTAAACCATAGAAACAGCCAACAGCACAACATTATGTCATTTTATTGTTCAAGCCAGCAATGTCGTACAACTTTCCATCTATCCTTAGAAATTAAAATACAAAAATTGAACCTAAACATATAAAAACTAAATAGATATCTTTAAAAAAATTATAAAAGAGGATTTCAAAATAATGTAAAAACAATCAAAACTGATCCAAGGACATAGACAGGTATATGGCATTGCAGTTACAAATGTATTTTATTTTATTTTGTATTCTAGGAGTCTTTCTAATCCCGTACTGAGGAATCATATACTGTAGGATAAATGCCAGTATTTCCTGACTTCCTCAGCCAAACTGTCTTTGAATCAGCTAAGCTATTTTGTTTTCAGTCTAATCAGAGAGGGCAGAAAAAAAGAGTTTATGAGTTTATGTACAGTTTTGTCTCCTTTCATATTTTCTGCTACTTTTCCCCTGTCCAATGAATAGCTGAGCTACATTTGCATCACTGAACAGAGCAACAGAGCCACCGCATTGTTTCAGTTTTTTTGAGTGGCAGGTGCCCTCCAGCGCAACCTCTCGCCCCCCGGAGTCTCTGCAGCCGGCTCCTGAGAAGAAGATTGTCACCACAGCTGTGTGCGGTGGAGTGTCCATGTGAAGTATGCACCGGCCTTTAGACTTCTGGACCACAGTCTCCTCTTTGGTGCTTTTCACAGCTGCCAGCCCTCCATGAGCAACAGGGAAGCATGGGAGGTTGGAGGCTGGGGGGAGGAGGGGGTTGCTATTCGCAGCAGTATCACAATGAAGAGGGGCCCTGTAATCAAAGTCCCCCTCCCCTTACACATATACAAGCACACTCTTGAAAGTCGTGTCTTTGCATGTGGTCATAATGACATTGGTATCAGGCTAGATGAGGATACTAGGCTGTGACAGGACAATACGAGCTAATTGCTCTGTGGATGGCAGACGAAGACTTTCTGTGGAGATAAGAGATCAAGGTAGATGTCCTTCTTGTGGTGCTCATCAGGCTTTGATCTGGGCTTGTAAACGCAAACTGCAGTTTAGACGCCCCTGGATGATGGGATGCTTATCTCTTGCCACTCTGTAACATCTCACAGTGCTGCATGGAACAGGCACCTTCCACTGCTAATGAAGCTCGTTGAGTTGAAACTTCATTCCAGTTTGAGTGGTGCCCTTTTTCAGGGTCTCACGTGACCTTTGAGGAGAGACAGTATGATGCATAGATTATCAGCACCTCTTTGCTCTTTTGCCCCGTGGTGTCATGTATGTTAATGGGGATAAGCCCTTGATTGCATCATTTGATCCGGAGTCCTTGAAAAAAGATGACTGAGGATAGAAGGGATTAAGGTGATTGGTCTTGGACAAATTAAAGGGATTTATGCCAAAACGGTGTCAAAAGTTTGAGCTGTGCTTGATGAAGTTTCCTCATTTTCATTTCTTTCTGTGATCCTTATTTATTTAATAGGCTGCTAACTCGAGCAGTATCCATCTCTCCACAAGTTCTCCTCATTAAGTTGTAATGCTTCCAATATGTTAATAGACCCATAATTAAAGCCAAAAAAATCTTTAGATTCTTTAAAGCCCGTTGCTTTAGCTGTTAAATACCAGCTTATCATTCATCTAAGGCGCGGTGAGGGACTCTCTTCTTTGCTGTTCGATCCTAGACTCTGTGGATCCTTGGTAGGGGTGTCTTCGTTTTAAAAGGTGGTTGGACCCAATGGTGTAGCAGCTGGGATGGGGCTGCACTGATCCTGGTGTCACTCCTGCCTCTGTCCATTCGTCGGTGCCCCCCCCTGGACCCAGGAGGCCAGGGGCTGCCTTTTTTCTTCTGAAACAATCTGTCTTTTAGTGTGAACTGCTGAGAGATGCACTGGCAAAAAGGGACATTGTGTGTGGCAGAGCCTGAGGTAAGCAGAACAAACACCAAGGGGAAAAGGCACAGGGCTGTTCCCAGGCAAGAGAAGGAGGAAATGGGACAAATATCCCGAATTTCTCGGGTGTCGCTGGGTAACTTCCCTTTACTGTGATCTGCTAGACTAATAGCCCAGAAAGTGTGTGTTGATTGACTTGATTGGCTACCATCTACATGTAAGATAGGCAGAATATGATTTCTCATATGCAGAGGCCTTGTGAAGGCGCTGCCTTAGACCATATATGCTGCCAGTTAGTGTGTCTGATTAGCATTCACTCTATAGCCGGACCCCTGTGAGACAGCTCATTGTTTGTACATGCAGATGCTGATATGGGGATACGGGCCTTACCTCAGCAGCTCTGGTGCCGGAACAAGGCCTCCACTCAGCTGTAGCCATTGAGATGGACTGATAACCTCTTCCTCCTGTGTACACAGTGATTATCATGTCCACACCTCACTTCCAGACACAGTTAAGCGATTTGCTCTATCTTTCTCTCTTTTTTTCTTTTTGGTTGTGTCTTTTTGGTTGTGCATTCCTAGTGACTCAAGTTCGTGAGTGCTTGCAATTCATGTGGTTATGGGGTTTGTAATTATGGGCTTTTCAAGGTTGGCTTTTTAGACTGACTTGTGAAACACCATCACAGATTCTTCATGACAGTACTGTGTTTTAAAAGATTTTTAGCTTGACAGTTAAGACTTTGATGCAGGTTTAAGCCTAAATTATAGAAGGTATAAGTACTAGATTTTTAACTCTTTCCCAAAAGTATATGTGAATACTGTAGGTGCAAAAACAAAGGTTTTAAGTTATTGGAATGGCTATGATTTTCAGAATGCAATTCTTCCAGTCTATATGTAAACAGTGTTAAGGTAGTATGGAGGAAAATGCATAAGCATCTTTATATAGAAAATAATTTTATTATTATTTATTAATTTTTAAACATATTTTTTTATACATATAGTCTGAGCTTTTAACCAGAAACAAGAAATCTCCAGTCTCTTCCCCCTTAAATTTTTAGATGTCTATTTTGTTGACATAAGGAATCCAGGAATATTGTTTCAGATTTAACACCATTTTCAGCAGAACTTGGTACTGCAAACAGAGGCGGTTTGGATGTAGTATTTTTTTTTTACATCCTGTCTGTATCTGTTCATTGGTATAAAGATACAGGTGAAATTTGGTAATCGTCTGGTTTGACTGGGGGGAGGAGTTGATTTAGCTATTACCCCACATTGTCTCAGCCTTTCACCTCCCAAAGGGTGAGCTGATGACAGGATGAAAGAGAAGGACACAAAGAATAGAAATCAGACTGTGTGTGTGTGTGTGTGGGGGGGTGTTGTATAAAAGGAATAAAGGATCAAGGTTTTTCCCCCCAAAAGAAAGTCCTTTTGGAAGTAAAGGTCCGCGGCCAGACTGAGATGAACTAGCCTGGGGGGGGGAGTTATAGGTATCGTGTGTTAAAGTGTTTGAATATACACCAAGCCTCCTCCTCTAGTGCCCCCCCATTCCCACTTTTCACTCCTCACCTTAATCTCTCTTCAGTCAGAAAGTGAGTTTTGTATCTATAGTTCTATTCGCTAATAGCTTCCAGTAGTAAGTTAACAAAGGGCCTCCTCCACAGTCGTCAGCCTAAGCTATGAATGCTGCAAAAACAATGCCATGTAAAAAATTGTGAATTTGAATCACTTTCTTCTTGCTTTTCTTAATTCTCTGTGGGGGGTGGCTCAGTGGTGTACGGCACTGTACCTTTGATCAGAAGGTCTTCAGTTCAAATCCCAGGGTCGGCGGAGTAATTTTATTGTTGGGTTCTTGGATAAGGCCTGACCCCACTTTGTCAAAGCATGCATGTCACATTGGACAGTTAAAGAGATATCTGTTTGTTTTTAAAAACGTTCGTGAAATTCATGTACCCTGATATTTGTTCTTAAACATAGTTTATTTTCAGTATTTTATTTGTTTAAGAAATATCCTAATATCACAATAGCATTTTTGCAGTATTAATTAGCTGTAGTTTTAAGCCTACTTTTAATCTTTAAAGTAGAGATGCACCAATATTCGGATCGGTATCAGCGCCGATCCAGACCTATTTGACAAGTCGGGTATCCGCCATACGTGAGCGATCCACGTCCTATACTTACTAATTTAGTTTTTGGCAATCAATTGCACGACAGCTCTTTTCCATTTTACATGTGCTTTTTTTTTTATTTTGCGGCATTCAAATCGAACGCTATCGCTGCCCCTCAGTCTTTTTTGCTACTCAGTGGGTGTGAGTACAGTGACTTCCGCCTGCTGTGACGTCATGCGCATACCCTTCGCAGTACGAGGACCGTAAGACAAGACGTGACATTCTGGGAGTATTTTACGCCTTTACTAGAAATGAGTTGTACAGTGATTTGCAATCTATGTAAAATAAAGTTCTGAGGTGGGAATAGAGTTTAATGGACAATCCCACTTAACAAAGCGCATGAAACTGCGAGACAAAACCAAGCAACTTAATTGGATTGTTTTGCGAACTCGCTGCGGCTTGTGGTACAAGAGGGCCTGCCATCGTAACAAAAGTGTAACTGCGCTGACGCCAATGGGAGAAAAACTGTGTTAAAATTTTAAGCATTCCCCACTTGTGTATACTTGCTTTGAAGATATTCATATTGAACTGCAAATGCCTCAAAAACACTTAAAAAAAATGGGGTGGAGCAGTACGTTATGTATGTTTGTAGTGGCCTAATTAAATATTTTTTGTGATATATATTTTCCATCTGTATTTACTAGCTTAAAAAAATCAATATATAAAGTATAACAATTAAGTAAAAAGAGCTCTTGTATCGGAATTTGTATCGGTATCGGCATTTGTGTATTGGAATCAGATCAGAACTGAAAAATGTGGATCACCCATCTCTACTTTAAAGTTACCCTTTTGCAGCAACAAGTGTTGTCTCATTTCGCTTGGAAATTATTGAAGCAGCCTATAAATCAGACAAGTATTACAGTAGGTTAACAGAGTTAGGATTGAGTGTCTAAAAATAAAGACTTTTCCATTTGCTGTTACTTGCCTAAGCACAGGCTATTAAAGGTTATTATATGCCACTCCACTTGAGCTCTCTACAGTTTAATTTAATTCCATTTAATTTATTCAAGCTACTTTTATTATTTTACTTAGTTTTGCAGCAATAAGTAATTTCATTTTTTTTTGAATAAATACATATTTTCATCCATTTTCCATATATATTTCTCCGTATGTGTGCTGGTGGTGTGGTGGGATTAATCAAATATTATGAGTAAGAAAGGGGCAAAATAATGTATAATTCTATATGAAATGCACATCTCATTAGCTATATCTCAATGGGTACAAAATTTTCTCAGTTTCATCCATTCTCCAAATACATTTCTGCGCATGTGTCTGTCACAGAAGTTCCCAAGCCTTTCCTACTGCCTCCCCAAACCATTTCATATTCTAGTTATATTTCATTTACAGAATTTAAAATGAAATAATCTGTTTACTCGCGTTGCTGGTCAGTTGAGACGTGCTAAGAATGAGTGGGTTGGCCCCACCAATCTGTTGGATAACTTGGTTGTGCTGTGACACTGGACCCCGCATGTTGGCACAGTGTGCTTCCTGGTCAGTACTCTTTTGTTTCCGGGCTGGAGTGGAGACCTAGAAGAAAAGGATTGATCCTGCTTTTGTGTGCCAGTGAGGTATCACCCTCACCGCTTCAATTTCTTAAATGCCAATAAGTTTTCTTGGCGACCTCTGATATACGTCGTAGGCGCTGAGAAATACGACAGCCTTCTCCAGGGGGAAAAAAATAATTTTCCCACTGCTTTGTTTTTTTTTTAATTTCCTTTATCTGTGTCCCAACAAAATATCTGATAGGGAACCTGTCCCATGCTTAATCCCCTTTCAAAGGTTTGTCGGAGCTGCAGCGTGTCCATGCATTGTGGCTAACAGCTAACCTCAGGCCCACAGGCGCTCTATGCGCTATCTACATGGGTGAAAGGGGCTCCTCCAGTCAACAACAGCTTATAACCCCCATCAGCCCTGCAGGCCTGTTAGCTATGGAGGATTAGCGCCGTGTTGACCCTTCAGGGGCCTCACAGGTGGCCACACTCCTGTTCATCCAGCCTGCAGTTTTGAAATATAATTGGATATTGACTGGAGGTCAGGTCTTTGACAGAGGGACTTGGGACAAGAGGATAAGGAAATCTTATCACTCACTGGAGTAGAGGAATTAATGATATTGTCCCAGGCTCACTGTGACTCTCTTACACTATCTAGAGATGACTTGGGGGCTTGCTTCTTTTGGAATTCTCTAGAACCACCTTTCCATGATCCTTTGCAGCAGGTTTGGGGAGAGGTTTGTGTCTCCAGCTGTGATGCTCATCTGCACTTGGCCCCTGGGTTAGTTTTTCCCTCCACACTTTGGTGCCTGCATCTGCTAAATTGATCGAAGGCTCTTCACTATGCTTGACCATGCGGAGCATGACCAGCAGAGCGCTGAGTGACCATTGATTACCTGTGGCTGCCTTTGGTCTCTCAGAGGAAGTGTTACTGATACCTTCCCATCCCACACAAGCACATGACCTGTCAGCTCCCCTGGATGCCCCAGCTCGTGGGTCCCATCTGGGCTCTGCGTGCTCTATTGTGTGTGAAGGCTCTTCATCTTGTCTATTGCTCCAATAGCCTACTATTATCAGTGGAGGCACTGCGTAGACGCAGCTCCTACTAGACCCTGGCCGCTGACCGCTCCACCCCCATCCCTCTTTCGCAGTTTTCACGGCCCCCGCTTTTCTAGAATGTGGAAAGAGCATAATAGACACAAGCTGCTGTTTGAGATTACTGGCTGCCATCTGTGGAATTGGGATCAAACGCACAGGCTGAGCGGAGCTTGGGAAGATAAATGTGGGAGATGGAGAACATGTGAGTAGTGAGGGTGTGGTGGAGATGGAGAGATGGTGGTCAGGAGGCTTTTGCTTTGTGAACTTCTTGTGGTTTGCTTGGTTGGGGATGCAGGCTGAGCTTCACCTAAAATATGCAGACAGACAACATCTGGGATTATCCACGCGTTGGCCTTTGCCAAGGGTTACCCTGCACTTCCTGGGCAATCCCACTGCTGCTCCACCTCCGTATGCTCATTAATCGGGTTCTGTGCTCTTTCAGTAGCCTCCTGCTTCATATGTCTGGGAAAAGTCGCACAAACAGAACAAGTCCAGCAGAACCTCAACAAAGGAAAGCAGAGATCCAATTCTCTGTGGGCAAGACCCCGTGTTCCACATGCTGTGAGTTGGGGCTGTGCATGGCTATCCCTCAGCGGAATGCCACAGCCCAACCGCAGTTTCTTGTTTGTGGCATCTCTTGTTGTGTTGCCGTAGGATTGTTTGGTCTGGCAGCGCCCCCTAGCCCTGTTTGATGGCTGGCCGACACACATCGATGGCCGCTGTGGGCATCTGCTCCTGGAGGCTGAAAAGTGCCAGACTGAATTTCGAATCTCAGTATTTATCTCGCCTGCTGCGGTACCATCCACGCCTTTCTTCTTTCTGCTATCTTTTCATAAATGCCGTCTCCCCTGCTTGCTCCCTTAGTCACACGGTGAAGATGCAGATTCGTTGGTTTGATATAAATGTATTGTTGAAGTTTTTTTTACAAAGAGCTGTGCAAAGGAATGGAGTTACAGCTTCTGCAGGTCAAAGTGAGACAATATCAAGACATCAAACGTCTGGAATGCCATCTAACTCTGCATTGTGTGTGTGTGTGTGTGTGTGTATATATATATATATATATATTATAAGTTAATAAACGCTTGTAGTGCATTTCTCATTTGCTTTAACTGCATGTGACAAAGCTGCACTTCACATTGCCCATTAACATTTAAAATTTGGGATGCCGTCTCTGTCCACCCACTCTCTGTCTTTGTGGCTCATTACTGAAGCAGGCATTTCAGAAAAAAAATTCCTCCGCATTTAGTATATGTGCTGCTGCCTTTGTGTCAATCAGCAGTGCTCAGTTTGCTGGTAGTGTACCCCCTTGTCCTGCTAATTACATTCAGAGTGAAAAGTAGACCTGCAAGAATAGCAAGGCCTGAAAACATAAATTCCATTACCCGTCTTCCCTTCTGTGAAAATGGAGCAATTACCTGCAAGAATAACAAGTTTGAGTCGCCTTTTTTCCCCATTTTGAGTCACTGAGTGTTTTACGCACCCAGACCTAATTGGCATTATTACACCAGTCTTTGGTGCCACTAGAGAAATCAGTGCACTGGAGTGCATTAAAGTCATTAATAGTTTTTTTTTTTTTTTTTTTTAGCTTACTGTTAGTTCTGCTTTTATAATAAAGGCCTAAGAAAAAAGAACTGATAGATGTCAAGGAATGGAAACACGAGGAGCAGAGTGAGGATCTGTTGAGTCTGGTGTCTTCACTGTAACGAAGGCCGTCGTGCTGTTGGGTAATCCTGTGAATGCTCTTTATTCCTGAGCGAAGTTAGGATCCAGTGAGAATTTAAAGGCAAGACGGCTGATGTCTGTGACTTCAAAGTTCCAAGGCTCTTTACCCACATGATACTTCCTGTTGAGTTAAGCCAGGCTATGGTTTATAGCGTATGGTAAATGCCTTCCACCGCAGATCTCAAAGCTCCGATTCTTCCAGCACCACTTAAAATTCATATTGGTTATTTTATTAGGCAGCTAGGACAGATAGGAAAAGAACATGAGCCAGAGAGCAGGACGGCGATGAATACCTTATCTTATACCTGCACCATAAGATGTGACGCCACAGAATAGTAATATGTTTATGTACACGCTGGTAGATATTATTAAATTTAAGATTTGAAAGAAGCAGCAAGATTTTACACCAAATTATCTAAATTTGACTCTTTTCCAACTAAAGTTTAGTTATTCTGTTTTAATTTTTTTTCAAAGACTGTTTACTATCCAGTTTCACTTGAAGCAGCTCAGTTTTTCCCCTTTTTTTATTAGACGCTTGCTGTGGATGATTGTTTACTTCTTTGGACACTGCCTTCGACGCCCTCCTTCGACGCCCTCCTCTGTGCGGCGTACTCATCACGCCGTGTCGTCTGGAGTGGAACTTACGCCACAAAAATGTGAATGAAAGAAAGATGGCAAAGTGGGAGAGAGGAGAGAATGCAAATAAAACCAGAGTAGTCTGGCAAATGTTATTGGCCTGACGAAAGTGTGAGCCTCAGTGTAGTCTCACAGTCCCAGTCTCCCCCCAGAGCCAGTGCACAATGGCGGCCTTGTGATACGCATGGAGTGTGACCATTTCTCTGTTATTATTCTTTCTTAATGGCTGTTTCTGTTGCTTAAGTTAAATGTCTGTGATCACGGGGAGTTTAAGACTTACTCTGGATTTTAAAATTACTTCGCTTCTGCTAGACTGAGGCTCTTGGGGTTTATGTGGATGTGTTCGGAAGTGTTTTGTTTTTTTTTTGCGGACCAGTTTGAGTTGCAGTTGTGACTGAATTTGCTGGCTGAAAAAACGGAACTGAACTTAGGATGCGACTTACTCTAGAAATAGACATGCAAGGGTCCGATTTTTTGATAAATGAGCAGCACTTTTATTTATTTATTTGTATGTTTTTTGTCATTTTTAGTTTCACTGCCAAATAATTAACAAAATAAAAACTGTACATTTTCAGTGAGGCCACTTGAGTACCAATCCCAGGGGTAACAAAATAGGGTTCCTCCTGGTACATGAACTTTCAGTATTTTCATTAAGCCTGTGACTAGTACCAGCCTGTTTGCCGCGTGTACATTAAGCAAACCTTTACAGATTGAACAGCCCCATCCTGTGTGTACACCTTGTATTAATTAGCCCCCGTCTGTCAAAAAGTGTAGCAGAAGTGTGGCATCTAAGTCGCCCTGAATGGTTCGTTTGTGATGTCACAATGCTCCATTCTTCTCCAGCCATCAAACATGGCACTGAGACTGGTCTGTCCCTGCCACTGGTACCTATGAAAATGTTCCAGAGTCTAAGGGGAAATGGAAAATTGAACTCACAGTGGTCCAGAGCACTTGCCACAGAGCTCTTTGATCTAAACATATTAGCACCGAGTCACTAGGCAGACAAATCCAAATTCTACCAGAGGCCTTGCACCGCAAGCCCAAAGACCACTTCAACCAGCTGCTAATCTCTCCCAGGGAGATCTGGCACCACCATTGTTAAAATCCCCCCGTTATTCTCCTTCTCTGTCTTGTCCCGTCTGCATCTTCGGTCTTTCCATTGTCTGCCCCTGCTGGGCCCTGTTTGAGCAGTTTATTTTACTTCCTGATATATTGCACAGAGCTGAGATAATACTCTCAATCAGTCGGCCAGTAATCTCTTTAGCAGTAGAGGGAGAATTACCATTCATTTGCCAGGCTGTCAGCGCATCCCTGACCTGCTGGGGGTCCAGTGTTTGGGCCTCAGTGACCTGTGGTATCATAGGAATTTACTTTGTTATCCCATGGAATCCCAAGATTGCAAAATGCAGAGTTTTCTCAGACCCCCAACTGCCACACACCCTTTGCCTCCACCTACTCCTTATAAAGGTCCCTTCGATCAATTTGCTTCTCCCATCTCAAAGCATGCTGGGAAAAACCCAGACGCAATGGAAGAATTTCCGCTAGCAAGCACAAGAAGACAAAGCGAGCACAGGTAGCTCTCGGCCTCTTTTCATCTCTTGGAGCTCAGCATTCCTCCACAGGCCAGTAATTACTCCACATTGCATGTTAGCCGTCTCGGCTCTTGAATAACGGCTCTAATCAGAAGCAAGAAGACTCAGTAGGATCTGGGGGCCACACTTTAGGGTCTTCCCAATTTTATCCAGATTAGGTCATTGGATTCACTGTAAGTACACAGAGTCCTGGGGGGTTCATTTTTTAGTTTTTAGTTTCCCTTCTGCATGTTGACTCGATAACCTCATCGGCATGTTTCAGAAGTGCTCCCGTCCCTATACCGCCAGTGACGATCCCCACTTTGTTCTCAGTCCAAAAAAGGGCCCAGTGTTACATTAGTGAAATTACAGGGATGCGGTATGTTAATGAAAGAAGGCTAGCGGAGGCTCTGCAGGCGGATTGCCCCAACTTCACGAGGGAGGTGTGCTCAGGCCGGTGGCTGCCATTAAGGGCGGCGGGCCTGAAAGGACTGCATCAACACAATCAGCCAGCCTGAGTGATTAATTAAATGCTCACCGTGTTATTTCCCAATTCGTGTCCCTCTTTCAGAGATCCTACATACTTATTAGGCACTCGAATTAGCGAGGAGCTCGCCATCGAAGTCCGGTTACTGTCAGGCGCTTTCAATACAGTGCGCTGACAGCGTGACAGTTATTTATGCGCATATGGTTAGCTTTAGATGGAGGAATGTGCGGTTGCAGTAGACGTTAATGGCACTTAAAATAATAAAATTGTGGCACTTATACTTTTAACGTGGCTGACAGGAGGGCAAGCGTGGCCGCCCGCTTTTTAAGGAGGCCGGCGCTCCCACTCTCAGCCGTCCTGTAGAGGCCTCTCGGGAGGTGAATGCTGAGGGGGGGGCGGGGGGCGGCTCGCATGCTAGCCTGCCTGGTTATGCCATCCGGCAGCTCAGCAGCAGCACAGGGGACATTGTGGGATGGAAAATTCTGAGGTAATTGTTTAGGGTTTGGGCTGCCGTTATCCCCGGCCGCTGAGCGGTGGAGGTCACCCTGCAGTAGCTGCGCGGATGCCGATGTCGAGGCGGAGCCAGATAACGGTGAATTCTGAGCAAATGACACGATCTCACATACAGAAAATTTAATGCGCTGCTGTGTGTTTATCGGCTCCACGGGCTGCTGGGGAGGCCACCTAAGGCATGAATAATAATGGGTGATTGGATTCCTGTGCTCTGTTGTTTACACTGGATACTGTGAGTGGTTTATTCCCATAACTGTAAGTGCTATGGCGATTTTAGCTGTCAGCACACTATGGAAAATGTAGGACTTCATGTATCCATCAACAGCAAGGCCGTCCCCCCCCCCCATGTCTTTGTGAGAAGAGTTTATACGTTTTGCCAGCCAATGCACAACGAGGGTGAGTGGGTAGGGGGGTCCGCTTCATATTTGGAGCATCATCCTTCCGTCAGCGGGGGGGGGGGACATGTTAAAGACCCTAAAATAATGGCTTGGCGTGTCACATGGGGGTCTCTAATTGAGGCTTTGACCCCGAGCCTCAGTCTCTTTCCCATCCCCACGGGTTGATTGAAATCTGGGGGCGGGGATGTCACGCCGCATGTCTGCTGTTGCCCCCATGTATAAAAGCAGCCCGACCCCCCCTTCTACCTCGGGGCGTATTTGTGGGGATTCACGTAATAAAAGAAGGTTGCCCATGCACCCAGACCTCGACTCCTGGCTGGGATGGGGTCCGGAATGTTTCTCAGCCGGCGTGCACTAATGATATCCAAATGACGGCGGCACATGGACGCCCCGTCTCGCCTGTATACCTGTGGTTTGTGTGGGGCTTGTGTTCAGAGTGTGACTCCTTGCTGGAGGGACCCGGGACAGACGCAGAGTGGCTGTAATTTGCCTACTGGCCTCGGCTTCCCTCACAGTTAAAATCTGCTGACCGTGAACATGAGGGCGCAGTGGAAGGAAAAAGGAATCAAGCAAAATATATTCCAGTTTAAATGCTACAATGCTGCCCACAAGCCTGTACAGCCCCAAACGATTTGGCATGTCTCTCAGACCCCCCTCCCCCCCACACACACACCTCCTCCAATATAATATAGCATTCTGAAATATAAGGAGCCAGCTGACCACTATGGGCTAGGAAACTAGGGCTGATTGATGTCAGATTTGGAGGTTTGGACATTTGGAAATGGTCCTGGTGTGAACGAGGGTGACAGAATGTGTTCGGGGCCCAGTCATGTATTTGCTGGCGTGAGACTCCTGCCTGAGACAGAAGGACAAGCTTCCAAGATCGGCCTCTGTAATTCAGCTCACTGTAGTGGCTACTAATGGATGCAGACTTATACATTCTGGATTTAATATTGTGTCAGTCAGCTTGGTTTTCTGGAGAGGGAAAAAAAAAATTAGCCAGCCCAGCCAGGAAGGATTGGGTTACCAGAGGAGCCCTGCACCCATGACAGTCTGAGAAAACAGATGAAGCAGAATAATATTTTATGGTGGTGTTTTGGGGCTATATGAGCTGACTTTCCATTGCAGATTGCTGTCCACCCTGGGTAATGCTTTAGTATAGGTGAGTCCATCGTGTATGTGGACACTAGCAGTCTTCCAGGTCTCCATCTCGGATGAATGCGATGCCGGATTCCCGCCTCCTCCATGGCTGCAAACCGCAGCGGCCATTACCTTCCAAAGAGATGGTCTCTTCTGACGTGTCGCGCTAATGTGATTAATGCAGTGGAGGAGCTTATGGAGAAGAGCAGATCTGGAGGGCTTCCCAAAGGCCATGCACGATTTTTGCTGTACAACTTGGTACAAAGGAGATGATTATCATTAATTAAATACAAGTAAAACTCATACCAGCTGCTGGGAATGTCTATATTCTTCTTCAAAGTGGTATAAAGAATCCTTCTCCTCAGCTGCATTTATGATCATTTTGGGATAGTTTTAGGGATAATTTTGCTTAGTTGTGCATAATGTTATCCCTCGTAGTCATCATATCGAAAGCCTCAGGAACCATGTGCAGAAGAACTGCCATCATCTCCACAACCTGGAATGTTCTTTGGTTATATGTGCACTGGCTGGGATTTTCCCCTCACACATCTTCTGGTGTTTGGGGCCTTGGTGTGTTCCTGGGCCTTCCAGCCTTTGGGGGGGGGGGGGCTCAGGATGGCAGATGCTTGGGAGGGAGGTATAGCTGTCCTCCCAGGTATAATCCACAAGCTCGTTATGGAGCAGACACCGACTGATGTGGTGTCAAGTACTGGAGTCCCCCAGCAGTGGGCGAGTGGGGCTGAGGAAGGTTGGGGGGCAGGGGGGGGGAG
>JAABNX020000042.1:15944885-15957542 GCA_015163995.2 Mormyrus lacerda | reverse complement strand
CCCCCCGGGGTCCAGCTCGGCTGGGCTTATTCAGACTCTGTTTCCGGAAGGAACAAGAGTCTGGTTACAGACAGACAGTGATACACAGACAAGCGAAAATAAACAATAAGAAAGAAAAGCCGAACTCCTTAAGAAAGACGGAGAAGCCGTGGTGGAAAAGAACCGGTCTGCTGTGACTCTGCATTTATATGCATTTATTCAGTGATTTTCTTGCTTTTTGCTGAGAGGTGAGGGCCAGTCAGGCCAGGATTTAAGCATCCCTTCAGGTTCAGAGTGAACGAATTATACCGCAGCTGGCAATTACTCAGCTGTTCCAGCCGACGGGGGCTGGGGCGCCCCCTCCCCATTGCACTCCTTAATCTGCCTATTATATAGCTACAGGCCTTACTCAGACCAGAGGAGGGGATCAGCTGATAGGTGCTGAGCGTCGCTCCTCAGGGCTGCTGCTGTGCATTAGTCACGCGTGCCGGAATGGTATCGCTATAATTACAAAGCCCTCCCCTCTAAAGGGGGAAATCAGAGGTTTCAGGCCAGGTGTAAATATGAGTGGCCCCCTGGAAGAGGCTGTCCCCCACGGTGAGCCTGTAATTAGAGAGCGATGTTGTGACAGCGCGCCAAGCCACTCGCAGGTAACATATCCCCCCCCCACAGGAGGGTCTGCACACCTTTCTGTACTGCATGCCCCTCTCTCTCCAGCTCATGTGCGCCCTGCACCGGGGGGGGTTAGATTGCACTCTCGTGTGGATGCCAGCGCAGGGAGACCGGTGTGACACCCCAGCGATAGAGGCACGTGGGCCTGGTCTCAGCTGTGAGGGGCGCTGTTCTGGGAAAAGCCATCTGAAACTCCCAAAGAGAAGCACCGAGTTACTGTCAGCAACTCACAATTCAGATCGTCTCACGAAGACATATCTGACAAAAAAAGCAAATATCGACTGCACACAATTTCATTTTACTCTAAAATTTAATGGTCGACTAAATTTCTTTTTAGTTTTCCTGGATTCTAGTTCTGAATTTTACCAGAATGTGATGTAAGTGCCATTAATCTCACAGAAGGCGGCTTCCATCCGCACTTAATTAAATAATTGCTTATCCTTGGAGAGTCCAGGGGAAGTTAATTAAGAAATGAAAGGCCAACAGAAATGCAGATTGCCAGCGGGGTTCTTGCGTACCAATTTGCGAAAGTCAAGTCAGAATGTGGACATGTTAGGTGAATATTCTCAGGCATTTGGAATCTGAAGGTGCTCTCCTGCCACTTAATAAAAACAAGCTAATACAGAATGAAGTTGGGGATCTGGTGACCCCCAGTAAGCTACTTATGAACAGACAGTAATGGATAAAGTAAATCGAAAATGAGGAGGCTTTTTTTCCAGCGCTTGTAGGTTTCTCTTTGGTTGCGTGGGGGTATTGGGGGGTGGGCTGACCTGTGAGAGCGGCAGCCGGCCAGCGCGTCGTGCGTACGCAGCGGCCCCGCTCCGCGTCACCGTGTCCCCAGGCGCCCAGGGCGCCGCAGAGTGTTAAACGGCCTGTTCATTTTCATTCCACCCCCAGCCCCCTCCCTTAGAACAGATTTGTTTTTAGTTCTCTGTTTCCTTTAATCAAAATGTGCCTTTGTTAGCCCTAAACAAGGGGAATGAGCCCTGGAACCCAGCCGCCCCTCCATCCCCCACCCTACGCCTGGAACGGAGCTGCTGGTTTACCTCATTATAATCTGGTTTAAAGGCCGCCCAGTGCCAGCCTGCCCATGACTCTGCTACGCTCACATTCGCTCACATATGTATGCTTGTATATATATCTGTGTGTGTGTGTGTGTGTTTGTGTGTGTATGGACTGCATATTTACCAGCATGCATACATATAAACACCATTATAACCAGTTTGAGCGTTGATTAGCTTATGCATTTCTCATCTTGCTCTCATCTTAAATCCACATCTAAACACATTTATATCTAAAATGCAGGCTTATCGTCAGTCTCCTGGACGCTCATGTCTCATGATCTTCCAAAATCTCCCAAAAAAGCTGCACCCCGCCTGTCACGTGTCTTGCTGCACCCAGAGCCCTCATGTAGTGTCAGATTGGACTCCGCCTCATTCATTCTCCTCTTCCCTTTCATATTAAAGAGGCAGGGGAGGGGGGGGGGGGTCCCAGGACTGCGTACGGGGGGCCCTAATCCCCTAATTAACTCTCCCCAGCTCTGAGCCCAGATGGTGGCCTGGCTGGGACACACTTCATTCCCCCTGCACTGTCACACGTTCAATACGCCCATTGAAATATTTGGGGGGGCGCATCCCTAACCGACACCCATCTCATGGGTGCCGGCTGCACCCCAGTTCTCGGTCGGGGGCTCTGTGCACCCCGGAATGTGAGCTGTGGGATAGGACAGTATGGAATATGACTGTAATGAGCATATTCAGACACAGTAGTCTTACTCGCTTTGGCACTGACAATCAAGTGTTGCCCATAGAGAATGTTCACATGTGACAGTATGCCTTTAAAAATCGTTAGAATAAACACTAACAGAGCTCGTTAGTTCGCTGCCATGCTGCCTGATGTATCTGTAGCGTATTTTTCCTGAGCCAGCCGTGTGCTTTTAGCGTCACCAAAATCGGATCTGTCAGCATTTCTGTCAGCGCGTGACACGGGCGTTGAATCGGCGTAATCGAGTTAACACCAGTTTGGCCCGGAGCCTAACCCTATTACCGCGGTGTTTTTGGTACAAGCTGTAACAATGAGAGGATGAGGGTACAGCGGGGTCACACCTCTCGTTGTCACGTGACGCCGAGCTTCGTGAATGCGAGACCTGTCCCACAAGCTCGATTCAGTCAAACCTGAAAAAAAGCTGGTCCAGACAGAAGTGCCTTCCGCTGGTCGTGTTTGCCACGTCTTTAGCGAGGTTTTCAGGAGGGAGGGGTCCCGTGAAAGCCGCCCCATGTGGCCGGGCTGCCTGCCAAGCTGCCGTTGTTGCTGTGTCCTCACATGTTATACCCACAAAGTGCCAGTTTATCTGTGTGTGGCTGTTTGTATGTCATCTAAACTGTGTATTTCACTGTCGGATCTCCCTCACAAGCAGGCTTTCCGGTGTGTTTGTTTGTGTGATTTCAGGCTTGTTTGGCAGGTCTCATTATCACCCAACTAAAGGAAGTTGTGGTTGGTTCCACTCCATAGCAGAATGCCTTGATCTAGCCAAATACATCCCTGTGATATCCAGTTTCTGCTTCCTCCTCCCTGTGCCCACCCCCTTAGCCATTTACAACCCCCTCCCCCTCTCTCGAACACTCCTACATAGGACCCTGCAGTAACTCTCCCTGCTAGGTCATGACAAGGTCTTCATGAAGCTTTTATTAGATAGATAGGATAACTGCAGTAGTATGTTGGTCTTGCAATCTGGTCTTACATCTTGCTTACTCAGATGAATTGGATGTTTCACGGAGTGTTTGAGGAGGCTATACTGCTGGATATGTAGAGTGAATGACATTTTGGGGAAGTCAGATGAAAGACAACGCTGGGGGAGAGAGATCAAGTCACATTGCATGCATGCATTTTATGGTACTGGACCAAGGTGCCGGAGGAAAGTGTAAGTGAAGATGAAGGACCCAGATGTAGCTGCTTCAGCTGCCCGAAGCCCAAATCCAAACGTTTTATGATGACATTCCTCTGAATCAGGTGTGAAACCAAAAAAGACCATGACTTATTTGATGAGAATATCCGCCTCTTGCTGAATAACATGCATCATCTTCGCAGAAGCTTTCAAAAATCCCTCAACTCAAGCACTCTCACATTTTTCAAGGGGAAAACTTGCAAATGGTTTTTAAACCAGGCAAAATCAATGGTGTGTCACAGAAGCTCAAGAAATACTGTCTTGTTTAAATAGGAATGACATGCATTACTTTTGCAACTCAGACAAAAACAGCCCCGGGAATTGCTCCTCAGCTTCTGGATGGAGAAAACCTCTTCAAAGATATTGGCCTCAGCAGTGCACGGCTGGGTGAGGCACTTGACTCACTTCTGAACAAATCAAATCTGCCGGATTTGCCAATCATAAATGTTGTTATATGTTATATGGCAGTTCTGAGAGACCGTCCAGACATGCCACCAAGTTTCAAAGAAATCAGAGCAGCATTCGCATTTTGGCAGAGATCCTTAAAGAATTCTTTGCTCAGAACTTCCACACTTCTCCTTGCCAAAGCTATAGAACGAAGAATGTATTCCACAGCACCGGATGCCAAGATTGTCACAGTTTATATAAATGAGGGGAGGCTAATTATCTGTTTCAGCAGCAGGTGGGTAGAGCTGCTATGTACTGCTGGAGAGCTCCTAGTGAAGGTCATTGGAGAAACAGAGTGAGTTAAAGAAAGAGAGCGATGGGGAGCAGGCAGCCAGTGGGACTGCTAGAGCATCATCCCATCCCACAGCGGTGTTTCCTGCTAGGCCAGCATAGAAATGTACTGACCTTGGATTCTCCTTGAGCTTCAGGTAATGTGATTAGTCATGAATGGCCCAATGATGTGCTTTCTCTGCCTTTCCGCTGTTTCTGACGGCCTTCACGGCTTTCTCTACCGACAGTGTGTGTCTTGGCGCGGGTTAGTCAGCACACAGTAAGCGCTAGGGATACGAGGAGACATCTTCTTATTAAAGAGTTAAAAAGATCATCCTTTGTTTATTGACACCACTGTCGCTGCCCAATGGGCGGGAGCATCTGCTCCAGGTTTCATGAATGCTGTGCAGGCTTCAGCACTTTACAGCGCTTTCACAGCGCATTTTCATTCTGTGGCATTAATCAATGCATTCACAATGCAGACTCCTTTATATACTGTGATGTGTGTGCTGTGCTGTCCTGTGCTGTTCTGTGATGTGTGTACTGTGCTGTGTGTGCTGTCCTGTGCTGTCCTGTAATGTGTGTGCTGTCCTGTGCTGTGCTTTGCTGTGATGTGTGTGCTGTGCTGTGTGTGCTGTCCTGTGCTGTAATGTGTGTCCTGTCCTGTGCTGTGCTTTGCTGTGCTGTAATGTGTGTGCTGTCCTGTGCTGTGCTGTAATGTGTGTGCTGTCCTGTGCTGTGCTTTGCTGTGCTGTGATGTGTGTGCTGTCCTGTGCTGTGATGTGTGTGCTGTGATGTCCTGTCCTGTGCTGTGCTTTGCTGTGATGTGTGTGCTGTGATGTATGTGTTGTAATGTTCTGTGCTGTCCTGTCCTGTTTGTGCTGTGCTGTCTTGTGCTGTCCTTTCCTATGCTGTCCTGTCTTGTGCTGTGATGTCATGTGATGTGATGTGTGTGCTGTGCTGTGATGTGTGTGCTGTAATGTTCTGTGCTGTGCTGTCCTGTGATGTGTGTGCTGTGCTGTGGTGTGTGTGCTGTGCTGTGATGTGTGTGCTGTCCTGTGATGTGTGTGCTGTCCTGTGGTGTGTGTGCTGTAATGTTCTGTGCTGTGCTGTCCTGTGGTGTGTGTGCTGTAATGTTCTGTGCTGTGCTGTCCTGTGCTGTGATGTGTGTGCTGTGCTGTGATGTGTGTGCTGTCCTGTGATGTGTGTGCTGTAATGTTCTGTGCTGTGCTGTCCTGTGGTGTGTGTGCTGTCCTGTGGTGTGTGTGCTGTGCTGTGGTATGTGTGCTGTCCTGTGGTGTGTGTGCTGTCCTGTGGTGTGTGTGCTGTGCTGTGATGTGTGTGATGTCCTGTGGTGTGTGTGCTGTCCTGTGGTGTGTGTGCTGTGCTGTGATGTGCTGTGCTGTCCTGTGGTGTGCGTGCTGTCCTGTGATGTGCTGTGCTGTCCTGTGGTGTGTGTGCTGTGCTGTGATGTGTGTGCTGTGCTGTGGTGTGTGTGCTGTGCTGTGATGTGCATTCCCCCCTCGTTCTGGCTTTTGGAGCCTACAGTATGTTCCTCATTTCCTCCCAGTATATCAGCCGTGTTGAAATATTTTTTACATTAAGTTAATATTTTTTTGTTACATTTGGCATACTTTTAGCAACAGTGATAATTAAATACATATATTGGATGAAAATCTGAGAATAAAATGAAACACATCAATGAGGGACAGAGATGATGAGAGCTGAAGGCTCACTGTCGGCCCAAAACAGCATGTTTGACAAGTAACCCAAGTACTTTGTTTGGACTGTGCACTTTTATGAGAACTCTGATGGTCTGTGAGCTGAGGCATAACACATGGAGGGGGAGAGAGGTTATCCGTCTGTGAAGTTAATCCAGCTCACAGCTGCCTTCTCACTAGGCCCAGCTTCATGAGGGTCATGGTCAGCATGTGCGTTCTCCAGCACCTTGACACAAACCTTGTGGGAGGAACCGGAGACCTCGTGGCACAGGGCATGGTTACCCAAACCAGCTCTCTACGGTTGGGATCTTTGATAGATTCCGCACTGTTCCTGTCCCAGCGCTATGATTCTGGTCGATTTCAGGCGAATGGCTGGAGCTGTGGGGCCTCTTGCCCTCTGGTAGAGGACGTTCATATTACTGAGGTCTGCTTGCTTCTACTGGGACCAATTTATTTGCGTACTGGGTGCTGTTTGGGAGCTGGCAGGGGATCCATTGGGATTCCTGGGTAAGACGGCACTTAAGGATGAACACAACTGCCCTGGGATCTGGCCAAGTGGAAAAACAAAAGCAGTTGCTCATTGTGGAATGCTGTGGAATTGCTAAGGTAGCCTGTGGAGCGAAGAAAACATATGGTGATCTGTGTTGTTTTGTGTGTGACGGTCTATGTTTTTTGTACAGAACTTTGTGTTTCGTGTATGACGACCTGTGATGTGGCAGTCTGTGTTGTTTTGCGTATGGCTGACCATGGTTTTGCATACAGTTGTCTGTTTTTTTGTGTAAGATGTAGGGCTGTACAATATCACATTTTACAATTTAATGACGATTTTATGGTGCATGCGCAATAATTACAAATTGCAAAGTAATATTGTGCAGCCCTAATAACGTGGTCTGTGATGTTTTGTGTGTGGTGGTCTATGGTGATTTATGTATGGTGGTCTGTGGTGTTTTGTGTATGCCAGTCTGTGTTTTATGTAAGGTGGTCTGAGGTATTTTGGTGCATTTGCATGTCTTTGGTCGTTTCTGTCACAGATGTGCATGTGTGGTGTCTGTGTTGCCTGCTGAAATTGTCTCATCTGACACACACGCGCGAGTGTGTGTGTGTGTGTGTGTGTGTGTGTGTGTGTGTGTGTGTGCGCGCGCGCACATGTGCTAACCTGTCGACCTGACCGTTCGTGTTGACCTTGCTGAAAGGTGCCAGGCTGTGACATTGTCCCCATTTCTGAGAGGATCTGGCTGCATCTCCCTGCTGCTTATTTGCCCCTCAACCCACCTGGGCTGGCTGCAAATTTAACAGTGTTAGTGGCCAGAGGCTCGCCTGTGTCCTCCAGAGGGAAGAGCAACTTTTGGTCGAGTCGGACCGGATTTGCCTGGCAGCTGTATCGATTTCCTGACCCCCTGCCTGTTCCTGAACCTCAGGCGTTGTGCTTTCCCTGAAGACACGCTCCAAGCTCGGGCAAGACTTCCTCTCCAGCTTCTATCTCCAGCTTGGCTTAGCACTAAAAAGTGGAGATTTCTCCAGAGGCTGGAGAGCAAGGAAGATCATGTTCCAGGCAAGGAGGGAGAGGGAAGAAGTCACTGTTACTAGATATGACTGTAACCAAATCTATTTTACTAGCCTTTGGGCTACATTGTTTTTCCACGCAAATGTGAAAAGGTTTAGGACTGCTCTAGCAGTATTTATTTTATTTTATTTTACTTCATTTAATGGTCCACATAACACTGATCTACTTCATGAAATAACAAATAATACTGAGATCTATTTTAAGAGGAAGGTTTTTAATGAAGTAACCTCAGTACTCAGATCTCAGATATCATTACTAACCTTTTTAACTGTTATTGTCATATTCTGCTCTAGCACTTCGGTAGTAAAGCTCAATATGTGATGCCATCATTTGAAGGTAAACCTGGCAGGGAAAGTAAATGTTTTTTCTCTTTTACACAGAATAAATTTTGCATCCTTTGATTCCGATTAAAGTTGAGCGTAAAATAAAAAGGTCACGTCGAGCCCTTTATCTCGTTCTTTAATCACTTTTAATTACTGGTGTATGCATCTATTATTTTGTTTCTGTAATTACAGTGAGATTGCTTTGTGTCGCAGCCATGGTCAGTCACCCAGACTGTTCGGTGCTAACGGCTCACACAGTCAGTGGTATTGTAACGCTTAGCGTCCTGCTGATTGAGATTTTATATCGATACGATTAATCGTCATCGGCATCATGGGTGGGGGGAAGGCCGCACAGTAACACTTGGCCATCCCAGCTTTGGGCTTCACCTGGGTGCATATAATCCAAGAGCATCTGGGAGCTTCAAAGAGCGGAGGACCTTCTTCACAACTGCTGGCTTCACAAGCATGTAAACTTGAAAGGGGGTGTGTGTGTGGGGAGGGGGGGGCGGGGAGTGGATGAGGGCGTGTGGCAGACATTCCCATGTAAGAAGCCACCCCATTCACACGCCTGAACGTCATGCATGCGGTGAACTTGCCCATAGGGAGCCGCGCTCTAGGGAGCTGGGAAGGCCAGTTAATTGCACAGGCGTCTTTCTGAGATCTGGAGGCTTCCCCAGTCCTTTGTTAGTGTTAGTGTGCGATCCCACAGCCCTCGTCATTTGGGCCCAGACACACTCTAATCAGCTATGTGACGCTCCACTGCCTCATCATGCGCTTCACGCCACTTGTTTATCGCTTGAACACGGGGGCACCCTGGGAGTAAGTTGTGGGTGACGTGGGGGGGGGCAGGGGGGAAAGGGTCAGTGAATAGGTGAGAGATAAAGTCCCTTGTTGCTGTCTGGCAGCCTGGCCTTCCATCCCATTTTAATGATGACGAATGAACCATGCCGGGCGGAGATTGCTTCTTAACGCCTGCATTTTCGGGGTTCTGGGGGAATGAAGGGGGTGTAAGTCTCGGCACTCGATGTCACAGCGACAGAGTCACCGATTCGTAGCGGCTGCATCAGGAAGCGCCATGGAGCGCGACCCTCATTGGATACCGCAAAAAGCAGCTGCCTTTGAAGCTGATCAGATTAGACAAACCAATTAAGGAAGAGCCCATCTCTCACTGCCAGTGCCGTCATGCCGCTTCTCTTTTTAATGGGGGCCGTGCGATTCCGTGTTATCTGGGACGTGGAGCACTTCCACGCTGGAGCTGCTCGAGTGTGATGTCATGTGCGGCTGCCCCACGAAGCCTGAGCCCCCGCTAATTAAAGCCCCCCTTGCAAGGCGGCTGCATTCATCTTCCTGATTGTCTGCCTCTGTCAGAAACTCCGTGGTTCTGAGGGGTAGAGGTTGGGGAAGGCTATGACGTTGTTTGAACCAGATGACAGTGTGGAGGATTTCTCACGGCTGTCTGTGTTTGGGCTGTGCATGTTTGGGCTGTGTGTGTCTGTGCTGTGTTTGTGAGTGTGTGTGAGCCGGGGGGGGGGCTTGTGCATGCCATTATTAGCGGGAGAGGTCAGCTTTCCCACACGTTGACCCAGATTGAGATCCTCACTCTTTTATGTGTCCCAATTTTATATACATGTGACGCCACTGGCCGTGTGGCTAGAACAGGGGAAAGCGAGGACATGATTCCCTTGGGCTGTGGATGCCCTCAATTTTACAGAACCCTACAGTTGTTACCCAGGAGGAGAGAGCTTTCACTGCATCGGGGACCTCAACTTCACATTGACATTGAGCATGCGCAGTTATCACTCTTAGATGTGTAACATCTCTCGATTCACAGAGGTGCCACCTCAAAATCTATAGATCTTCCTACAGGGATAGTGTGCCCACCACTGAGGCACTCACTCCAAGCCCTGGGCACCCCTCCACTTCAGGGATGAGACCTGCAACCTATTCATAGGGATCAGATCTGAATCTACAGCCAATCTACTGGGACCAGACCTGGGACCACAACTAAGAAACCAGCAAGCAGACCAGAGGGGTCACACAATAGACAGATATAATCTCCTAATCAGCCTTTAAGAATTGGACCATAGCAGACACCTGACACACACCTGTCTCCTCATGGTTTGAACCTACTGCAAGCCCAGCGTGTGAGGTGATCTCACACGGCTCCCTTAACCTGCAGCATGTGAGGCGGTCTTGCACGACTTGCACGACTCCCTTATAAGGTGGTCTCACACGGTTCCTTTACCCTGCAGCGTGTGAGGTGGTCTCGCACGGCCCCGTCCGCCTGCAGCGTGTGAGGTGGTCTCGCACGGCTCTGTCAATATGCAGCATGCGAGGCAGTCTCACAATGCTCAGTCAACTTGCAGCATGTTGAGCCCCTGGGCTGTGATGGGCTTGTACATCCCGTGTTTATCCAGGACGTTTGTCCTCATCATGGGTGACTTGCATTGACAAGACTGTGCACACATGTATTCATCAGTCTGTCAGCGCCGTCCCTGTAGGCACTCCCATTGGCTGCTGGGATATGTGGGAAGGGGGTGGGGCCCCAGAGCATGTTGATCTTTAACAAGTTGGACGGTGATATTCCTGCAAAGGGTATTTTAAGAGTTCGATGACTGTAACACGCTCTCCTTCATCACCTGTGTCAGGAGCCAGAATAGACCCCTGCCCCCCACCCAAAAACAGACAGGCAGAAAGGCCACCACATACTACATTCCACCTTTTTATCAGAGCTCAGTCAGAGTTGCTCACCTGTGACATGTTTTCTGTAGGTGCTTCAGAAACAACCAGTCATTAGGTTAGACATGTTTTGTAGACGGGTGAGTAATTTAGAGGAAGCAAAAACTTTGATTGGTGGAGAGTGATACAAGGTCACAGTCGAGCTTGTGTTTCTCTCATTCTGACTGGCTGTGTAAAGGCTGCCCCTCCTCGCCAGCACCGGCCCGCACCGGCCTCTGGCTGGCTTTCCCACTGTTCCGCACTTCACGTTCAGGGACCCACTCAGTGGAGCTATGCCCTTCCGGAGCGCACGTGATGCATTCCTGTGGCGTGCTTTATGAGCTCGTGTAAATCACCACGGCCAGGGCAAAGATGAAGAGGGAGACACAATGGCGTCGTCAGCGGCCCACATAAACCACGATCCGCGGGCCCGTCTTCAAAGGTCAGAGGTCACAGCTGTGGACCTGCAATCCAAGTGTGAAGAAACACCTGCAGGGAATACTGGACGTGGGACTCAGGAGTAAGGTCAGACCTTTCAAGGGGACCTTATGGGGGGCAGTGGGGCAGGCAGGATGGGGGGGTGACCGCTTGACCTCCTCGTGACTTGTCTGCCAAAAAGACTGCAGAACTGGGGGGTACTTGGGGCAGGAGGAGATCTCTTACATGCAGCTGTGCAGTCCCACCCCCGCAGTCTCCCAGAAAGACGTGTCTGGCCGGGACTGTGGAACTTATGAGACAGCAGCCATGTGCATTTGTGGTGTTTTCCCAGAGTTTCCATTATGTCTGTATGAAGGGCATCAATGTGGTATTACTATTCCACGAGTGTTTCGAGGGAATGTTGAATATTTAGTCCCTGTTTTCTCCTTTTGGCTTTTTTTTGCTCATTTATGTTACACTGAATCTGTCTTAAGCACCAGGTAGCTGTCTTGGCAAATGCTGCTTTTGGTGGCTGTAGGGGCGGTGGGACGGGCCTGGCTCTGGGGGCTCCGGGGTGCTGGGAGAGCAGGCCAGCTCCGCGCCGGTGTGCTTGACCTCCGCGCTGATAGATGGACACGGCCGGGGTCAGAGTGGGGTCGAGCTGATTGTTTGCTCTTGTGGGATTGGGTGGGGGGTCTGTGATGACACCGAGTTCCTCAGCGCTGCAGTTAATGAGGCCTGTTTGGGCCACTTAAGCATCAGAGCTCAAGCGGCCCGTGGGGAAATTGGCTTTCCTCCCTGCTGTGCTCATGTACCAGAATTCAGACTTGGCTCAGCACATCAACACGGATATCCACGTGTGACCAGAGCGTTTCCTACGGTATAAGCTGTCAGTGCTTGTTAGCTTTTTAAGATTGGCTTAAAAAGAATTTTACATGAGATGCAATTTATTAATATGAGTTATACAAATCAGATTATCAGAAGCAGTCCTGGGATTTGATGTCCGAAATATTAATCGCACATATTAATAAAATATACAGCTTAAATATTTAGTAATTGCTTTACATCTTAGATCACAACATAATTGTTTTATTTTATGCATGATCATTTATTAGCTCTGATGCTAATGTGATTACACTGGTATAATCAGGAGGAGGAGGAGGGCGTCCAGCTTTACGGCAGCAGACCGGGGCTCATTCTTTCCTGCGTGCTGCGGATCGTGGCCCGACAGGGGTGTTCACGATTTTATTGCTTTATTCCATGGGTGTCTTAATTCTTCCCCTCCCAAAAAAGCATGGCTTCCACATCCCAGGGAGAACATTAGCAGAATGAAGATGAATGTCTGGGAGGGCTGTGGATGCAAGGGCTGCTCAGCTCACTGTTTTGTTTTATTCCGAATAAATCCATTCAAGCAGCGCGCATCTGTCACTGTCCACCGGGGGAGCTGAGACACCTGCGGTCACCGGCACGCCGCCTCCCGGCTCCCCCTGAAGACTCCACTCTGACTCTGTATGTTCTTCCTTAAAGTTTTAAGAAGATGGTGGCAGTAGAAGAAAGGAAGCCGGAGGCGGGGGAGAGGTGGTGGGGGGGGGGGGGGGGGGG
>JAABNX020000042.1:15928906-15940661 GCA_015163995.2 Mormyrus lacerda | reverse complement strand
CAAGCTTCACAACACAAAGATGTAAATATAAAGTGTGTGTGTGTTATATAATTGGAAGTCCACGCCAACCCCCTACTAACTCAGACTCCTCTATTCTTCACTTTGGGGTCTGCATATTTTCGAAGTCAAGGCCGAGGCTCTCTCCGGAGCTCCCTTTGACCTGTGGATGAAAGGGAATGTTGAATTTCAGGCAGGGGACTCACTCTGCATCGCTCAATATGCTGAGCATCATTTGATATCCTTTTTAAATAGATAGTCTCACAATACAGCTGTCTTCCTGTACTGCCGTCTTCTTCATCCTTAAGCAGAATAACTGTGCCCATGAAGAGAGATCGCCTCCATGGGCTGGCATTTTACAATCCAGGCCCAGGAAAATCAGCAGCCCAGAAAGAAAGACCGAGACAAATTATTCAGTGGGAAAGCTTGCTGTGAGAGGACTCAGGGCCAAGGACCTGCAGGCTTCTTGAAGCTGCTCGTCACATGCTTGTCCAGCAGGATCAGGGTGGCGGTCTTCCAGCTATGTCCATCACCGTCTGTTGAGGGAGGTGTTTCAATTGAACCATGAAGAGCTGGGACTGCTGGGGTTTAAGGAAAAGGGGAAAAGTTTGAGCTGGGGGAGGGGCAGTGCCTAACCAAACTCATCCACCCTTCAGGGGACTCACTGGCGTTGACTGATTGATGGTGCCACCCACTGCTGTTGCACACCACTGTTAGAGGAACCTAGTATTCACTGGAGTCTGTAACTGTCAAGGTTGCCAAAGAAGTGATGTACCTCAACTTTGCTCTGTGATATTATAAGAACTTTTATTTATTATGTCACTTTTTACCTCTTGAGAACTCCATAAATTTTCATCTATCTATCTATCTATCTATCTATCTATCTATCTATCTATCTATCTATCTATCTATCTATCTATCTATCTATCTAATCTTCAATCTGTATCGTACAATAACCAGTCACATTCTCCTCAACTTTAAGAAGATTCTCATTATGAGTTACCTCTCCTTCCTAAAAATAAGAACCTAAAAAAGGCCGTTACATCATTTGCAATGAGACCGTGGTTTGCTTGCTATGTGAAGTCCACTTAAGTAGCATTAAGGGGGATTGAGGCTCTGAATATCTTTAGAGTCGATATGGAGTCGGCAGAAGGAGCCAAGACATGGGAAGTATGGAAAATCACCTGCCATTATGGGTTAAAAAAATCTGACACAAGCCATCTGTGTGCAATTTGCTCCATCTCCGTTGTCATCCCACTGCTTTCAGGGATCTCCTCTGAGAGATGTGAAACACTATCAGCACAAGGCAGTGTGATCTCCTCAACTGCTGTGGCGGGAGAAGACCCTGGGGACATGGCAGCTGAGTGACAGCAAGGACGAGAAGCTAACACAAATTGGCGCTGCTTCTGGAACAATCCATACTGGGAAATCCAGTGGAATGTCAGCCATCCCAGCCTAATTGCAGAAAGCTATGCGGGGATGATGGCACTGAAGGGTCCAGGCTGTTTTGCTTGCTGCTGTGGTCAGGCGCTGGTCTAACTGGCCTGCTCAGAGGTGTTCAGCAGGCTTTTCAATTATTTTTGTTCAGAGGAAATATTAAAAAGCAGACAATCACCAGTTTTCATTAATCGTCTCTGTCTAAACACATAGGGTGACTTGTATTGAAATGGTATCTCTGTTTGGGTAAACACTCTAGGTTTGTTCATACGACCACGGCATTAAAATGTCCTCCTGCTGCCAAGAGGCAACATAGCTTTGGTCTGCTGCGCCTCCAGAGGAATCTCTCTGTTTACTTCACTTTGGTTTACCGCCGGTTTCCACCTTTTATTACAGTGGTCATGCAGCTGCGGTTCCCTCCAGCAGTTTTGTCGGACTGTAAATCTCTGGTTTGGGAACGGTGTGTGAGACAGCTTCTCAAAGTGGATGTCCTCCTTTGATGGGAAAGGCGAGACAGCATGCCAGCAGGGATGTTCTCTGTGGCTTCCTGGTGGTTGCAGGCCTTCTGTTGCGGTTAGATCCCCAGTCTGCAGGGAGCAGAGAAGCACAGGTGTAACAGGAATCGGAGAGGGATTTGGGGCAGCTTTAGGAACCTAATGGATGAGGTCAATCATGCACAGCGGGAGTGAGACATTATAGGGTGTGCTGTGAATAATGGGATTGGAGAAAATAAGAGATGTTAATCACGCTCGTGGAATATTTTTTTCTTTTGGTGTGGGTGGGGGGAGTATGTGCAAATTGGGGAGTGATAGGGTGTGTGGTCATTGTTCAGTCCTGTCAGAATACAGGTTACTTTCATATACACGGATGGCAGGACTTGCCTGTGCCCTTTGTCCATTCACATGTGGCTTTGTGTGTCTTACTGTATGTGCGGTTGTGAGGAATCATGGGTAATTCCATTGGAGTGCGTGCATCTATTTGCAAGCAGGGAGGGAGGGGTACTGGCTGTTCTCTGGGTTTGAAAAAGCCTTTGTGAGAAATTCTCAGCATTGAAGCAGCTGGGTCGCACAGGCGTGTCCAATGAACAAAGACAAGAGGCGGTTGTCTTCAGACAAATGAAAGGCAAGTTTACTGAGCCCAACCAGGTGAAAAGCTTTTCAAAAGGGCTTTTTTCCTGGCGTCTTACGAAAGAACTTCTTATGGTGTGGTTTCTAGAAAAAGAAACAAAATGAGATATAGAAAATATGTAGAGTTATTCCTTTTTAACTCTAGTCGAGGTCTTTCAGCCTGCGTATTGCTGTATGGGATCCGTTTCTCACATTTCCATCTACCTCTCCAGAGTACAGCTTCCTGGAGCTTCTTCCAGGCATCATAGGGCACTAGACAGACCTATGTCTGGGGACACAGTTATACAGCATGTCAGGGCTGGGGCCATTCTGGAATGCATTTGTCAATTCCAATCTAAATCAGGAAATAGAACTGGAGTTGGAATTTAAATCTTTGCGAAATTCAAATTCAATTCCGATTCTGTTTTTTTCCCAAACCCAACTCCAGTTCCATTTCCTAATTTGGCTGGAATTGACTAATGCACTCCGATATGGCCCCAACCCTGCAGCATGGGCAGTGACTCTAGAGGGAATGCCATGCGATGCGCGGAAAGCATCCAAACTCTGCACACAGCAAGCGGATCAGGACCTGAATCCCCAACCCAAGAGGTGCAAGGGAACAGTGCTGCCCACTGAGCCACGCCGTGCTGCCTGTGTGTCTTGAATAACTCAAATTATTAGTGAGTGACTGATATGCCAATGCACTCATGCACACATGCTGCTCTGCGTTGATTTCTCATCAACTGTATTCAAACCTGGCTGAAGAAACAAACACGTGACTCTGTTTCATATGGTCATTTTGGGGGGTTTGGGCTTGTTGACACGGTTGGGTTTGGCAGATGCATATTTACTGTGCTATGAGACACTTATTTCTGGGGAAGAGATTTTGCTTTTTTATATTGCCAGCAGACATGAGTAACCGTGCACAAAAGTGACATCAGGCACAAACAGTCTGCCGAGATTCCTCATCCTTTCTAGCATCTCCAGTGTGGCAACAGAACCGGTATTAGTGCAGTTTCGCAGTGTTTGTAAAGGTGTATCTTGCCAAATAGATTCTAGCACAGGTATCTTTTGGCTTTATTGAGGCATCCTTTGCAACCAGTAGTCCTTCTTCCCTGCCTCATCCATCTGCTTTAGCTGCCATTTGAAGTAGATATAGCAATTAAGTTCCCCCCTTATCCCCCCGAGGTCAGGACAGGGTCTCTACGCACACTACATATTCTCAAGGAGGAGGGGCCTCGTTTCCTGTCCCATCCACTGACAGATCTAGACTCCATTCTTCTCCCCCACTCTCTCATTCTCTTCGACTCTGCATTCCCTCCATTTTGCGTCCCTTTAACAGCCCTGTTATCAATCTGATTGATTCCCTTTGTGCTCTCACAGGCATGCAGTCTCTATGCTCATAGGCCTCAGTGATTGAGCCTTTGAACTCCATGTTAAGGCTTCAAAGTTAGCTCACGCTTCTATAGATAGATGGTATGTAAGTGGCAAAGCATGGGTGCATCACCCTTACCTATTCCAGGCCAGTATATCTGTTATGATGGACAATGAACCAAAATGGAGTGTCCTTCACTATGTCTCAGGTGGTTCAGGTCTTTCTGGAGAAATTGTTTGTTTTTACAAATACAGACACAACGTGACACATACTTTGAGTTCTTGTCATATGAACTTTCATATAGACCGCAATGTAATAACCATACATGTATAGTATGCCATGCACAAGTGTTCACGTATGTAAATCCTCTTTTGTTAATGGATCCAATTACTCTCTCAAATGCCTCTTAACATGGTGCCGTATGTCAGGCTTATTGAAATGGTAATGCTGTAGTCTTTAATAGGGACTTCTCCATTAATGAAGCAGTTGGTGAATTTATTCCAGACAAATTACACCTCACACAGTGGATTATGCTAATGGATCGGCTTGGGGAGGGGGGGGCTTTTTGGGGGAGGGTGTGCCCTTTGCTGGGTCGATTTGCAGTTTTTTTGGTGGTGAAACTCAGGTTGACTGAGGTGTGTATTTTCTTTGTGATGTGAGTGGTGAGGGCTCTGCCGGCTGTCAGAAACAAGGGTAGGTTTGGTGGCTGCTATGGAGGAAGCAGAAACTGAACAAGTGTGCGTGAATTATGTGATGGACAATAAAGATCTGTGAAGGGATAGCAGGGAACAGACTCTGCTGCAAGCAAATCTGCCCCCCTCCCCCAGGTCACACTCAATGACCTTACCCTTTACCCCCTCCTTAAAAAGTTGGATCAAGTTCTATTTGGCTATCTCCAGCCTCTATCTCAAGAAGAAACCCAAGAGCTGTGATTGGAGCAGAGATCGACCCACAACTCGCTGTGCTAACGAACCCTCCAGCCACTCACACACACACTCACGCATCCCTTCGACATCACACTGACTGCTTTGACTGGCAGCCAACAGAGGCAGTAGGGAATGGAGGGGAGGGGGACAGGGCGATGGAAACCGAATCCAGGCGTTTTTGATTTCCAGCGAGGCGCAGAATAGGGTCTGCACCATTCAGTGCTCTGCTCCAGACTGCCTGGAGCACACAGGGGAAAAGGGAGAAGGAAAGAAAAGGATGAAAGAACGAGCACATTCCAGAGACGAGGAGGTCGGATTGAATGACGGCAGAGTACTCGGTCCGCTAGCGACAACTCCATGTCATTAATATCAGGTTCTCCCGCTGAAACCCTGCCTGGGAACAATGGCTTTGGCATCTGAACACAGGGGAGCGGGGTCGTGTTCCTGGCCTGGACCTGGGATCGCTGGAAGTCCACTGGAATGTAGCTCGTGTGACACTGGTCTCTCCGGACGCCGGGCTGTCTCTGAGCTCTACCCATTGAGGAGGCGCTCGGCGAGCATTATCTCTCCATCGGTTTGAGCAGCAACTGTTCTTTCTCTTAGCCGATTGACTCATAAAGGAGGGGGGGGGCTGGTGTGACTTTCCAGGCCAAGACAGATGTGTCGTGTCCACAGGCCATCTCTTGCAGAGATAAATATCAGACATAGCTAAACCTTGCTAATGTGCCTTATGTTGCAGTGCCCTGAGTAGCCCTAGACTGGCCTTGGTTGCCCTCCTTGCTATAATGACTCAGCCTTCATATAAGGTTTCATAAATTGAACATAAGTCATATACCTGCTTTTTGATGTTTCTGAAAGGTCTGGCATGCTAGCATGTAGCCTAGAGTGCTCCAGTCACTCAATGTGACATTCATGCATATAGCGATGTATGTTGATGTGTTTATAGGTACACACAAAGACAGTCATGCTTGGGGGGGGGGGTCAGGGGGGGAGTCAACTGATCCCTCATGTGTCGCTGTGTCCGTAGAGGAAGACTCTAGGCCCTGATGATTCAGCAGGCCTCAGTAATGAGCACTTCAGCAACGGGACCTGAGGGCAAAACCAGCGTGAGAAGGGCAGGGGATTATCTGGGCAGCCTCAGGTTCACGGAGAGGACGCCCTGAACACTAATGAGCTGCAAGACCTGGCCCTGGAGGAGAGGGTGGGGGGGAGTGAGGGTGGGACATGCGATGGATCTGTACCTCATTTGTGTGTTTCTCTGAGTTTTAGTGAAGCTAGCTGGAGGACGTGTTTTTCTGAGAATTCACTCTCAGAGCTCTTCCCACCCAGCCAGGAAATGGACTATCACAGGAAAATTAGCTTTGATTTCAGGTCAATTAGGTGCCTTTCTTAGTCTGTATCTGAGCTGATGGTATCACCGTAGTTCGGAAGTCACAATGTATGGGGGCGATTCCATGCTTTTGAATCATTATGGGAAAGATGCAATAAAGGAGCAAAGAGATACTGTGAAAGTTTTGATCTGTCCTCATGAACACACCAGACACTAAACTCGCCATTAAAACAGCCTCCGAAAAACATTAGGAATGTTAAGGCTCAACAGAATCGCTTTCTTCTCCGATGCATGTTCGCAGTTTTTGAGGAACCAATCACCTGAAGTTGCACAAACCTTTTCACTGACTTCAGTTTCTTCTTGCAGTGTGAACTTTTTCTCACTTTCTCATGTGACATGCAGACAGAAATTAAGGGCTTTCCCCTGGCCTCTCACTGCTGCCACTCTGCCAGGGTACCAGAGTCCCACACGTCCAGCCTAAAAGCCTGACGCCCAGGCTCGCTCCGCTGAAGCGCAGGCTGAGGGCCCTACATCTCAGTCTCCCAGCCACTCCAGCCAGATCTGTTTGCCCACGGCGCAGTGAAGAGTCAATTAAAGCGGGCAGTGGCCGTCGCTTGCCGTGGCCTGGCGGCGTTGGCTATTAGTGGGCCACCTGAAGAGGGCTCTTCGTTGTCTAATTACAGTATTCATTTGCTGAACCGGAGACCTGCAGCCGGGGAGATGCACACTGTTTGCATTTTAAAGCTGTCGGTTAAGTGCTCTTGTTTCACCATAGTGATCTGGGCTCCTTTTTTTTTCTTCGAGATAAAGAATCATTTCGCCCCGCACCCAGAGCCTCCTCGCAGCACGTGTGCGTGTATTTGCGTCGCCATGTGTCATTATCTCAGCGTGCTGCTTTCTATCACTTTGTCATTATTGTACTCGCTGCGAAGAAAAAGAGGAAGAAACATCTCAAATCAGGAAATTAGTGTCCCATGGTCCTGGGTCCCGCTGTGCTGTTTGCTTTCTGTTTCTCATTGTCCTGCAGAGTTTATTTTTGTGTCTGTGTCTCCAGTACAGGTGATAGGCAGCATCTGCAGCTCATTAGCATGCAGGCGGGTCTCTGACCTCTTCGTTCCCTTGGGGGATGTCAGCAATACAGACTTTAACCCATATTACAGTGCCTTTTACCTGTAGTGTGTGTGCACGTCTGCTTGTGCGCGTGATTGTGTTTGTAACAGTGTTAGCGAGGCGCTCGTGTGGAAAGCGAAGCGGAATTAGATCATGGATTTGGGATGCAGCTCGTGATACATGATTGATGCCAATATGACGGCCACGGCCTTGACCACGGAAGAGATCACTGAATTGGGTGTTGAATCACTCTGCTGTAAAGCATCCAGCTGTGGAGGAACAGGAGTGATCTGCATGGGAGAACTGCTTTGGTATTTTCAACTCTGACCCTGAATAGAAGGACTAGGAGATATACTTTTTTTTTTCTTGTTTTATTTGTGTTATTTAATTATTGTTGAAAATGCAGAAGGAGAAAAGCTAATGACAGATGTAGGGCCACAGTGATACGGGGAGGAGGCTTTGGGCTGGGCTGTCCACACTGCGGTCGCAGCTTCTTGCATGTCATCTTCTTCTCAGGCCCGTTGCATATCAGCTGTCCCTCCTCATTGCTGAAGTGCCCCTCTGGCTGAGGCTGAGGTAGATATTGCCCCCTCGAATGGGTCGCCTCTCTCAGATCTCCGGTTTCCGTAGCCCTGCTCTTTGCACCTCATCATGGACTCTAGCAGTCTGTTCATGCTCCTGCGCTGAGGAGAACACAGGAGGGCAGAGCTGGGCTTTCTGTGTTCGTAACACGCTTCACCAGAGGGACAGAGACCTCAGGGAGCTGCCGACAAAAGGGTCATGGCGAAATTTAGAGCCGCGACTTTTGACGTTGCTACATTTCACTGACCGTGAGGCGTAGGAACCAAGCTGGAATTGGAAGAGAATGTATCCTATTTAATAAACGGTAGGTGTGATGGTGATTTTCTTCACTGGAATGTAGGCCCTCCTCACTCTCCAACACAAACAGGAATGAGGTCATTGCTGTTGCAGGCTTCTCATGGAGCCAGAAGCTGCCGCTGACCTTGCCAGAGCAAACAGCAGCGTCTCCCACCTCCATGGGATGTTTGTTTTTGCTCCCTCCGTTGTGATATTTGACTCCAAAGTCTTTCCAAGCCAATTAGGAGAACTATGTATTTGTGGTGTATTACAGCTATATAAAGACCTTATTAACCCAGCTTTGAAGCTTAACAGGTTCGGAGTGGTTTCTTTGTCATTTTTGAGTGCGAATTTTATATATGGTCATCTGGTAGCTACAGGAGAGCTTCTGGGGTGACTGACGCGGGCAGCCGCCATTGGCTCACGAGTCTTCGAGTCGAGCCCATTGATTATTCGGCAATTTCAGAAAGTCACCACTAAAGCCATAGTGGCTGCCCCGTGTCATTTTATTTTGGGTGAGTTTGGGCTGGAGGTGTGGGAAGGGGTTGCCCTGTTTGTTCTCCCAGCTCGCCATCTGCACTTCAAAGGCCTGTGTGAATGGGATGGGCACGTTGTGTGCAGTACAGGTGTGCGTCATGCCTCTAATTGAAGAAGCTTTGGAGATGCTATCTGCAGTGAGAGATATGAGTTGCAGGCACAGATCTCACAGGGGTCCGAAAATAAATAAAGCCGGTGACAAAAGGAAGACATGCAGCTGGCAGCTCTGAATGGGACTGAAGGGCTTCGGGGGGGGGGGGGCGGTTATGTGAATCAGGAATTTTTCTACCACAAGGAATATACCTGCATTTATTTAATGTCTGAGCGGATGGTAGGTCGAAGGCACTTTTTTCCTGTATTATTTATTACCCAGTAAACGGATATAAAAACTTATAAAACAGGACTTCTCTGTCATTTACCCTCCGGCAGGACACCTATGCATGTGTGTGCGCGCGTGTGTCTGTGTGTGTGTGCAGGTCATGTATATATTACAGTACATTGTAGGAGTCAAATGCCACCACAATGTGATTAAAAAAACTGTTATGTTTACCTTGTGGGGACATTTTTTTGGTCCACACAAGGGGAAACCCAATTTTATAAAAAATCTGTGACTACAATCAAAAAACCGAAATAGCAAAGTCTTTTGTTTGGTTGCTTATGGTTAAGGTTACGACTGGGTAGGGATTAAGGTCGTTATATTTAGGATTAAGGTTATGAATGCAGAGTCCATACAATGATAGGGATATAAGAACTATCTGTGTCTGCATACAGCGGAATGCCAGCAGAATCTGCTCCTCCCATCTGGAGTTAGCTGTAGATTAGCAAGCCTCCCCGTGTCTTTCCGAGATGCTGCCCCCATATCTCTCCCTGTGTCCCGGCAGCTCCTACCTGCATGTCCTGTGCCTTGTTTAAGTTTTCTTTCTTATAGTGGGCCTGGCTGAAGAGCACGAGTCCCAGAGAGCTTTTGTTCAGTACACTGTTGCCTGTTGCCTGAGGTTGGTCTTATCGTGCTTCTGTTGTCATTCTTCTGTGGTGCCAGTAAAAAAAACATGGGACCCGAGCCCAGGCTGTGGTGGGACAAAGGGGACCCATGCTGGTCATGGTGGGGTGGGGAGAGCGTTGTTTAGGCCTCCCCTCACATACCAGTATGAGTGTTCCCCATGTGAGGGGGGCAGTGTTGAGCTGCTGAAATGTCCCGGCATGTTAATTTTGTCCCTCGTCGCTGTCCTCGGTTTCCTGTTTTGAGAGCTCTTGCGTTGATGAAGTGTCCCACTCTGCAGTGCTTACTTACACCCCGACGGCCCCTAGGACCCCGCGGCTCTGCCAAACACTCCCCCCGAACCAAAATAAGACACTCTTTTTCCCTGTTTAATTTCCTCTCCTTTTCTCTCTGATCCTGCTGGACTCTGTTTTCTAGGTCGCGCTCTGGGCAGCATTGCCTGTGCTTTTCTCGTCTTGTCTGTCTTTCCAGCAGGGTGATCCAGAGACCCCCCCCCTCCCCCCCCCGCGTCCTCACACCTGCTCCTCTAATGCGGCTGCCTTCAGCCCATGTCGTGCCTGTAAATTCAGTTTGTTTATAAACTGTTCATAGTGTTCAGGCATGAATATATATATAAGAACCAAGTTGTGTGATATTGTTTCCTGAAAGTTCTTTGTATGCTAGGGTTAATTTGACATACATTTGTAAATGTGGAGCATATGTGTTGTCATTTGATTGAAGTGTTTTAACAATTTGTTGTGTGTTGACCCTAGAATTGTGATTTTGTGACAAAAATGTATGATTTTGTGAAAAAATGATCTGTGATTCTTCCTGGTCAGGGATTTTGTAGTGTGTGACCCCCTGTCTCTGACCAATCATGTAGTTTGTGACCCCCTGTCGCTGATCAGTCGTGTAGTGTGTGACCCCCTGTCGCCGATCGGTCGTGTAGTGTGTGACCCCCTGTCGCCGATCGGTCGTGTAGTTTGTAAACCATGGCCTTATTTTAAACGCAGCAGGAGTGGCTCTCGTGTTTCATTCAGGCCGTCCCACAGCTTCCCCACTCACTGCCCCCCCACCACCTCCCCACATCATGCCAGTCCGGTACCTGTGTTCGACCTCCATGCGAATGCTCTCTGAGGACAGCACGACTGATTTCTCACACAGCTGTAAATCTCATGGCTATTTTGGACACCATATGTAATCAACTCTGTGTCACAGCCTTAAATTTCAGCCTCCGGTCGTCCAAGCCTCGCGCCTCCAAGAAAACCCACCATAAATCCTGCTTTCCGGTTTTTCTGGCCTATGCTAGCAGTCAGCGATATAAAGCGAGTGGCAGACAGCTTCCACTCTCCTGCCTGCGGCCGTAGGCGTCTGGACAAGGCACCGACTCGCTGGCTAATGCGCTGAGATTTCATCCGCATAGAAGCGCAGGACATTGTTATGAGCGTCCTGCCCCTTTGTTTTATTGGGTAGCGTCTACACTTGAAGCAGCGTGTCCTCTTCTCAGTGGATGGCATCGGGGCTACTCTGTTATAGGCAGCCATGCGGCTCTCATTCTTTCCCATCCCATCTGGTACATGTGTGAGGGCTAGATGGAAGCTGTCGCCATGGGAACACCCAGCGACACACACACACGCACGTGCGGCACACACAGACGCTTCCCGCATCATTCCCAGCCTTTGCCAAGCTGCCGCCACTCATTCGAGGGCATGAAATTCCTGGGACGACGTGTTTTCTCTTTCCGAGCTGCTGCTTTGCACCCCTTCGGACATCACCGAACCTTCTTGTTCATAATGTCTTGATCACCATAATTGTGCTTCCACCCGCTTCGTTCGTTGTTTTCTCGTTTTTTTCCCCTCAAAAATGTCTTTGTTTTCCTCTGCTGTAGCGGTATGTTTGCAGGTAATCATGGTGAAAATGTGTTGCTGTGTGTGCTCAGGCGCGTGCGGGCAGAGGGGCGACACTGTAGCGGCCCTCACCCAGTGTGCTCAGGCGCGTGCGGACAGAGGGGCGACGCTGTAGCGGCCCTCACCCAGTGTGCTCAGGCGCGTGCGGGCAGAGGGGAGACGCTGAAGCGGCACGCTCCCAGTGTGCTCAGGC